>JAOCZM010000096.1:14077500-14677500 GCA_026122235.1 Vinca minor | reverse complement strand
GAAAATTAATTTTACTGTCCAGAAAATTATTTTCCAGTGCAGAATTAATTTTATCAGTGCAGATTTTTTGTGCAGCAATTTATTTTACTGTCCAGAAAATTATTTTCCTGTGCAGAATTAATTTTATCAGTGCAGATTTTTTGTGCAGAAATTTATTTTACAGTCCAGAATTAATTTTATCAGTCCAGAAATTTATTTGTCCAGTCTAGAAATTATATTTCAATTTAAAGGGATATATAAAATCCAACACCAAGAAACATGTCTGCCTGGCTCCCCGAATGCCATCTTGATCATGTCAAGATTATCGACTGTAAAACCCGTGACTTTTGCTTACGCGATATTTAACGTGTAATTAATTTTTCACGACTAACTATGTATGCATTATATTTTTCGTGTGATTATGTGACTATGTGTCCTCTTATTTTTATAACATGTTACGTGTCACTTTTGTACGTTTTAATAGAAATTAAATAATATATATTATAAAGAAATAAAATAATTTAATAAGTAAAATAAAAAATATAATAAGTGCAAAACAAATCAAGGCGTGAGTTATTATTTTGGGGTTAAAGGAAAGCAATGAAGCATCATCAGTTTTTTTTTAAGAAAACAGTATATATACATTATGGTTTCGTGGTCTAGAGAGCATAAGGGAATGGAAAAAAATTAAGGAATGGATAATATATATATTTACTTCGTGGAAGCAGAAAGAAGAAAAGCAGAGGCAATCTTCAGCCTTGAGATTTTAACCGTTAGATCTTCCGTAATGTATCTCAGAAGTGGAGGGCATAACCAGATTTTGTGCGATTAAATATAGTCCGTACAGAACTTCGACAGGTTGTTTGAGAGGGCTATCGACCTCCGTTTTTTACCCACAGCATATCAATTCGAAGATAATTGAAAGGGCTTCGAGTGGCAGCAGATGGAACGCAATTCGGAGTTTCCAGCAGATAGTTATCGCACCGCGAGTGAGGCTGCCAGCACTGTTTACGAAATTTCAGTGTTTATCGCATCCGCAACAGGTAGGGACCCCGCTTTCCTCTATTAAATTCTGTTCTGGATTACTTTTACCGTTGGGTATTGTTCTGTTATGTTTTAAGAAGTAATTGAGAATAATTAATCGCATAAACTGTTGGAGAAAATTTATTCTTTGATATTACTGTATGTTGAGTTGATTTATGTCTTGAATTTGGTAAATTGAGCATGTCGTATGAATTGTTTTCCTCTTGCTTTCATTGAATGCTATACTCACATAAACTGTATGTGTACGGTTCTGTACCTGTTTTGTAATTTCCTCTTTCTTAATTGCATTTTGGTCGTGTTTGGAGTCGTTTAATTGGCGTCATTGTTTTTGTCCAAATTGGTTTGGTCGACCGAGTCGTCGCCCCCTATTGAGCTCGTATTTATGATCGCTAGTCAGCAGGGTTCGATCGCATTTCCCGTTACGATAAGCGTGCGTGACCCCAAGAGGTCTTACGCTGCGTTACGTCCCCGTGGCCCACACTTAATGGGGCTAATCATTAGGTACGGTGGTGGTTTTGTGGAGTCCCTGGTTGGGGGTGATGAGACAATGTAAGGATTGAACCTTAAAATCTGTGTCCCGTAGTTTGGGGGAGAATCCGAACCCACGAGTTTAATGAAACCGTCCTAGTTTGGTTTATAACTGGGACCACTGCCGTTATTGCTGAGTAGTTGTGAATAGATATGTGAGCTCATGTGGTGGGAGTCGTGTCATAGTAGGTAGCTACGTTCTAAGTATCTAAGACGAGTATGTGATTGGGTATACCGGATGGGCAACGCGTGGTGCTTGTCGTATACTCGGTTATGGAATCGTTTAGGTGTGAAGAAGGTGGTTATTTGCTTAATTGTTGCATTCTATGTGTTCGTTTTGGTTTTGATTATTATATGTTGTTACTTGGAGTCTATTTGGTCTCATATGAGTTGGGGATGTTGGGAAATGTTTTGGTGCACTTTTGCACAAGTTTTAAAACTCATTTTTCTGAAAACCGCAGCTGTGCAATCCATTTGTATCTGTTTGCATTACGAACCCTACTGTACGTTACGTTACGTTATGTACTGTACTGCACTGTCCTGCACTGAGTTCTGAGTCTTGTGAGACTTGGATTGAGTCGTTTGCATATACTTCAACAGGGGTATTTTGGGAAACAAGCATATGCACTATCTGTATCTGTTTTTACTGTTCTGTTTCTGTTCTGTTCTGTCTTTATTATTTATATTACTGTTTTAGGTCCCTGCTGAGCACCGGAGCTCAGTCCGATATCCGATTTTGTTTCAGGTTTTGTAGATGTTGATTCTACCTATGATGATGGAGCTTGGGATGGGGATTGCGAAGAGTGATTCTAACTAAATAGTTCACACATGTTATTGATTTTATAGTTATCTCATTGGAACTTGTAATTCATTGTTCAGATGTAATAACTTAGAAATATTTCATTTGTAGAATAACGCTTCCGCTAGTTTTCTTATTACTATTTATGGACTTTGAATAATGAACTCCTTTATTTAGTAATCTCTGTTTGTCGGCTTTGGTGTTCCATTAACGAATGAGACACTGCCATGTCATCATTCCGGAAACGGGGTGTGACATCGACTTTGTTCCAAGTTGGCATCACAGGAGCCAGCCAGGCCCAAATATATTTTCAGAGATGAAAATACACTTGTAAGTTCTTCTATTGACACTTATTTGCGCCCTATAACAAAACTCTCTTGAGTCGGGAAAAAATAGACATTCCATAGAAAGTGAGAACTTTTTCTTGCAACCTTATAAGCATTTTGAGTTTTTAGTAAAATTACATTCCGCACCTTCAATTTCTTACATAACTTGTTTTGAAATATCTAAGTTATGGATTTACCTGCGCGTCACATGATACTGCAATTAGTATCATAACTAGTATCCCTAAATTCAACAAAGCGAGGAACCCTAGGATTTTGAGGAAAAGTGTTCCAAACCACAGGGGGCTGAAAGGTAATTACATCATTGGTTTTAGCATCAACATCTTTTTTCTCAAGAATTGGACTCACACTAACCAACTCTGCATACTCAACATTCTTCTGTTGAAGGATGAAGGATTAATGGATGCTAAAGCAAGCAAGGAAGAAGACAATGAGCTTGGAACTTCTGGAAATAAAGAAAAGAAGATAGAAGCCTCAATGGTCAAGGAAGGATTCGAACACAAGCAGAATAAAAGGAAGCAACCGGGTCAAGAAGCAAATGGCGCGGGTTGATAAAATGGATAGTTGTTAGGCAGTTAGTATTTATTAACAACTGAATTGTAGTTAGTGGAGTAATTAGTTAGGGTTTTGTCTAAGTAATTACTTGTATAAATATCCTAACTGACTTGTATATTGATTATCAGAAATATCGAAAAATTTTCCCAAACCTTCATCTTGTTCTCTGTTTTTCCCACTTTACTTTTCTACATGGTATCAGAGCTAAGCTTTTGATCTACGATCTATGATTGTTCTTAGATCATCTTGCTGATCATTGTCAGCTCTTGATTAAAGGATTGTGTGGTATTGTTCTTACTTCTTGTCAGTTTTGATTTTGTTTTCAGTTTTTGGTTCATCAGATTCTTGATTGTTAGGGTTTCCTTGTTTTTCACTTCGAATTCTTCTATAAATCTGAAGTTTTGTGAAGATTTGTAATGGCACACAGTGAAATTACTCCTGCTAGTTCCTTGTATCCTTTCTATATCTCTCCTAGTGAGAGTCCTACTCTTCTTCTTGTTCAAAATCCTTTAATTGGACCTAATTACTATAGTTGGAGAAGAGTTGTTACAAGAGCTCTTATAATGAAGAATAAACTTTGCTTCATTGAGAATGTAGCAAATGTAGTCATACCTAAACCTAATGAGCAATACTTCTCTGCTTGGGAACAAGCAGATCAAACAGTATTGACATGGATCACAAACACTATTAACAACACTATTTCACAAAGTGTATTGTCTTTAAGTACATCAAAGGCTGTCTGGCAGTGTCTTGAAAAAAGGTATGCTAAGTCTAATGCCTATAGACTATCATATTTGATGGAAGAATTTTATAATCTGAAGCAAGGCAGTTGGTCAGTGGATGAGTATTATACACATTTGAAAATTCTATGGGATGAATTCCTTATTTTGAGGCCTCTACCTGAATGCACATGTGATGCTATGACTGTGGTACAAGATTATTATGAGTCAGATTATGTGATAAAGTTTTTAAGAGGACTATGTGATGATTTTGGCAATGTGAAGTCCAAAGTTCTTATGAAGAAAAAAGTACCTCATATTGATGATGTACTAAATTTTGCAACACAGCAAGAAAATCAAACATCACATTCTTTACAGAATAAAGAGGCTCAGATCTTGTGCAGTCATGGATCTACTTTTGGAGAAACTAGTAGTGGTGATCTTAAGAATAATCTGACTGAATCTAATTCTGTCATTGGAGGAACTACTGGATATATTAATGCTGTCAATTCCAATTTCAGAAGGAACAATTTTGAAAATCAGAGGAAAAATAGTTTTGTGTGTAGTTATTGTGGAATGAATGGCCATACAGTGGACAGATGCTACAAGAAGCATGGCTATCCACCTGGTCATAGGCTTTATAAAGGAAATTAGAATTATGGACATCAAAATATGACTTCTGGAAGTGCTCATGATTATAATGGTGCACACAATTACAAGGAAAATGTTGGAAACTTCAAGAACAATGAAGGAACTCTAAAGACTGTCAATCATATATTGCAGGACACAGCAGCACTCATGCAACTGCTGATCAGACAGTCCTCACTGGTTTTTCTTTGGAGCAACAACAATAGTTATTGCACTTGTTCAAGGGAATGCAGGCAGGGAGTTCAGTTCAGAATAATGGAGAGAATGCAGTTGCTCAATCTGCAAACCATATGATCTATCAGGCTACATATTCTCTTAGTGCTAACTTTGGTAATTTCAATGCACCATCAGGTAACATTCCTTAGATTTTAGATTCTGGTGCTACTGATCATGTGATTTGTTCTCTTAGTTTCTTTACTTCCGCTATTTCTATTTAAAATGTCTTTGTCAAATTACCTAACAAAATGTTTATACCTGTCTCACATTAAGGAACAGTGAAGTTATATTCTTTCATTACTCTTCACAATGTCCTTTGTGTTCCTGCTTTCCATTTGAACATAATCTCAGTATCTCAACTCACATTACAAAATTATTGCAATGTGGTATCTGATGCTGTAAAATCCATCATTCAGGACCTGCCTTCCTTGAGGAAGATTGGATCAGCTGAAGTTTCACAGGGCCTGTATTTGCTCAATACAAGTTCTCTTGTAAACAGTTTTTCCACTACCAATGTTGAGCATTCTAAGTCAATACATTGTACTATTTCTGCTTGTATTTCTAATAAGGAGATTGATTCCCTCTTGTGGCATTATAGACTTGGGCATGTTGCCTTTCCTAGGTTAAGACAAATAAAAAACAGTCCAGCTTTTATTCATTGTAAGCCTGATTGTCATTGCAGTGTTTGCCCTTTGGCTAAACTGCACAAACTTAGTTTTCTATTAAGTACTACCATTGTAAAGACTATCTTTGATCTAATACATGTTGATATATGGGAACCATACAAAGAGGCTACTGTTTTAGGGCAAAAATATTTTTTAACCATTGTTGATGATTTTAGTAGATATACTTGGTTATTTCTACTCAAAACCAAAGCAGAAGCTCAGTCTACTTTGAAGTCTTTTCTTGCCTTTGTTCATAACCAATTTTTTGTTTCTATAAAGATCATAAGATCTGATAATGGTCCTGAATTCTTAATGCCAGAATTCTATTCTAGTAAAGGCATAATCCATCAAACCTCTTGTGTTGCCACCCATCAACAAAATGGTGTAGTTGAAAGGAAACATCAACATATCATGAATGTGGCAAGGGCTTTGAAAATTCAGTCTAATCTCCCTCTTTCTTTTTGGGGATTTTGTGTTCAACATGCCACATATCTCATAAACTTGACACATTCTCCTATCATTTCAAACCTTCGTCCTTATGAAAAATTGCATAGTTCTGCCCCTTCTTATCAAAATTGTAAAGTGTTTGGCTGTTTGAGTTATGCTTGCACTCTTGATCATGGAAGAGGCAAGTTTGATCATAGAGGAAGAAAATATGTTTACATAGGTCAATCTATTACATCCAAAGGTTATATTCTTCTTGATGTTGACACTCGCCAGATTTTCATATCTAGGAATGTTCTTTTTGTTGAGGATGTTTTTTCTTTTTCTAACCAGAATATTCATGATTTTTCTGTATCTTCTTATGTCTATTCTCCTTCTTCTTATACTCATAATGTTCATGTCCCTCTGCCCAATGATCATCCCACTTCTCAGCATGATACATCTTTTCATACTACTGAACCTATATCTACTTTAACAGAAGATGTGCCTTCTTTGCCTCATTCTTCACCATTTCCTCCATCTAGTATACCTGTTCCTAGGAAATCCTCTTGATCTTCTAAAGTTCCTACTTACTTACATGATTATGATTGCCATACATTGCCTAGTTCTTCGACATTTTATATATCTCCTCATACTCTTAACAATGTCTTGTCATATGATCTATTGCATCTTAATCATAAGTCCTTTGTGTTACTTCTGAATGTTACCAAAGAACCTAGCACTTATCATGAAGTTGTTAAGCATCAGAAATGGAGGACTGCAATGCAAAATGAAATTAATGCCTTAGAGAAAAATCATACTTGGATTTTAACTGGTCTTCTCTCTGGAAAGGTTGCAATTGATTATAAATGGGTATACAAGATTAAATTCTTGTCTTCTGGTGAAATTGAAAAATACAAAGCCAGACTTGTGGCAAAGGGTTACACTCAAATGTTTGGAATTGATTATATTGACACCTTCTCACCTGTTGCTAAAATGGAAACTGTTAGGACATTGTTAGCTCTTGCTGCTATAAGAGGCTGGTATGTGCATCAGTTGGACATTAACAATGCATTTCTTCATGTTCTTCATGGTGATTTGCATGAAGAAATCTACATGAAATCTCCACCAGGTTATGAGGCTGCAGGTAATGGAAAAGTGTGTAAACTGCTTAAATCTTTGTATGGCTTGAAGCAGGCATCAAGGGAATGGAATGATACATTGACTAAATCTTTACTTAGCCTTGGTTTTCAACAATTATGGAATGATTATAGTCTTTTTATTAAGGTTTCTGATGGCAAGTTCATTGTACTTTTGGTTTATGTTGATGATGTCATTTTAACAAGCAATGACATGGATGAAATTACTGCTGTAAAAACACATTTACATGATGCTTTCAAGATCAAGGACTTGGGTGCCCTAAAGTACTTCTTAGGCATTGAGGTTGCCAGAAGTAAGGCATGGATCAATTTGTCTCAAAGGAAATATGTACTTGATCTTCTCAAAAAAGAAGGTTTTCTATTAAGTAAACCAGCTGCTGCTCCTATTGATCCAAAGGCTAAGTATGAACATGGGGATTCAGAACCCTATGAGGATGTTACTGGATATAGGAGAGTGATTGGGAAACTCTTATATCTTTGTGTTACAAGAACAGATATAAGTTACACTGTTCAACAGTTGCGTCAGTTCTTGGATTGTCCTACTGTGTTACATATAAGAGCTGTGCACAGGGTGTTAAGATATCTGAAAGGCACACCAGGACAAGGTTTGATGTTCCCATCAACTAGATCACTTGAATTGAGAGGTTACACAGATAGTGTCTGGGCAGGTTGTCCATAAACTAGAAAATTTGTGACTGGATATTGTGTTTTTCTTGGAGATTCTTTGATTTCTTGGAAGTCAAAGAAGCAGCAAATAGTGTCAAGAAGTTCAAATGAGGCTGAATATAGAGCCATGGCAATAGCAACTTGTGAAGTGCAATAGCTAGTCTAGTTGCTTAAGGATTTGGGAGTTCAACAATACAAACCTATTGCATTGTTTTGTGATAGTTCAAGTGCAATATACATTGTTGAAAACCCTGTGTTTCATGAAAGGACTAAGCATATAGAAATAAATTGTCATGTAGTGAGACAAAAGTACAAAGAAGGAGTTCTAAAACCTATGCCTATTTCTTCTTATAATCAGTTGGCAAATTTGTTCACAAAACCTCCAAGTGCAGATAGATTCTCTTTCTTGATAAGAAGTTTGGGGTTACTAAATTTGTACCAAGTTCCAGCTACAAGGGAGGCTGTTGAAGGATGAAGGATTAATGGATGCTAAAGCAAGCAAGGAAGAAGACAATGAATTTGGGACTTTTGAAAATAAAGAAAAGAAGATAGAAGCATCAATGGTCAAGGAAGGATTCGAACACAAGCAGAATAAAATTAAGCAACCAGGTCAAGAAGCAAATGTCGCGGATCCAGGTTGATAAAATGGATAGTTGTTAGGCAGTTAGTATTTATTAACAACTGAATGGTAGTTAGTGGAGTAATTAGTTAGGGTTTTGTCTAAGTAACTAATTGTATAAATATCCAAACTGACTTGTAAATTGATTATCAGAAATATCAGAAAATTTCCCAAACATTCCTCTTGTTCTCTGTTTTTCCCCGCTTTACTTTTCTACATCTTCCTTAACAAAGTTGTGAGTATCACTGAATCAATCCCATCTCCAACCACTCCCGTATGGCTAACTACAGTCTTCATCGCTTTTTTCGAGATTTCTCATCAGCCATTGATAGTTTGACTATTACCTTTTGCTGCAATACAACACAAAAATATGAAGAATATCAGTTTTTACTTAAATTGTATTTGGACAGTATTTCGTTTTAAGACAAAAATGTAAGATTTCAAAATTAGTAGTAGCACTGGCAGACTAAAAATTCCTACAATAAGGGCAAATGTAGTAAATTTTGATAATTTTTTGGAGATTTATCTTACTAAAGAATCTTTAAAAAGAAATAAAAATTTTATATAAAATTTGACGTTTAGAAAAATGATAATAACATCTGCTCATCACTCTCTACCCTTTAAATCAGCCATTGAAACGATTGAAATCAAGAGAGTACCTTCATGATGATGTTTGATTCTTGGTAAATTCCTTGTAGTTGTAAGGAAGATTATAGATAGCTAGAGAATATTTTGGGTAGTGTTGGAAGTTTGAGAAGTTGAGATGGTAATTACAGTTTCAAAGTTCTCTTATTTATAGAGGCAAATTTTGGGCATTTGAATCTGTTTTTTAGATTTATTTATTTTTTTCAATGTAAAATTGAAAGCAACTTATAGAAGAAGATTCGAAGAACTATCAAAATTAAATAAGATTGGCCCACTTATGACTTAATCTACAGGACATAGTCAATCTTCAACTCGTCTTCAGGATCGATTCTGAAATCTGTTTTTAAGTCTCTATTTAATCTATTTCAGGCATTTTGGGAGCATTCACTTTATTTATTTATTAGGAAATGTTATATCGGTCTCTTATTCATTTTCTGACTTTATCTTCAATTATTAGGAACTTAATGAATTATATTATTATTATTGGTGGTGTAAAAGGAGCGTATATTAACGCAGAAAATAGCACCATTGCATATATCTTTCAACAAAAGGTAAACACCATTTTCACTAACAACAAATTAGAAGAATTCGACTCCTGCATTTAATAGGAATTAAATTCTCACCTTCTAAAATAACATTATATTTGATGAGTTTGTCAATTGAAATATGGCGAAGGCTTGATAAATAAAAATCTCTGGATATTAAGTAATACTTAAATATTAAATGAAATGTGGCGAACGCTTGGTAAATAAAAATCTCTGGATATTAAACTAATACTTAAAATATTAATAACTTTATATGGAGTTAGTCTATAAATTAAAGATTCGGAATTAGTTACAAGCTATAGATAGGCATCTAATGAGGATAATCAAATTTAGTCATTCAACGAGTGTTTTTTGATCAAGTTGTAAATAAATTTATTGTTGATCATTGCTCATGAGTACTCGACTGCGTACTTCGACTGCTCATCTACTGCTCATCTACTGTTCAAATTTAAATGTTTCATTTTAACTTGAATTAAAATTTTAGGAGGATTTTTTTATCTTGTGATACAATTACAATTTTGCACTCAATTTTTAGTTAAATTTAGATCTAAGATATTAAATTTCGGATACCCTAATAAGGTAAATTAAACATTCAAATTAAGACGGAGACTACTAATCATCGACCTAAAATTTAGTCAAGATGACCACAGCCTGCCCACGACCGTGAAGTCCCGGGTTCGACACCGGACAACTGCCTAGACTACTAAACCCTCCCCCCTCCAAAAAAAATCTACCTAAGATTTAAAAATTTCCCTATTTTTTGGTGATCCGTTTAGGAGTAATCAGTGTCCATTGTCAATGTGGTAACTAATCCAGATTAGGTTTTACGGTTATCCCGCAGTGTGACCGCTAAATAATATTGATATATCATCATTTTTGTAATTTGGTTGCATTTATACTTAAGTTTTACGACTAAAATATATAGTAAGATTAATCATATAAACTCATGCTATTATATCTACTGGTTCTAGTGTTTTTTATCCAGTCCCAAATTGTGAACTTTTATCTGTTATCATAATTTTCTAAACCATTGTATAAGTTTTTGTTTTTATTTTTTGCATTTTCAAGTTATCTTTTAGTTATAATAACCTTTGCTATTTTGTGATCAATAAATATTTTCTTTAGGGGATGGATAATTTTATTTAGAAAACAAGTCGTTTATTATTTTCTTAATCTAAATTAAAATCATAATCTATTAATTCCCTAAACATAGGATAATTATCTAATTTTCAAATATACAGATTATATATATATATATATAGTATTTTTATTGTAATCAGTATTTATACAACTTTAATCTTAACTTTCTCCTAGATTTGTAATCAGCCTATACTTGATTAATATGAGCTCGATCTATATCAAGTTGATTAATCGATTCCATCATTTTCACTATTTATTTCATTTTTGTTATCTTAACTTAGTAGACATCTTAATTTAGACAAAGAATTAATTCATTAGTACCTTGAAATTATGATGACCTCAGATTATGACATGTACAATCAAATACTACTATTCGGAATTATCTGGCTTTATATATTCGGTGCTTATAAGTACAGACTTCAACTAGAGTTGTAATTCGGAGGTCTCTCTCATATATTAATATTGGGGTTGAGTTTATTTGTTGATCCCCAGTGACGGATCCAAGATCTATGGATAATAAGAGCATTCAGCGAATCCTTTTATTTGCGTGATTGATCCTTATGTTGCAAAACTCACCAAGTCAGCATTTCCAACTTTCTTCCTCACCAACCTAATGAGCTCGTTTGGGTCGAACCCACCTCCAATCACCACTAGCCGACTTTTGTCCTCTCCTTGTACAGCTACGAATTCCACTCCTACATTAAACCAAATTAACCATCAATTTTGCTACTCATCTCTAGTTGCCAAAGAACATAGTTTTATTTTGAAAACAAGAAATTCAACGCTTTTAATATGCTGAAATGAAATGGAATTTGATAACTTTTCCAACATATGGTTTCATTCCAATGTCGATTTATCAAATTAAAGGAAAGATATTTCTATAGTAATGCTCATTTTGGAAGAAGTGAAAAAAAATGCTTTTCACATTGAAATCTTGCAAGCTGGCTCGAAATCTAGAGCAGATTAAAGATAATTCTGATAATGAACATCATGGTTTAAAACTGTCCACATCAACCCCAATGACTCTAGTAG
Source organism: Vinca minor (assembly GCA_026122235.1). Lineage (NCBI taxonomy): Eukaryota > Viridiplantae > Streptophyta > Magnoliopsida > Gentianales > Apocynaceae > Vinca > Vinca minor. Next base: position 14,665,773 of record JAOCZM010000096.1, on the reverse strand, counting down.
TCAGGGGATTGCTTCTGGTTCCAGAGCCGATCAAAGGAAAAGCATGGAACGAGCGCTCTTTTTCCAGTTTGTCGGTCCCCGATTATAAGTTCTCGTTGACCACGGTCTTCAGAAACCAAGCTATCTACCGCCGCATGCTGCAGTTCCCTCTGGTCCCACTACAAGAAAACTGTGTAACAGGGACGGAACATTCCTTCGCTAAACTCGGTTTAGTGACCGATTACCAACTGAATACCTTGGTCGTGTATTTTTCGTCGCTAAGAAAAATACCGACCAAATATTTAGCGACCGAATATTCGGTCGCCGTATACCGACCTAATGGTCAAAATTATTGACTTTGAATTTTTAACGACCGAATGCCGACGGAATATATAGCGACCGAAAATGCGGTCGCCATATACCGACGGAATACCGACCTAATGGTCAACATTTTTGACTTTGACTTTTGACTTTTTAACGACCGAATACCGACGGAATATATAGCGACCGAATATGCGGTCACCATATACCGACGGAATGCCGACCTAATGGTCAACATTTTTACTTTGATTATTTACAACCGAAAACCGACGGAATATTGTGTCTCCATATACCGACGGAATACCGACCGAAATGTCCGTCGCAAAATTGGTGTAGAATACCGACCAAATATTTAGCGACCGAATGGAATACCGACCTAATGGTCAACATTTTTTACTTTGACTTTTGACTTTTTAACGATTGAATACCGACGATATATATAGCGACCGAATATGCAGTCGCCATATACCGACGGAATACCGACCTAATGGTCAACATTTTTTACTTTGACTTTTGACTATTTACGACCGAATACCGACGTAATATTGTGTCTCCATATACCGACGGAATACCGATCAAAATGTCCGTTGCCCATGCTGCAGTTCCCTCTGGTGATCCGTTCCCGAGTTGGGTTAGGGGAACACTCAGCGATTGCCTTCGCATATCCAAACAAAGTATATTTTGAATATTTAAATGATATGTTGATTGAATTAAGGGAAAATGACCTCTGTAATCCCTAAACCATTATCGAAGACATAGTTAGCTCCCTAAACTAGTTCGACTTCTTGATAGGTACTAAAATAATAATCACGACTTTTAAAAGTTCCCACCACCAATTTAGCTGGTTGTTCCGACAACAAAAAAAACATGCACCTGTCACGTGTTTTAGACTGAAGGGCAAAATGGTCCTTTTCGAACACACGTACCCAACCCAACCCGATATAAAAGGGGGAAAGTCCTAGAAATCATCATCTTCTTCATCTTAACTCTTAAAACCTAGAAAGAAGAAAAATAGAGAGACGCAATTCATCACAAGAAAAGCACAATGTAGCTTGTCACCATGGTGAACAATGTGTAATTAAAACCAGCTAGACGAATTAAAACTCAACAAGAAAGTATTGGAAGTATGCTAGAGTTGGAGTAAGTTAAAGACCCAATTTTTTTTCTCATTTTTCTGTGCCTAAATCAGATTATTTTGTGTAATGTTTGTGTTTTTTTACATAGACTCCCCAAAATTGTGGATTCTTTGAATGCCATGACCTTCCAATGAGCGACAAGAGCACTAGGGTTGTTCGTTGGTCATTGAAAGAGATGAGGAAGATCAAGATTGAAAATGCTCAATTGAAGAGAAAGAAAAAGTTATTATCGGTAGCAATTGTGGCTTCTTGGTTATTTTTTGTGGTTTATAAAATATTGTAATTTGGGAAGATGAATAGTGTAAGTTGATTTATGGGAAATCTGGTAAAACTGTAGTAATCATAGTCTTGAACTGGTGTATTGTTAGTCCTTTTTGCCGGAAACAACCAACTAATTTGGTGGTGGGACATTTTAAAAGCCGAGATTATTGTTTCAAGACCTATCAAGAAGTCGAAATAGTTTAGGGAGCTAACTATGTCTTTGATAATAGTTTAGGGATTACAGAGGTCATTTTCCCTTAAATTAATGAAGGATAAGAGTAAATGTAGGGGAAAAACATTTAATATTCTCTTGATTTACTAAAATAATAGATAATTAGAAAGACAAAGTATATCTAGATATAGATAATTTTGACTGGAGGGGGTATTATTTAACATTGAGTAAAAAAACCATAATATTTTTTCGAAGATAGCAATGTTTGATATTGTGTCTCAATAATGACAACTTTAACATTTCACCAATAAACTATTGGTAATTATATGTTTTCAATACATCAAAAACATATATGATGCTTATTGTATTGTGTGGCCTTAGACAACAGTCTTGGTTGCATAAAGCTTAGATGACCCTGGATTTAGTTTATTTCAAACATCAACGATTCTAATTTCTCTCTAATAAGTAGGGGTGTTAAAAAAAAAAGCGAAATTGGCCAATTCAAACCGATTTTTCAGTTTGAGCGGTACATTTGACTGATTTCGATTTGGACTAAATTAAAACCAAAATTTTAGTTTGGTTTAGAAAATGTTATAAACCAAACTAATATATATATCTCAAAATGTTAAATGACTCTTTGCAATAAAAAATACTCCATTTATCTCAAAATTTTGTTAACATTTTGGCTCTAAATATTTCCCAAAAATAATGTTAACATTTACAATATCAATGAATATTTAATAAACTTTTATCATTTTTACCCCCTCTTCTTCTAACTACTATACCAATATCCAACTTTTGATTTTACTCTTATTTCTTTTAGAAATGTCTTAATCTGTGTGAAAAATCCAAATGTTAACACTATTTTGAGATGAAGTGAGTATTTAAATTCTATTTTATATCCATGACAAACAAGTTCTTCAAGTGCTATAAAGTAAGAGATTGAATGTTTATTGATATGTGATTTTAGATTCGCTTGCAACTTTTGTTTTATTTTGCAATAATAATGATGTATTTTTTTCTTTCTGTTTTCTTGTATGATATTTTTCAAGTTTAAAAATTAAGATAAAAAATGTATGTTTCATTATTTTGTTTTTTTATTGTGCTTAACTTTGAAAACAATACATATTTCTTTATATTTTTAACAACTAAGTAATTATATAAAGATTTTGTTTTTTTTTCACTTTATAATTAATATATTTTGTATCTCACAAAAATCGAGCAACCAAACCAAACCGATACAAACAGAATGCATCGGTTTGAAATTTTGAAAGGTTTGGATTGGTTTGAAAAATGTGTAAAACTGAAGCAAACCGAACCATGAACACCCCTACTAATAAGGACAATGTTAATTTTTGTAGAATGACATGTATTTGAGAAAAAGAGCATACAAGGTTTGGAGTTTTGACAATTGAGTGACCAAACTTCTTCATTTGTCAAAATAAGGGACAAATTGCCAACGGAATACACACTGCCCACACATTTTAAGGGTATGCTTGTCTTTTACAAAACAAATTAATATTAAAAACAAGGGTTTATGACATTTTAGTACCCTAAAGTTTAAAGTTTTGACAATTGAGGGATCAAACTTCTTCATGCGACACATAAGGGACAAATTTGATAAAATCCGTCCAAATCCAATTGCCAACAGAAATAGTGAAAAGTTTGACATGCCCCTTATAAAATTTTGCAAGTCCATTATAGTACCCCTAAAGTTTGAAGGTTTTGACAATTGAAGAACAAAATTTCTTCACAAGGTACTTGTTAGATCGTCTATAATATAATGATTTTGCTTATCTAGACTAATACCAATCTAAACTATTTCATAAATAAAATGTGACCAATTAACCCATTAATAAAAGTACTTGTTACAAATAATCCATTGTTGTAACATATTAAATGTTGACTAATCTGGCAACGTTGGAGAATTTAGCAGATAAAAAGAAGAGAAAAGATTTATTGTTTCTAACCTGGAAGACTTATAGCAACCTTCATGGCCTTGATTCGTAGGGCGGCCTCTGTTGGAGTGATTCTGTCACGTAACAACTTTCTAGGCAGCAGTAGCTTAGCTAAATCAGCTAAAAGTTGTTTGGAGATATTAGTGTCAGCCCTGAGCCCGTAAAGAACTTCATTTTCGTCGCCAACGCCGAGTTTGAGGATAACTTTCCGCATACCGTTATTAGCCAACAACCGCGACGGCGACGAAGGAGATGATGCTACAGAAAGGTCACTCGGAGTCCTTAGAGCATAGAGCCGGAGATGCTCTCTATGCAGCGTCGCTCGAACTAGCCTCTCCCAATTTTCGTAAATTTCGGACATATCTTAATCCGCTCAGATGTTCGGACAGTAAAAAAAAAAAATCAGAGGAGAATCAATGATACATAATATAAGGTGGTTGTTAATATAAAAAAATCATTTTACAAGATGAGATTGTAGAAAAAAGTCTAAGGTTGACTGTCGGCAAATTCTTTGAAGTTGTGATCCAGCCAAAAGGCATCCTTGAGGACTTTAATAATGGGACCACCTTGCGTGGAAATACTTTTTTCGTCTTTAATTAACTATCCATTTTTTTATTTTTTTTTATCCCAAATTAACATCTTTTCTTTCTAAATAAAATATGTATTAATGATAATTTTTTTTAATTTTACCCTTTTTCTAACTCCTCATTTAATACTCTTATTTAATTAAAATTATCAATTTCCAACATATATTTAAGAGGTGGTTGGGATATTGTGTGAGAGGAAGAAGAGAGAAATACATAAATTTTAAATGAGATTAATAAAATTAATGAGGGGTATCTTAGAATTTTGCTTATATTTTATCATCAAAATCACTAAAATCTTAAGACAGATAATTTATCAAAATGAACAGATAATTTGAGATGAAAGGGAGTAGTTAAAGGTGGTGAGGGATTCTTTCTATTTCCCGTGTTGATTATGTATCGTCCAAATTTAGTTGAATTATTTAATTCGACGATTATAATTAAAAATAATTATTTTATTTATAATTGTCCGATTGAAGACCTCCCATATGAATTGTAGTAATACCTATTTTGTAGTTAGGCCATGCCCCAAGAAATGTGAGATAGCTATAATACCAATTGCCACCTTAACCGACTCGACATTCCGCGTGCTACACATTTTGGGCTGATTTTTCTTCGACCTTCCGCGTGATAGATATACATTTTGGACTGATTTTTCTTTGAGGTTAAATAACCGAAGTCTGAGGTGAGTCTTTTTTTTTAAGATTTAGGGGGTGTATTCAAATGGGATTTTAAAAGACTATTTTGAGATAAATAAGTCTTGTGGTATTCAATTAAAATTTTTAAGTAATCTAAATAAGTCATGTGGTATTCAATCAGGAGTATTAGGATTTTTTAAAAGTGATTTTCAAATCCAGTGGTATTCAATCAAGACTTTTAACAAGTAACAAAAAATCTTTTGGTATTCAAAAACTTCCAAATTTCGATGGATTTTTTTTTAAATTAGGAATTTGTGGGATTTTTTAGTGAAAAGTATAAATACCAAACCCTTTAAAAAATCTCACCCTAACTCATAAGACTTTTTAGTGGGATGTTCATGATTTGTTTATTTGTTATTTTTTTCATTGACTCTTGTTACTTTGAATGTTTGCTTTTATTTATTGTTCCATTCCATTTGATCCCGTTTATGTTATTACTAATGCAAGTAGTGGTGAGTACCAAATTCAAATTCGCCAATTCGGTCATTTGAATTTGGGGTTTTCAACTGTTTTAGAACCTAAAAACGGACCCAATTTGGATTCGAATTCAGAATTACCGAATTCGAATTGACTGAATTGGCGAATTCGGAATTCGTTTTTTGCCGAATTACCAATTTCACAAGAAAACTCTAATTGAACATCAAGAAAAAAACCAAAATCAAAACAAACAATAAATTCAGAAAAAAAATAATCGAAATAATCAATTAGTCATCGTTTAATTCAACCATATTTACACGGAAAATTAATAGCAAAACCGCCAAAATAACAATTTTTAGAGTTTATTTAATTTATATATATTAACTATATAATAAAATTAAAAATTTATGAAAAAATGAATTCGAATTCGGTCAGGCCGAATTCAATTATAGTCAAACCGATTTCGTCCCATTTTTTACCAAATCGAATTGGGATGTAACCGAATTACGGAATTTAAACTGAATTACCGAATTTGAATTGTGAATTGAATTTGAATGAGGTCGGTAATTCGGTAACCAATTGGCTTTTATTGACCACAACTTTAACCAATTGACTTTTATTGGCTTTATGTTTATGGCTTCATTCCATTATTTGAACCAAGTGACCACAACCTAGTAACCTTATACCTATCATAAAACATTTGGGAAGATAAATTCCACCATTATTTGAAAAGTTTGGGTTGTAAAGTTTGTTCCCGAAGAATTTGTGCATCATCGAACTAGACATTGTTCATCATCCAACTAAGTTGGTTGGTTATCATCGTACAAATAAAAAGTTCAATGTAATCCTTTCAAATCTTATAATAATTTCTTATCATATAAATCTTTAAAATCCGAACATAAGAATCCGGAGTATACAAAATCTTTAAAAAAAAATCTTATAAGTCATTACATTCTTTTAAAATCTTAGATAGTATTTTAAAATTTATTGGACTTATTTATCCATAAATAGTCTCTAAAAATTCTAATTGAATACACGTGTGATTTGTTTTCACGGAGTTGGAACTTTGTATAATCTTCAATCTATAATGTTTGAAAGATTTTTTCAGCAGTATAAATATTTTTGCAATGTTGCACCACAAACTCACGGATATTTCTAAACGTGTGACGTAGAGTACCGAAATATTCTCCACCATGCCGCTTAGGGATGACAATGGGGTAGATCGGAGCGGATATCTCAAATACCGAACTTGTCCCGCGATTATTACAGCATGCCCCGCCCCGTGATCCGTCTCAGATCAGTTATTTTTGCCCCGTGACCCACCTCGTCATTAACATAAAGTTACAGTCCCCTGCACAAAGTTACAGTGGACGGACAAAGCACAGGGTGGACAATCGGATTCAATGGTATCCTTCTGTTTATTTTTGTAAGCTTTAATCCTTATTTGAGAATGCATTATCCTTCTTACAGTGGATGAACTTTGAACCTTCTAAAATTTATTTTTGTAGACTTTGAAGTCCCAAACTTTGGAGCCCTCAGGCTGTCCGAGAAGAAGAGAGGAGAAGAAAGATGCCGATAGTGCGCGGCGGAGTGAGACGAAGAGAGCGTCGGTCCTCTCAGAAAAGAAGAGGGAAGAAGAAATGGCCAAAGAAGAAGAGTTGAGAGTGACTTTGAGAGACTGAGCGGCGCTGGAGAATGGATAATTCTGATATGGATAAGATCCATTAGATCTTGCGGTCTAGAACTGGTCACATCATCACAAAGTTATCTCTTTCCTCATTCTGTGGTGATGTGACCACCAGGTCCATATCAGAATTTTCCCTGGATAATGGATACACATACATCTAGGAGGATTAGGTTATAATAATATTTCGGGGCGGGGCGGATTGGGGCACACACTAAATCCATACCCGATCTGCTCCGTTTGTGGGGCGGGTCTGATCTGCCCCATTCTTAGTATGGGGCGGGGCGAATCTGCCCCAAACAACACTGGGGCAGAGCAGGGAGACTTGTCACGGATCAAATTGTCATCCCTTACTGCCGCTATTATTTTAGCAGATCTAAGCCGTCAATTCTAACTGAATACGTGTCATTAGGCCCCACCACTAAATAACACATACTCCCTCCAGTACACCAAATTAGACAACACATTATTTCCCTTGTCCCCTTCCTATACCGATTTGAGGGGGATTGCATTAGTAAGACATTTGTTTAGTAAACTGGTCATGATATGGCAGTAGAAAAGTGGGAGAAACATTTCTGTCCAGGCTTCCGTCCTGGCCTCCCAGATTAAAATCTCCCAAATCCCTTCTCCCACACACCCGCGAGCCTTTCAGCAAAAATAAAATATATCCCCAAGTGCCCCGCCACCACCTCACCTCTCCGCTTCGCTGCCGTCGCCTTCCTTTGCCGCCAACAATCCACCACCATCTTCTCTCTCATCTCTCAATCTAGGAGGTATAAAACCTTAATTTTTTTGGAATTTTTTATAGAAATTCAACATGTATGTTATTATTTGAAGTTGTGATTTTAGTTCTTTAGTGTAATTTGTTCCCTATTTGAAGTTGTATGTGTTTGAATTTGGTTTTGATTTTGTGAATTTAGGTAAATTAACAAATTATGGCATTTTCCAATTTAGGGCAATTTTTTAATTTAGGGGATTTGTCAATTTAGGTTTTTCGTGACTTCAATATTTTTGTTAATTACGGATTATGGTGAATTGTGAATTGTTATTTTATGAATTGTGAATTGTTATTACAGTGAATTGTGAATTGATTTTGTGTAGTTTCTGATGCATTGTATTTATTTTTTTTAGATGTCTGTTCCTGCACACCTTTTGCCCGGTCCTTATGATCCCAGTGTTTTAAACAAACACACATCCCATAGAGCTCTTAGAATATGGGGTGGGGACATAGAGTTAAACACTAGTTTAAAAATAATTAGCAACTACGGGAATTTCTTTGATGCCTACCAAAACGAAGGCAACGCAAGGGTTCCGGCACAACCTGAGGCGGATCCAACAGGGTCTCCGGTGCCCACACAGTTTCCCAGTGCGGCTGAAATCGACACCCACTATGAGTACCATTTCCCTAGCATCGGTACTTACTATTCCAGTATTCAGCCGGGGAGAGATGCGGGAGTCGGGCCATCTACTTCGGCACAGCCGGGTGTATATTCTAAACAAATGTCATACTAATGCAATCACCGACTTTGAGGATAAGGCCTCACAATAACCACTAGATCATAAGTCACTGACTTAATCTTAGCCGTTTATTTCACCTCTCATAGATGCCTTCCCAGTTTCAATGATGGCGGTTTGGAATTCGTTACTTGTTGATTTTCCTGGTTTGTTTCAATTGAATTACTACAATTTTAACATTGTGTTGGATATGGAAGTATTAAATAAATAATAAGAAAAATAGACCAAGTGATGCTGTTGGGACTCGAGCGTGAGCACAACTTAACCTTCTCGCAGGTCGGATTGTAGCGCGGGTCGAAGGGTCTATAAATAGTACAGTTGAGGACCAAAATAGACATTCAGATATTTTGTCAAAAAATGTTATTAGTTTCCCTCCTCTTTTTCTCCCTGTCTTCTTCCCCAATTTCCCAGCTCCATATTTAGGGTTTTCTTATTCTGTCTTCTAATTCTCTCCTGATTCTTCTAAATTCTTCTTCCTTTCTATAAGTTCGACTGATTTCATTAATAAAGAAGTATTTAATTGGTGTAAACACAACATTTGGTATCAGAGCATTGGATTCTCGGAATATTCAATGGTATTGACTCGGAATCAACAGATCGAGGCTCCACAACAGGCATCTCAAGGAATTCTTCCTACGCCATTGACTGGAGAGGTAAGGATTCATTTGGAACAGATTTCTCAGAGATTAATGGAAGTTGAAAGCACTAATTCTCAGTTTAATTTGTGGTTTGATGAACTGCAAAATACTTTTGATAATTTTAGCCTGGAAATGTCTAAAAGTAGGAAGGAGACTGTTGATAAGATGAATTTGATCCTTGCTCAATTATCTAAGTTGAATCCTTCAGTTAGAGATAGGCTGTGGAATGTGGGCTAGTAGAGTAAATGTGAATTCACCTGTGATCAGGCCTTTAAGAACTGACTATGGGTATGGAAGTGACAGTTTTGGGAATCAAGGCTCTGGAATGTATCCAGAACCTAGATTCGACTGTGGTAGCATGGATAGAGGGAGATTCAAGTTGCCTAAGCTTGAATTTCCCAAGTTTGATGGCAATAAGCCTAGGGAATGGCTTATACAGGCAGAGCAGTACTTCAAGCTACTTAGGATTCATGATCCTTTCAAGCTTGGCATTGCTTTGGTTTATTTTAGAGAAGAAGCCTGCTTGTGGGGACATAGCTATGTTGCTGAGCATGGGGCTCAGAACTGGCTTGGATTTGTCCTGGCTCTTTATTTCAGATTTGATACTAAATCAATCACTATAATAGTTGGAATGTTCACCAAATTGAGACAGACTACAGATGTTCAAACTTATATGAGGAAGTTTGAAGAACTGAAGTTCATATTTGTCACAACTGGAACTAGAGCTACTCCAGACTAATTTGTAGCTTTGTTCCTGAGTGGTCTCAATGAGGAAATCAAGGGAGTAGTTCACATGCATAGGCGTGCTACTCTACTGGATTCCTTCAGGTTAGCAGTGGAGCAGGAGTTATGCTTAAAAAACACCTCCAAATTCATTTCCAAACCTTACAACAATCATTCCTCTTAGAAGACCTCTTTTGTGACTACTACCACCACTAGACCTGCAGTTTCTACAACCTCTTCTTATACTACCAAGCCTTATTACAAGGATCCTATCAAATTCAAGAGGACCAGTAATGAGGAAATGCAAAGAATGAGGGAAAACAACTTATGTTTTAAATGTGGTGAAAAATATTCACCCCAACATAAGTGCTCATTGGCTGAGGTCAACATGTTTTATCTCTGTGATCAAGAGGAAAGGGAAGACTATGACTCTAAATTGAATATTTTGCAATCATGCAATGAGGATGAAAGAGTATTTGTTGGAGAGGAGGTGGCTGATCAGACTTTTATTTTCCTTGAATGCTCTTAAGGGAAGTACAGGAGGAACTATCTTGAGGATTAATGGAAAAATGGCCAAGAAATTACCTATTTCTATACTCATTGATCCAGGAAGCACACATAGCTTCATAGATCCTAAGGTAGTCAAGCAGTTAGGGTTGAAGGTGGAAAGTACAAGGCCTCTGTTGCTAGTTTTGGGCAATGGAGAGGAGATGTAGTATGGAGAGAGTTTTAAATGTGTGAAATGGAAGATTGGGGAGATGGAGTTCAGTAAAGAATTACATGTGCTGATTCTTGGGGGAAGTGATATGATTTTATGAGGGGATTGGTTAGGTGAGCATAACCCCATAGTGTTGGATTACCATAATCAATCTGTTAAGTTTAACAAAGGGGGAAAAGATGTAGTAGTCAAACCAGTGACAATGCTCAGGACTTGAGGCATGTTTCTGGGAAGGGACTACTGAAATGTATGAGAGGAGGTTCAGGAGTTTGGATTGGCCAATTATGTTCTTTGCAGATGAAAGAAGTAAGCATGGGGGAGGTACATGACACACGTAAAGGTATACTGGAGGAGTATGCTGATGTGTTTGAGTTGCCTAAAGGCTTGCCTCCCAATAGGAATCATGAGCATCAGATACAACTAAAAGAAGGGGCCCAGCCAGTTAAGCTCAGATCCTATAAGGTGCCTCACTCTATAAAAAATGAGATTGAGAGGCAAGTAAAGGAAATGCTGAATGAATGAATCATTCAATCCAGCAACAGTCATTTCTCCTCACCCATCATTCTTGTCAAAAAGAAAGATGGACCATGGATATTCTTTGTGGACTTCAGGCAGTTAAACAAGTTGACCATTAAGGATAAATTTCCAATTCCTATGGTGGATGATCTCATAGATGAGCTCCAAGGGGCTGAGTATTTTTCTAAATGGACCTAAGAGCTGGGTACTTTCAAATTAGGATGAAGGATGAAGGATGAGGATATCCCTAAAACAGCTTTTAGTACTCACTTTGGACTATTTGAGTTCAAAGTTATGCCCTTTAGTTTGACAAATGCCCCTGCCACCTTTCAGTCATTAATGAATAAGGTGTTTGGGACTTTTCTAAGGAAGTTTGTCCTTGTTTTCTTTGATGATATACTTGTGTATAGTCCAGACTTGGACTCACATAAGAATCATCTAAGGAAGGCTCTGGAAATACTGAGAGACAATCAACTCTCTAGGAAGATGAGCAAGTGCTCATTTGGGCAAAGGGAAGTTGAATATCTTGGTCATCTCATTTCTGGGAGAGGAGTTAAGGCTGATCCCAGAAGATACAAGATATGCTGAATTTGCCTAAATCCCAGAACATTAAACAACTAAGGGGATTCCTGGGGTTGATTGGCTATTATAGAAGATTCATCCAGCATTATGGCCAGATCAGCAAGCCTTTGACCAATTTGCTCAAGAAAAATGGTTTTCTATGGAACAAATAGGTTGATGGAGCTTTTGATAGACTCAAGGAAGCATTAACTAGTCCTCCTGTCCAGGCTTTACCAGATTTCTCTAAGAGATTTGTCATTGAAGCAGATGCTTGTGACTCTGGTATGGGGGATGTCCTTATGCAGGAAGGAAGGCCTATTGCTTACTTCAGTAAAGCTTTAGGGCCTAAGAGCATGGTTTTATCCACTTATGAGAAGGAATTGATGGCTTTGTCAACCTCAATCCTTAAGTGGAAGCATTATTTGGATGGGCACAGTTTTGTGATCAAAACTGATCACCAAAGCCTGAAGTACTTGCTGGAACAAAAGATAAGTTCAGCAGCCCAACAGAAGTGGATTTCCAAACTTATGAGGTTTGATTTCCAGATTCAGTATAAGAAAGGACGTGACAATAAGGTTGCTAATGCATTGTCAAGGCAGTATGAGTGCAATGCCTTATCCATAATGGTATCTGAGTGGATTGAAGCTGTGAAAGAAAGTTATGAAGGTAATGAACACTCTCAGGAGATAATGGCACAAATTTTACTTGGAAAACAAGTTCCCGACTATACCTTCCTCAATGGAGTTATGAGATATCAAGGCAGGATTTATGTGGGGCAGAATGGAGATTATAGAAAGAATCACATTGATGCCATTCATTCTTCTAGTGTGGGGGACATTCAGGAGTGGTGGCAAGCTATCAGAGATTGAGGAAGGTGTTTTACTGGCCTTTGATGCAACAGCAGATATAAGACTGGATTAAGGTTTGTGAAACCTGCCAAATGTGCATACATGAATCAGTTCCCTATCCAGGCTTGTTACAGCCTTTAGAAATTTCTGAAAACCCATTTACCCACATCAGCATGGACTTCATTGAAGGCTTGCCCAAGTCAAAGGGAAAAAACATGGTACTGGTTGTGGTTGACAGATTTTTCCAATTTTGCTCATTTTATAGGGATGACTTATCCTTACACATCAAGAGGTGTAACTTATGTGTTCTTAGATCAAGTGTTTAAGATGCATGGTTTACCATATTTTATTGTGAGTGATAGGGACAAAATTTTCACCAGCTTATTCTGGAAGGAATTGTTCTCCTCTTTGGGGTCAAGCATAAGCTCATCACAGCTTATCACCCTCAAACTGATGGCCAAACAGAGAGGGTGAACCAGTGTGTTGAGATGTATCTCAGGTGCTTTGTAGCCCAAAGACCTAAGATGTGGCATAAGTTTTTAACTATGGCAGTTTGGTGGTACAACTCTTACTACCATTCAGCCATCAAAATGTTACCATTTGAGGCTCTCTATGGGTTTAAACCCCAGGGATATGGGGAAAATGTTGTGGTGGAAGAGATTAAACATGAGGAGGTTTCTAAGATGATGGAAGACGGATTGAAGATCAATGCCTTGTTAAAAGAGCATTTAACTCAGGCTGTCAGTAGAATGAAGCAGTATAAAGATGGTCACAAGACTGAAAGGGAATTCTCATGGGGGGGACATGGTGTTTGTAAAATTGAAGCCCTATAAGAAACAATCATTGGTTCACAGGAAGAATAAAAAACTTTCAGCCAAGTTCTTTGGGCCTTTTCAGATTCTCAAGAGGTATGGAGCAGTGGCTTATGAACTGAAGTTGTCACCACACTCAAAGCTTCATCCTATATTTCACATTAGTCAACTCAAGTTGAGGATTGGAGATGATGTGGTAGTGCAGAAGGACCTTCCAACCACTAATGAAGAGGGACAAATGTTAATAGAGCCAGTGGCCTTGCTTGACATAAAGATGGTGAAGAAGAACAACAGGGCTGTGGTTCAATGGTTAATTTCTTGGAGTAATTTGACTGAGGAAGATGCCACATGGGAGGATGCTAATGAGTTCATCATGAGATAGCCCGATTTCTCTTGGGCATCTTGAGAACAAGATGGTTGTTAAGGGGAAGGGAATGTTGGATATGGAAGTATTAAATAAATAATAAGAAAAATAAACCAAGTGCTGCAGTTGGGACTCGAGCGTGGGGCACAACTTAACCTTCTCGCGGGTGGTCGGATTGAAGCGCGGGTTTCCGGGTCGAAGGGTCTATAAATAAAACAGTTGATGACCAAAATAGATATTCAGATATTGTGTCAAAAAACGGTTATTAGTTTCCCTCATCTTTTTCTCTCTGTCTTCGGGTTTTCTGATTCTATCTTCTAATTCTTCTCTGATTCTTCTTCCTTTCTGTAAGTTCGACTGATTTCATTAATAAAGAAGTGTTTAATTGGTGTAAACACAACACATTGTTTTTCAAGATAGTATTATGATAAATATGTTTTTATCTTGATTTTATTTGATCATAATGAAATTTGCCCTATTCTTTGAAGGCATGATGTGGTATCTATTCCAATTGGATTTAACCTAATATCCTTGATGATGTGGTATTTCGATGATCGATTCCAATTGGATTTAACCTAATATTGATGATCTTTGTGATTGATGTTTAAAATTGATGATCATTAAATTTGTCCTAATTTTGTGTTTCAAGACAGTACTTTGATGGTAATATTATTTTATAAGATTAATGATCTTGGAATTTTTCCGAATCTTTGAATGATGGTATTTCGATGATGATAGTTTATGGTGGGACGCGAATTGGCAACACGGATAGAATTTCATATCCTCTGTGATTATCGATCTTGTGTTTGCTCTTCTTATTGGTTTTCGCAGTCTGTTGGCTAAAAGGAGCTGGAGCTTCTTTTCCTATGTTCGGCAAAGAAGGGGTATGATATGAGGCTAGCAAAATATCAAGTTGGTTAGGGTTCACCCTATTGTTTAATGGAGCTTTTAGGTTAACCTTTTATGAGCTGCCATTATTCTTGATCTAGTCGAGTTTGCTCGGTTTTCTTACCACCTCTTATCTTTCTCAATATCATTCTGTTGGAGAATGTGTTTTCTCAAAGAATTAATGTGTCGTGAGGACATATTTGAGCTAAATATTTATATGTTACACCGCTCGGTTTTGAATGTTATTGAGTTTATCACGAAGTGGGTTGCGCAAGCTTCGCGATGATATATAACATGTGAGAAAACCAATTCTTGGTGTGAATGATAAATTGGTATAAAGTGGGGTGGATGAAATGTGGTAAATGGGGTTTTAAACTCAC
Source organism: Vinca minor (assembly GCA_026122235.1). NCBI lineage: Eukaryota > Viridiplantae > Streptophyta > Magnoliopsida > Gentianales > Apocynaceae > Vinca > Vinca minor. The sequence goes on along the minus strand of JAOCZM010000096.1, from coordinate 14,650,600 downwards.
ATCCCACATAGGAAACCCATGAAAGAAAAAATCACTTTATATGTTAAAGTGATTAACATGGGTTTAAATTGTGTTACTTAGTATTATGCCCTATGTGAGAACCCTCGTAGTGCGCCACGCAGTGGGGTGCAATTCAAGTTCTGCTGATGCCAAAATAACTTGAACTTGTGTGCAGGCACGAATGCCGGACAAAAACTCGCGGGCCTGATCAGCCACGTTTTTGCTACTGGTTTAAATTTTTTAATTCGAATTACACTGCAGTAACAGCCAGCATTATTGGCAGCCTTAATTCTGTAACAGCAAAGGGTTTATTGCTGATTTATACCTCAGCAGTTACAAGGCTTTGAGAGGGCCTATATAAGGCAGCCTTGCACTGCCAGAAAACTAACCCGAAAAAAGATTTCCCCTCTCCCTCTGCATAAACTTTTCTTTCCTGCATTTTTCATAACATACTGAGAGTTCTGCTGCACCACTGCGATTCGAAGGTGCTGTTTCTTCCGCTTCAGAGAAACAGTTGAGTTGGACGTTGTACCTTGGGAGTTCAGTGTCTGAGAGGCCTGAAGCTGTAAAAGGCGGACATATTGATCTTAAGACTGTTGGTTCCTTCATAAATATCTGGTTTACTGAAATAATTATTTTTCTATTCAGTAATTAATTTTTCCAGTCCAGAAATTTATTTTCCAGTGCAGTTTGTTTCTGTTCAGAAATTAATTTTTTCCAGTCCAGAAATAATTATTTCAGTAAACCAGATATTTATGAAGGAACCAACACATTCGTAGCTTGAGGAAGCAATGATTTTGTTTTGTTTCCATTGTCTTGTGCAGTCAATTTGTCGAAACATAATGTAGGACTTCTTCCGGTTTGAATTTGGAGTCCATATCCTACAAACTTATGTGTTCTTGATTTACAGTTGTTGAATGTGGGCACTATTTTTTGTTTCAATTGGTTCCATCCTGTTTTGGCAGTTGGGTTTGGCAATGTCAAGGATAACCATTCCCTTGCGTTTGTTATCTTCCACCTTACTCAATGTAATTAGTATGGACAAATGAAGTATTTTCTGGCAATATGCAGATAGTCATGTTTTTCCTTTTTATTTGCAGACAATTTGGCCAGTCTCAAGGATGGAGATTTAGGAGTCCTTCTCGATTTAGCTGGTTTATTTTGATTGAATTACAATTTTAACATTGTTTTTTAAGATAGTATTTTTGGTGCTTAATTGAAGTAAGCTCCTTTTTGAAAAATGATGTGAGCTAATTGTAATTTTTATTTTTAAGAAGAGAAGATAGAGAAAAAATTTCAGTTAATAATTTTTATCTTAGAACTGGGTTGAATTTTATTACCTGTAGTATTTCTCTGGTTATCCGTATAGTGCTTTTTACCCTGCCCCTATATCGAATGCCTGCTTATATTTGTTTTTTGTATGTGGTAGGTGATTCCTTTAACTCTGCTTGTGCTGCATGTTCTGCGCCCAGCCGGTCCCAAGCCCTGTAAAAAAAATGAGGGAAGGATCAATAAAGGATTTGTTGAGCAAGGCTTTACAATCATATGTGAGAGAATATTCGTGAACCATTAGTTCGACAATATGATACCACTTTTGCCAGGAGAAGCGGACAAAGCATCAAAGCTTGTTTATTAAGTTTTACTTACGCTCTATTCATTCCAGAAACACATAATTGGATGTCATGTTTCTTCTTTAAAATATTCAGAATGGCTTATTTATTGAAATACAATAAAATCTTTATACAGTAATACTCTTGGGACTGGACAAAAATATTACTATTGGGAGGTTATTCTTAAATAGAGGCTTACATATAAAAATTATATTTTTTTAAAAGTAACTAATATAAATTATACGACACTTAGAAATGTGTTCATTATATTTTAAAAACATGTGTTCCTACACTATATTAGTTAAATATCAATTACACGATACTACACAATATTTAGGCAACTACTATACATGGTTTATAGATGTGAAGTCACATACAATTGAAAACTCGCTTCAAGTACTACAAAATTCGAACAGATAGTGCTGGGATGACGAAGTTACTACTGAACGCTGCAAGTTTAAGCGATGCGATATTAACCCAAAAAATTAAGTCATTATCACGGGATAATTTTTAGACAAATATTTCATATCATCTTAAGTTTAATGTAAAATTGTTAAATAATTATGGATGTTTTATATAGATATATAAATATATTTAAAATTTAATGTTATTTTATTACTATATGGAGGTAAATTTCTCAAGGAGGGTCCTAAAAAAAACATGGAATATTACAATGTAGAGTTTATTCTTATTTATAACTGGTCCCGAGTTGGGACCATCATTTTTTATTATTATAAGGAGTTTATTCTTATATAGAGGTTTGACTGTAGTAATAATTTTATAATTTTGTTATAATAATAATCGAAAAATTGATTGTTTTTGCCACTCAGGTACTTCCTCCATACCAAATTATATGTCTACTCTGACAAATATACTGGCAATAATCTGGTGGTTGAGTGAGTAACTGACTCATGGTCCAGTAGACTAGAAACCAATCCCTAGTAACATAAAAAAGGAAAAAAATAAAAGAGAGAGAGAACTGATTGTTCTCACTAGTGTTTGGTCGTACGTAGCTTTAACTATGGGAGATGAGCTGTGTCCAAGTTATCAGTAAAAGCTTGGTATGCAGAAAGTTATTTATTATTGCTATTTGTTTTGATTTTTAGGGTGGTTGGGTTGAGCAGGACAAACACACAAATCTCTCGAAAAACAGAGTAGAACAAACACTAAGACGTTAGAAATCTTACCCCATATGGCTCTTATAGCAGATAAGCCCATCTCGAAACAACAAGGTCACATCATATAATGGGAAATAACCTTATCAGAAGAAAGAAAACTCAAATTCTAAACTCTTGGAAATTAAAGGTTCTATCATAAAAATTTCCGAGGGAGGGAGGGAGGGTACACACAGAATTAAGATTATGCTTCTGATGGACCATATCATTCGGTATTGTAAAACGATGCAATGAGGTTATTCGTGTTGGATGGACTGCTATTAAATCTGCCGATTTACTTGCCAAACATGGCTTTCCAACTTTCTTGCAATCCTTTGATATTCTTCTTCTTTAGGGCTTTCAGAAAGAATAAAAATAACGGTGATGTTTCAAATAAATTATCTCCCCTTTATTAAAAAGTCATATTTTAAAGATAATTTAACTTCTTAAATATCAATTTCAACATTGCATCATTCCCCTAAAAAAACATTTCATCACATTTCTATTTAGTTTGAGAGCATTTATTTTAAAATTATAATTTTCTTGATTGTATTAATGTATTGATTAATATTATAGGTATATCAAATACCCACTCCCCCCATTCCATAATACAAGTCCTTTATGACATATATAAAAAGGGTAGCGATTATTAGATAAAAAAATTTGAGATCAAATTAGATCAAGAAGACGTAATATCACATTAAATTCTAACAATCATTTTCATTTTATACTCTTTGATCCTTATTTGATCCAACAATCATTATTGATATAAAAATTAAGAAAGTAAAATACGAGGTATTTTAGTAATATTGATCCTAATTTCCTTTGTTTTTTCAAGTGAAGTTTGCTGAAACCAAGAAAAGCGGAAAACAGTTGGGTCTGGATTTTTATAACACAACCTCCAACATATCAAATAAAACCACAAAACAAGCTTTACAAACTATGTAACAAGAGGCTGAAAGACACCAATTTACACAAACCAGTGCTATTATCAGCATTACATTTGTTCAGTCCCCAACACTTGAAAAAGAAAAGACAAAAAAAAAATTCCATCTTTTGGCAAATATGTACAAGGTAGAAGAAGACTGGTGATAACTTAAGGAAGAAGGCCTTGGAAGCTTCAATTGGTATGGGGTCAACCTGTCTGTCTTGTAGAATGTAAAATTTAAGGAGTAAACCACAAGCAATAGATGCGCAAAGTAGCAGCATCTGAAATGAAGGGAAAGTCCGAAACTTGAAATTGGCAGATATACCAATTATGAAACCCCTTGAAAGGACAGCCGGTCCCGAAGAGTATCAAAAATTGATGAAGCTGCTGAACTTTGGGCAAAAGTTAATTTTAGCCGTGCAAGAAGTTCGTTATCTTTAGCCTGTGATGCAGCATCAGCTGCTTCTTTTGCCATCCCAATTCGAGCATAAGCCTGTTCAAAGGCGTAGAGACGCCAACCTTTAGTACTCATGCAACAGAAGACAAATGACATGCCAAAAAAGTTACCAATTCAATGAAAACCCCCTCCAATCTCTGCTCAGGGAAGAAGCCTTTTTCCCCCTCTTGGTAGGCAGGAAATAAATTCAGGGTGGTTAACCATATAACATTATCCCCTATGCAAACATAAATTGATCAAACTATCGGAACCTAAAAAAAACAACTATTGCGACCATGTTATTACCTCAGCTCTCTCTCGAGGATCAGATAGCTTGGGTATATACTTTTGGGCTTCAACTTTCTCATCAGACTCGATGCAGGCCTCCACAAAAGGACGATAACCTAAAATTGGGAATATATATATAAGAAGATGTGAGATCCAAGCACCAATTCATGAAATTCTGCATCAGTAAAAGGTAACCCTTATATAACAAGAAATTCTCCAAGGGTGTGCCAAAAGATTGGTTCATGTCACTGGAAAAGATAAGAAATCCTTAAAATGCTATTATGCAACTGTTACTATTAAATCTTTTCCCCAGTAAGTCAGGATGTCGATGTAATAATAGGATGCATTTGATGAAGTTCGTTAGAGGTAAAATTGTCAGTGTGTAACAATTAGCTTTTAGTCAAACAAGTAAGCACAAAAAGGCATATATAAAGTAAATGATTCCACCAGCACTAGTGCTTCTAAGTTCTTACAAATCATAGACCATGCAAAGAGGATAATAAAGTAAAACTGCATCAAATTATATTCTCCTCATAAAAAACTCGAAATATTTAAAAGTTTCTCATGTACCAGTCGGTGGTCGTCTCTCTTTAGAGAATTTTTCCAAAGCATCCCAATCTCTGATTGTTGCCAACGCAAAAGCTTTAAGCCAATACCATCGCTTATCTGAAACCTGAAATCATTTCATGGCAAATAGTTACAATTCTCACATCTTTTGCTTAATGTTTACAAACCATTCAAAATACAAGGGAGCTGGGTAAACCTTAAACTCTTTTTGAACTTTTGCTGCTGCCCGATGATTTCCCAATACAATACATGTTCGAATTGTATCATTGACACTCGAATCGACAAAAATAGGCTGCTTAGTGGTGGTCTCAAATTCTTGTTGCATCCTGAAAGAAGTCATAAATGAGTATTGCGCTAAGAAGACTACATATATGACACATTTTCAAACTAGCTGATATAAAACTCAAAAGCATGCTTAAGGAAGCAGCAAATACTAGGAGTAAAAGCATGCCTATCATACAATATATCTTATTCTTGTCAGTGTTTAATAATGTTACAATGAAGTGGGTTCATGAGTGTGCAAGTAAAACTTAGCTTCAAGACCGACTTTTGTTAAATCTGACCAAGCTAAGGCTGGTTATTTAGAAATAATTCAGTACGTAAGATACGAGGCCAAGAAAGAAAGTTACTCCCAACAAAGTAAACTAGAAATTGGAAGAAAGACCAGAAAGTCATTATTTTAGTGATGTAATAAGACACAATTGTCACCTTAGCAACTTTGCATGCTCGTCAGCTGCTTTTGACTCAAACATATGCTCCTTTGTTTCTGATATAATATCACGTGCCTTTTCAATGAGCTTTATACGTGGGATATGAACAGGAGCTCCCTTGGCTGTTGCTGAATTCTTTGCCAACTCCCATGATTCTTTCCACAAAAGAAAACCAACTTCCTGAAAGATTATCAAATAACCATCAACAGAGAGAGGCAAGCATATAATCATCATTTCCAACTCAAAAGGGCATTAAATTTGTACGCTTCAAATTGATATAAATTCTGCAAGGATCCAGTTACAAACACTCACAAGAGCTCAACTACTAAGGTACGAATAAAACAAATGTTACAACTCGTAGTACCTCCAAATAGTTGCATTTTACATTCTAGACTGAGGTTAATTCAATTATATTCACTTACTAACTGCGGAGAACAGTACATAGAACTTCTATGTAAGATAGAAGTTACCCTTTCATATATATACGAGAGAAACAGATGAAAACTCTATGTAAGAGATTAACAAAATTTGCATGCTTTGTTTGAATTTGCAAGTAAAATAACCATAAGATAGTCAGCATGTCATAGCAGTGTGAATTCACAGAGTACCACTCAATAATTATCCCTCAACCACAAAAGTCTTACATTTCTGAAAGGAGAAGAAAAGCTTCACGAAAAAAGATAAGCTCGAACTACCTGAAGTTGTCCAGTTGTTAGGAAAAAGTCCTTGAGGAATTCATGCTTATAGCACCTGAAACAGAAAAAACGATGCCCAAAACAGGGAAATCGATTTTATGGTCATTTTAGAGAGTGGAAGTTAAAAGTAAACATTAATAATGTCCATACCGTGCATAACTAATAAATAGGTCGCGGGCCAGTGATCTGGACTGTATTGTCCCAAAAAATTCAGAGGGTGGCCTCTACAATTTAGAAAGGTGAAAAGAAACAATACATATAATCAATGAAGCCTATCATTGAATATTTATCAACAAATGAACTATTTAAATTCCAAGAGCAATTATATTTGCAATTTAACAATACCTTCTGCATGATATGGAATAGGACAAGATAAACAAGATCTGTATCACCACTTTCAGTTGCCTTCACAAGAGCAGTATCTTCTTCTCCTATGCTTAGCAACAAAGGAACCTAAGAAAATACCATGGCCATAGATCCCATTAAGTCACATAAGTGCACAGCTTAAAGCTCCTGTTATTATCAGCCAGCAATTAAAGACAAAGTACCTACGGAATGTAAACTAAAAGCAAGAAAGATCTAATTTTGTTTTAGAACAACCGGGGAAGAGGAGGAAGGGGGATCAAATGAGAAAAATGAGAAAAATGAAAAAATAGAAATTTACTTTAGCTTGATAGTGGAAAGGGTAAAGGAAAATTTATGTAACCTGCTTGGAGGAGCGAGGTTCAAGATCAACAAGCATGGCAGCCAACTTCCTGCGGCCATTTTTGTCAGCATGAGCAGCAACTGCAGCATAAGATATACCTTTGCACAACTTCAACTAAAACCAAAACTTATTTGTTTCAGATATTATATTTCTCTTCTTAAATGACCTCAAAAAATCACTAGCAAGTCTATTGAACCATTTATGCAAGGCACGCTGACCTTATCCAGTAAGATCTCTAGGAGATTGGCATCAGAAATTGCCAAAGATGCTGTTATCTTGGTACATGCCCAGTGCATGATCACAACTTCCTACACAAAGGCCAAATGAATGAAACAATATATTAGAGTTAGGGGGAAAAAGTCATATAATTCGGTGAATGACAAAATGAAGCGATATGTAATCAATGTTCCCTGCATGAGTGGCAGATTTAACTTTTCCATCTTTTGTTTGTTTCGCTAAATGACACCATGTTATAGAGCTACTAAGGAACTTCATTCACCATTAAAAAATGTGAAGGACAACAGAGAAAAATATTAACCTGAAGTGGTTAGCAGTAAGGAAGTGAGAAAAAAAAAGTGAGACACATGTTATCATTCCAATTACGGGGTGTAACATTAAATGCATTAAGTAATAAAAATTGAATCCTTAATGTTTAATAATAATATAGAGTACTAATTACCGGATTTTATTGTGTCTAACGAGTTCCTCGGGGGCACACATTAATATATTAATATATATATATATATATATATATATATATTAAAGTTATTTCAAATATCGTAAAATCTTAATAAAAAATTTAATAAGTTTTTTTTCAATCGATTAGTTATTCATTTATATTTATTTACCTTAAATGTGTACATTAATAAATTAAATTTAGGAGATCTCTCTCTCTCTCTCTCTCTCTCTCTCTCTCTCTCATGAACTTTGTGGAATGATTCTTCATTTAGTGCACAACAAAGAACATTCATGGCCTTGAAATAATAAGAGAAAATAAGTTGAAAGTTTATTTTTTTTGTTTGCTAAGTAAAAGTCCATAGAATCATGAAAGATGTAAGACACATTATGAAGTCTAATACTGCCAAGACTCCAAGAGGACTTGCAAACACAAATTGATTTTTGATCGAGAAACCATCTGCTTCCAAAGAGCATAATCTAAAACTAGCCAAAATGATGAACACATCCCACAGGCCCAAAATTTAACCTATATCTAGTGTAAGTGTCAGCATGAAGATATCATTTAAGTCCTAAAGTAAAAGAAAATTTCCCCTCGCTCACCTATACCTCAACCAACAAATCAAGTTTACAAGGAAAAAGAAGGGGAAAAAAAAACTCACTTGGTTCATCCCAAGGTAATCTGATATATGCAAAGCCAAAAGGTGTTGGTGAGAATTAATCAAACGTCCAATCAGCACTGATGGAGAAAGTAACTGAGAAGAGAAACGAGCCAAAGGACAACAAAGCTTCAATAGAAGTATCAGAAATTGAGATTAAAACTAAAAGACAAAATCATAGATAAGTAATACCTTATACTGTTGAATACTTAAAGGAGTACCAATATCTGGGTGGCGTACAGCATTTAAAACCCGTAAAGTTCTGCACATATCCTTGATGCGATCACGCTGAAAATGGCTGCCAAAGCCAACTGGTTATCATTACCAAGGCAAGAAGAAATCAGAAAATTAAACTTTCCCAAAGCTTGAAAAATAAAGACCTACTGAAAGTAATGTGATAATAAGTACGTGATTAAAGATAATGCAACTCCTAACCAACTAGTTTCTCCAAAAATAACAGTAAAATTTGTAATTCAGGCAGGTCAATTATTAACATGATATGTGGTCCTTAGCTTCAAAGAGTAACTTAATACATTCAAACACTGACTAGAAGCTGTGCTCTCATATTTTCTAAGCTTGAATCTTTAATGCTTGCACTGATTGTACCACCAGATGAAGCCAAATATTATTCCAGATCACCAATGTAATATGTGAGAGTATTATTATCAGCATGTGCAGCCCATTCTTTGAATATACAATCTTCTTCTCCGGCTATTTAAAATTAATACTAGATGATGTCACCAACAACCGTGGATGATGGAAGAAAACTGCCCACTGACACAAAAAAGTAGGGAGTAACATGGTTTGTTTAGTCAAGCACAATGGTATGCTGGATATAGTTTCTTTCTTATGGACATTGTGATACATCCCAAGTTCATGCTCCTTAATTATTATCAGACATCAGCTATGGTGAATTATGTGTAAAGAAATATTTGTTTTCATAATCTAAACTATACTAAAACTGTGGATAGGGTTAGGGTTGTTTACGCCTTTTTGTTTCTTCCTTTTTTGAATAGTCTAAAATGCCCCTTGGATGTTACATTGCATTATAGATTATAGTGATTATCATTATTATTACTACTTATGAGTTGCTTTAGTCGAATAAACACAAATAATAGGAAAATAACTCTAATATAGAAAGAAAAATAACCGTACAAGCACATAAGTTCCTTTTCCCTTCCCAATTATAATGTTTTACTACCAACCTGCAAAAGGCTTGACCATAGCTTGCAGATCTTAATAATGCACGCTGTTGAGAAATATCATATTCATAACCCGCTGCATCAATACAAGCCTCAACAGCATCAGGCAGCGAAGAACGTATGAGTCTCAAATTTTCATCTGCCTGGTCCAATAAGTGGTATATTAAAAAAATTATTAGACCCCTTGATTTAACATATTGAACATTTGCTTTGAGAAGAGAAACTGCTAGTTACTGCTTCCACACTTCAAACTATAAACCACCCATAACAAAACTATAAACCAACAGGATATGCATGGAAACTTCCACCAAACTATATATAGCACGAACCACAATAATAAAAAGAGGTTAAACATATTATTTTCTGTTATACTTCTTTCTTCTACCATGTCATAAATACAAGTTGAAATGAAAATGTGGGCATTAGAATATCACTACATATATCCCAATTTCCTGACTAACAGGGACAGATCAATTTATAATCGATCGCAGCCTACCTTGGCACTCTGCCGATCAAAATGATCAAGGGCATCATACAGTAAAGCAGCTGGTAATGTGCTCCCGATTTGAAAGATAGAGACAGTGGAATCTGGAACTCTGTGAAGAAATTCCATACTCGTATTGGAAAGTATCCTCACGCCATCACATTCGGGAATAAGGATAATGGGTTCATCGTACAGATATCGCACTGGATCTCCATAAGGACCCACCATTAAAAGCATATCATCCCAGTAAAGCAGCACACTATCCATCCCACACCAAGCAAGCTGCTCAGGAGGTAGAGCTGACTATATCCATAAGAATTCTAATAATTAGGATATAAGATATCACTTTGGTATAAAAAAGATATACTACAAGCATGGTACCCCCTTAAATGATGCTATTTTAAAAATCCTAACTATATCCTGAACTAAAAAGTTAGCTCAGAAATTGCACCAAATTAACCCATAAGAGTGTTTTTGAACAAGTGAAGCAACGGGACACTTAGTACATGGGATAAAAACACACATAAGTATACATGGTTACATTTGCTTTCTATTCTTACGTTTTGAATCTTTTAGTTAGACATGATGGGAATGTGGTCGAGCATTAGATTAGCTAGCACCTTTTCTAACATGTACACATTTACACTCTTTATCATTATATAAGCCTTTACATTTTGATATTAAAAAAAAAAATAAAAGGTACTCACAGTCGAATATCTCAAGCTAAAGGTCTCTAAATTTAATATTTTATGATTCAATGAATACAAAATGACACTAAAAAAGAAAACCCAATTATATTGTACCTCACAAGTGTACTCAAAGATAATGTTAGACAAATCCGAAGACAATACGAGAAGCCTCCCATCATGTGTGAATGAAGCAAGAAGCTTTCCATTCCTAGAAACCACCATCTTCTGAAGGGGACCAAGCCCGGACCCTGATTGTTGCACTCCGTCCTCTTCCACAATCATCACATAATCCGCAACCCCTAACAACACTTCCACATTTCCAGACATTGTATACTGTGGCTCAATCACAGCAATACACAATGGCATCTCTTCCAAATTCGTATCGGCAAGCTTAACTGGGTTCGGATTCTTAAAATCAGCAATACATAACAAATTAAACGCCTCGTTCATACAAACAACACCATTTCCCCAAAACACACAATCAACAACACTATGTTCAAAGCAATCTTTACCAAACGACACCGTTTTGATGAGCTCAGCGTGGAGGGAATAAAAGTAAACAGTTCCATCCTGTGTAATACAAATTAGGGTTAGGTCATCGGACCAAGACATACCAATTAACCGACCGCCGGAATTCTTCCAAACTGTCTCGGCGATCTGGATTCCGGCGGAATTGAAGATCCGGAGTTTTCGGAGTGCGGATTCGGCGTAAAGCTGAACGATCTTCGCGTCGTCGCGGATGGCGGCGATTGGACCGCCTAAAGGAGCGCAGGCGAGTTTGTTGCGCGTGAGATCAACGTGCTTCCATTGCATTTGGTAGAGTTCTGGTTTTCGGTAGTAGCGGTTGTAGAGGAGCTGCCATTCCGCCGCCACTGTAACTGCCGCCATTGTTGGTTGTGGAAATTCTCTCTCTGGAGAGAGAAGGAAGAAGACGAAAACGAAAAATGGAGAAAGGATTGATATTCGCAATCTCTTTTAGCTTTTGCACTCTTTTCTTTTATTTTATTAATAAAAAAACCATTACTAATATCCAAACTTAATAAATTCAACTTACAATTAACACTTACGTCGAGATTTATATAAGGTTATAATCAACGTATTATTATTCATAAAAAAAATAAACAAACAAACAAAATATTAAATGTACTCCCCCGTTACATTCAAATTTATCTGTCGCTTAAAAAATATTACATTTGAATTAAAAAAATTATTGAGATATATTAATTTAATAATACATAAACACTTTTACCCTTCAATTAATACATTTATATTTGAACAATTAAAATTAATTATTGACTAAATTGACAAAAGATAACGGTAAATTTGAAAATAATACATTTAATACTCTTTTGATTTTTAAAATGATAAATAATTAAAAACTGATAAAGTAGGTCTAGACGACACATAATTGAAAAAAGATGCAGTATTTTATTTAATGAAATAAGATGAGGAGCGAAAATATTATTTCTCAAAGAATATGTTAAAGTATGAGGGGCTGATGCGAGACGATATAGAATTGGGAGCGTAAAATTTTATCATCGTGCAATTTTTTTTTAGCTATTTAATAAAGATATTTGGCGATTGTACTACAAAATAGTTATTTTGACTTAAAATAATAATTTTAATTCAACGGTCTAAAAAATATCAATATGGTGCTGAAAATTTATCCCCTAAGCACCTTAACCGAAATCGGGGCCGATGAGGACAATCAGAAAGTTACAAGGAGAAGGATTGTTGGTAATCTAATGCATGAGCGTTCGAATTCTACCAAGTGAACGGAAAACAATAATATATTACATATTTATATTAATATCTCAAATAAATTAGTCGAGTCAACTGTCAAGATAACAGTAAAAAAACTAATTGAATCCCCCCTTACCTACAATTACATTAAATATATACTATATAGTATGTACCGTAGTATAATAATTAAACTTTATATTTTGAAGTTAAATAAAATTAAATATGATAACTTGTTTTTTAAATACATAGGGGAGAGGTACTAAGTTTCGAACCCAGAATAATTACGAACGAAAAATTGACAAGCCCACTAGACAAACTTTTTAAACCAAACTATGGTAGCATATTCACAACGAAGTTAGAACTTTTAGATTGAGACAAAAAATTGAACTACATATAAAAACTGTAAAATAAAATGTTAGGGACGAATTTAATTAAATATTCCGAACTACATATAAAATTGAAAATATCTGTTATGGACCAGGGTCACTGGTAGGACCCTGGACCCTTGGCCACAAATTGACCGCGTCGCCCCTTCTATTTTTCTTTTAAAATTCCAATTCTCATACCACAACCACAGTTAAAATCCAAGTTAAGACTGCTAGCACCAAATTGATTTCTCTCTCTTCCAAACTCCATCTGCGTCTCTCTCTAGAGAATTTCACTTTACAAACATATCTTTTTTTTTAAAATTTCCTGTTCATGAATGTTTTAAGTTTTTTTATTTTACTTCTTATAGTGTTTTCCCCTGGTCTGAATCAGAATATTTATGTATATCATGCACTACTCTTTGAGTTTCCAAATCTGTTTACAACCTGTTAAAAAAATTGAATTTTGTGAAAACCCCTTCACATTGTTCAAGCAAGCAGAAATTGTATATACTAAAGATAATATATTTACCTTTATTCTTGTAAAAAATGCCTCAATAACGTGAAGGGAAACTCGCATTGATAAATTATCGACGACGGGCAGTGCTTTGGAGTCTGATTTCTCTGGTGATTATTACCTCCAAATTCTGGAGAGCAAATAGAAGACAACACAGTGTTTTTTCTATTTAGGAAAGCCCCCATTCTCTAAATTGTAAGAATAGTCCCTTTATCTCGAGAAAATTACAAGAATAGCTAACTTAGGTTAGTTTGCTAGGAGTTTATATTGTAAAGACTATCGGCGACGTGGCCAATTTGTGACCAAGTGGTCTAGGGTCTACCAATGGCCCTGGTCCATAACATATATTTCCTATAAAATTTACTAGATCTTATGCGATTTTAAAAAATTCCGGACTGCCCCCATCGTCCATGTGTTCGTCCCTGAGCCTATTAAAAAAAGAAAAACATAGGAGTCAGAGGTGGTGCTTAGAACTTAAAGAAAAACATAGGAGTCGGAGGTGGAGCTTAGAACTTGAACATACTTTTAGAGAAAATTTCTATAATTTATTTATTTTTTTTAGGAGCAATCATTTTTTACAATTCAACACCTTATAAATGGTTGGCACCTTCTTTATCAATTACAAAAGTAACTATAAAAGAGAAAACTATAATAGGAATTACAGCGCCCAGCTTTCTAACTCCTCCCCACCCCACAAAAAAAAAGACTTTTGAGGAAAGGAAAAAAAAACTATTTCTTCTACACTTAAAAATAAATAGAAAAGGACTCTCTTAAAACCAAGGAAAATGAAAAAAATATTAAATTGACACTCAAAACATAATGCCTCAACGGGATTGTTATCTTGACGAAGAAGAAGACTCTAATTCAAGACGGTCGACAGAGTTAAACACACGTTAGTCAAACATAAATATGTTGGAGATGTGTGAAACTTTAATATTGTTTATCCTTCCTCCAAACTTATCTATATCGGAAAAAGAAAAATATATAAGGACCATTTAAACTTTTAATAGGCGGATCTTAAATGAATTAGTCAATAAAGAAAAGAAAAAATTGCAGAGTAACTTAGGAATTACAACTTGAGTTGTTAAGATAGCTAAAAGTATCATCAAAGAAAATAATAAAATTAATCTATAAAAAGTAAATAATTCACACATGTTCATCATTATAGCCAATTTGATACTTTGAAGAATTCAAAGGACCGCATAATTGCATGGAATCACAACTCAAGGAGGAAAAAAAAATGTATGAAGGCAAACATATATGGACAAATATAGGCTCCAAATGGATCATCATGATTCATGGCATCCAAGCTCTACTTGATAATGGAGGGGGTCATTTATGTATTTTCAGCAATCAATCTCTGATTTTCTTCATGCTCCACTAATATCATTCTCTCTCTCTTTGTTCTTTTATGGGAAAAAAAAAAGAAAAAAATTCAGAAAAATTCAGGAAAATATTAAAGATGATCTATCATTTTATCCCCCAAAAAAATATTAAAGATGTAAAAAAGAGAAGAAAAAAATAACAAAGGTGAAGTGGGATTCGATAAAAATGAAAAGACTGGAAAACTACAAATATTAGAATAAGGTAGTTATCTAAGATTTATCGAATTAATTGAATAAATTATTGGCAAAATTGTAAATAATCTCTTATGCCATTTTCCTATTAGAATACCAGGTCACAAGATTTTAAATGTTTTTAAATGAAACAGGAAATTTAAAAAAAAACGACTCCGCTGGGGATCGAACCCAGAATCTCTGGTTTCGTAGACCAGCGCCTTATCCATTGGGCCACGGAGTCATTTACTAATATTTTCTAAACATATTTATCTATTGTTTTTCTGTATTTTAATACGGATTTTTATTTTTGTTTTTATTTTTGTTTTTATTTTACGAGAAAATGATAATCACAAAATAATTCTTTTACATCTTTCCCTTTTCTTTTTTTTTGACTTGAGGGACAAGGAAAAATAATTGATGAACATTGAACTCAAAATGTACTTCACCCATTAAGCTACTCATAGCCTTTGCTCCAAATGTAATAATTAATCAAGTTTCACATTTTAAAATTTCTTTTTAATTCTCCAAAAAAATTCTTTTTATTTCACCGATATTTTCGATGGAAAATATTTTAGTCATTAGTCTGAGTAAAACTTTGGAATACCTTAATTTTGTCATGTTTGAGATTTTATTACCAATTATAATTTTCTCATCTTCATTTTGGTTTGACTATCCACATGCCCGTCTCGGATAAAACCGAGTCCCTGTGCTAATGATCAAAGTTAGGTTCCCATTTTTTTTTTAAAGTATAAATTATTAAAAAAAAATGTCAAAACATAATTATACTCAAGTTTCAAGTGTGTGAACAATCATAATATTTGATCTTTATTTAAAAAGGGTCGTCCTTCTAACACTCTTAAGTGAAATCGCTAATCGAATCTTCACAATTATCATCCAACATTGCTTCATTTTCCATATTATCACAATTATTTTCAATACACATATGATTCTTTCACAACAAATTTATCAAGAGCTCCTCTTAGGGATTGAGTTAACTCTTCAACTTTTTGTTTTTTCTTACGCATTTCAAATCCCAATTCATATTTTCTAAATTTAGGAGGCATAATTAAATATTTAATGCAATATATAAAGAAAGAAAAACACAAAATCAAAAACTTAAAGATTAAAATTAAGGAACTATAATAAGGATTGAAATCACTCTAAATCAAGTTTCGACTGTTCTCAGATTTCTTTTGAACTGTAAATATAGACAAAATTAAAGTATTCAAATAGTGTGTTAGTCAAATTTAAAAAACCCACCACAAAATTAATTTTATATTTTGATTAATAAACATAAACCAAGCAAATAATATTTTGCCCTCCACTAAATTAACTATTAAAATAGATTGAACTAAAAGCTAAAGAAAATGAAAAGAATTACAACTGAATAAATAAACAAAAAGAAGAAAATGAAGAGTCACGGTCACCTGTGACCTGCTGGCTTCCTCCGAGGCTCCGACTGTCACTGTCCGAGAAGAAATGAAAGGATGAAGTCGAATTTTAGATTGGAGATTTCTATCAGAGACTCGTCTGAATTTTGGGATTTCTATCAACATGAGCAATCTATTCTGTGACTGTGTGACACTGAGCAGTCCCATCTCCTATCTTTCGAACAACGCTAAATTCCATACGTGCGGACATAATCTGTCACTGTCAGATTTTGTATTTTTTCGATCCAACGGCTGTATCAAAAAAGGGTATTTTAGGGATAAATTTTGAGCTATTTTTTCTCTTTCTTACTTTTAACTGGGAGAAGATATTTTTGACGGGAAAACGAATTTTTAAAAAATATGTGTTCAATAATCAGCAATACGTTAGTTTCTCCAGCTGGGAGAATACGTGTTCTCTAATAAAAACATGTGTTCACAATATACAAGAACACGTGTTTCTCTAACGAAGAACACGTGTTCTCGTAGAAATGTACATTTGACTTTTTCAACTGCAACTTTTCTCTCCCTGATGAACCCAATCAATGTGACGGTTGCGTGCTACTTTTTGTTGTTATTATTATTATTTATTTGTAAAATTACGTATGTACTCATTTTAACTCTCTTTTAAATGACAGTCGTCGATCCATTTAAAACCGAAATCAATCGTACGGATCGTGCTCGCAGCGTACTTAAATTTAACCTCGTTCAAAGATAGTGAGTCGTGGTGGACACTGAGAGGCCGAAAGGTGAAGAATGCGGAGATAATAGTGATTTTTTATTTTTTTTATATATGTTAATTGATTTTTTTTAACAAATTTAGGTCCCTTAAAATGTGAGGCCGTTCTTTATGGCACCTTAGGCCTGTACAGAGCATGACCTGATTATCCATAAACTTCATAATATGCTCTCTTACCTTCTCTGATTTCTTTTCAACTTTTCGATCAAACTAGATTCATCATTCTCACTACATCCTTTTTACTAAAACATTAAACTCTTCTTAATGACTTTATACATTATGTGACACATTAAAGAAGTAGCAAAAGGCTCAAGATAAACATAAGCATAAATATCCCAAGTAACAAGTAGAACCTTTATAGAGCAGTCAAATTCCTTAGTTAAATAGCCATATGAAATTTATTTAGACTTGTCTTTCATTGCGGACCATATTCAATTTGATGCAACTCCAACAATGCTCCATGTAAAATTGGTTAATTATCTACCATGTAACTCTTAAATACTACTCCCTCCATTCCCAATTAATCGTCGTTTAGGAGATCTATAGGTATCCAGATTAATTGTCGTTTAAGTTCTTTTATTAGTTGTTAACAATTTATTTCAATTATACCCTCGACATTATTTTTTATTTGCGGCCTCTGCCATCCTTATTTTTTCATTTCTTTTCTTTTCTTATGCTATAGAAGTGAGAGAGAAGGGTAATATTGAAGCTTTCGGTGAAAATGACAAGTTCCTTCATTTTTTAAAATTATCTAAAGAGTCTTATATTTAAGAATGGAGGGAGTACTAGTGAAAATAAATTGTGTAAATCGTAATATTAGTATTCACAAAAATACTCTGAATAATTAATTAATTACTAATTATTACTTCCTTTCTTTCTTTGTTTTAGTTATCTTTGAGGGTTTTCAGTGTCCTTCATTTAGTTATCTTTGAGCATATATTGTCGGACAATAATGCGTCACTCAATATTAGAACCGTCATTGTAGGGTTGACTTCACAGTCATCTCATATAAATTGAGTGGAGCCTATTTTTACAGGTAAGTCCTACCCAATTCAGGTGAGGGATCGATGAGACCCGTCTAAAAAACGCGGTCAAATGGTCGAATTTCCTCATGCGTGGTGTTAAAATCCCACATCGATTAGCCCGTGAGCAAATTTGTTCTTTATAAGGATTGGGCAATCCTCCTCCTCCTCTTGAGCCATGTCCAGCTAAATTTCCGGTGACTGAATACCGGGGAGAGGGGGAGATTATGACACGACCAATCAAGGTTTTCAAATGATTTTTTACAAAATATCAGTTTATGATTTAGATGATTAGTAACACTGCTCTTGGTCTTAGATTAGTACGGTCTGATGATGCCGCTAGTTCTTTAATTCCTCATTATCTTTGTTCAGTACGGTTTGATGATGCCGCTAGTTCTTTAATTCTTCTTTTCCTCTGGCCACTATGCTCTGAATTATGTCGCAGTTGCCTTAATTAGGATCCTCTCATGGGTACTTTCATCGAAAAATCGAGGTCTCGGAGAATTAAGGGATTTTCATGGTACCTCCACCGGAAAACTAAGGTCTATGGGAAATTAAGGGATTTTGCGGGTACTTCCATCTGAAAACTTAGAATGTAATGGAGTAACTGAACACTTCTAGAGAGTCTACTGATGTGGATCCCTGCTTAGAGAGTCATAGTTATGCTAGCTTTCGATGAGAAGGCCCGATACACTGATGAGTGAAATTCCGGTGTGGGTTGTGCGTCTGATGCGTGAAAATGATTTTTAAAAGCAGTGAGCGATAGATTTCATAAACACATCAAATCTGAAAAACATTTGGTTCTGTCAGTCATAAGTTCCCCTAACCCTCCCTCGGATTCGGTCCCATCCCTCTTGTTTTACCTAAATTACATCTCTCTTATTTTACTTAAATTATGTCTTCGCCTTCTAGCTCGTCTTCTAGTTTAGTTAGTCTTCCCGAGTCACCTAGATCTAGTTTTTCTAAATCTCGTCTTCCTAATGTTTACGAATTAGATTATATTTCCGAAGATAGTAAGTATCATTTGTCTTCCTATCCAGTAGTTAATCCTTACAGTATTTACCAAAAAGAAAAATCCAAAAATATGGTAGGTGTCCGTCTTAAACAAGTCCTAGGTAAAAATTCCATATCAACTTCTTCCAAAGATTTCTGTCAAGCATATCACTTTTCTACCCACAAATTACCTTCCACCAACGAAGAACAATACGTAACCCTCCAACTTCCAGAACATTTTCCAAAAGCCTGTTTGGATCAAGGTTACCCTCACATACACCTTGGTGCCATTCGCCTGGCAGTCACACTTCATGCCAAGAAAGGTCTCCCGATGGTTTCCCGTGTTGCACTTCTTGATTCCAGATTCCAAAAATACGAACACTCCGTGATCGGAACAGTGCAAACTACCCTAAATGCCGGGACAATCTTTGTGACCCTTTTCCCAAATTTTACCATGCTACTAGACGATCTAGCTCTGTCTACTGTGTTTCGTGTTCAGATCCAAATCACTGGCCCAGAATTGGAGAATACATATATGGCAACCCTTCACCATCAGATGGCATACCGAGTACAAAACCATGCCTTCGATCTCCCACTTCCTCCCAGTTACAAAATGGTGAATCCATATTCCTTTTCGCCGACTCTCCAAACACCCCTCACTGTACATTTGTTCCCAGACAAATCAAAAGAGAGGAACTCCAAGCCCTTCTGCCCACCTCTTGGATAACCAGTTATGAAAAACACAGAACATAAACAGCCAAACCAATCCAGCATACAGAACCCACTTTTACCAAAAAGGAATAATTAGCCACTTTGATCATCAACGTTTTTTCGTCTAGCCACTTTGGTCAAAATTCAAGTTTTTTAACTTATTTCATCATTAAACATTTTTCGGCCTGCCATTTTGGTCAAAAATAATTTTTTTAACTTTTTTCATCACTAAAGTTTTTTCATTCTGCCATTTTGGTCACTAAGGTTTTTTCGGTCTGCCATTTTGGTCAAAAAATTTAGTGACCTAAATGGCAGAATGAAAATACTTTAGTGAGCAAAATGGTAGAATGAAAATACTTTAGTGATCAAAATGGCAGATAGAAAAAAATTTAGTGATGAAAAAAGTTAAAAAAACATTTTTGACCAAAATGGCAGGCCGAAAAATCTTTAATGATGAAATAAGTTAAAAAACTTGAATTTTGACCAAAGTGGCTAGGCGAAAAAACGTTGATGATCAAAGTGGCTAATAATTCTACCAAAAAGACTGACGGATCTGTTGAAATTAAATTCCCAAACAGGAACGAGGTTTCCACTGTTTTCCCCACTGAATTCAGTATGATGCATTCTCACTGGATTGCTTCTCCTTCAACCACTTTCGATAAAGAAAAGATGAAACATGTTTGGAAAAATTCCCAATCCCATCTGCGTTGATAAGAAAGGACAACAAAAAAAATATCTCATTGCGAAGTGACTCTCAACCGGCAAAGTGAAAATGCTGTGGCACAAAATCAAGCTCTTCAAAGAATCATTTGTAACCAGGAATCTCTAACCTCTCAGATATCCAAACAAAGTTCTGATCTCTCATTCTTGGTTCAAAACATTTCAAATGTTCGCAGCAGAGTCGAAACCATTCACCAACAAAGCTTGTGTGTCTTGATCCAAGACACTCACCGAGTGATCCCCCGGATGTCAAAATCATGTGTCGTAAAAGAGTTTTTACAGCACCAGCTAAAATCTCTTGAAACTCAGCTAGATCAATCTCAACCAAGCCTAATTTTCCCATCCCCTTCATATTTTCCTACATCATCTTTTCAGCCAAAACAGTTCAATCCTTTAATACCTCCCCCTGTAACAACCTACTCACCATCTTTAGCCTTATGGAAAGACTTGCCTCACCACAAAAAGAGACCAGCTTCATCTTCCAACCTCACTCTTCCCGTTACGAAAAACCCCATAAATCCTGTTCCAGTAACACCTCTGAACCCCATACCCGATACCCCAACCCCTTTGTTAGTCGATTTACAAACCGAAGAACCTACCAACTCTTCCACCACTTCTATAGCAGAAATGCTATCATTTGATGAGCCAAACCCGATCTATTCATTCCTCAAACAGCAGCTCACTCACAGTAATTCAACCCAGATCCCACCCAAACCGAAACCCATCATCTCATCTGAATTTGATTACTTTGAAGGTTTCGACAACCTTTTCATGATGATATCAGACCCAGTTGTTGAACCCATGGATACTCCTATGGAAGATGAAAACCCTGCTCCACAGTTCCTCAATCCTTTTGCCAGAAATGATTGCTACTACAAGTTCACCATTAACGACATCCCTCCATCTCAATGGCGTGAACGATTCCAGTCTCTGTATGCGTGGTTAACCACCGATATGCAGCAATATCCCCTTCAGGAAGTCCTCAAAAAATTTGTTGCCAGGCTTGAGAGAAGCCTTAGAGATTTCTGGAACTCTTTGGGAGAATACAGACAGCTTCAGTTTCTTCAACTCAAATCTCCTGAAGAAGTAATCGGAGTCCTCAGAGGACATTTTCTGGGAGAAGCAGGACACGACATCACCATTGCGTAACCGAATTCCTAAAGATGAAGTGTTGCTTAATCAAACTAAAGGATCTGGAAAAACACTTCGACCGAATGTGCAAAAGGTTTTTTATCATTAACCAAATCGATGATATAAGCCTCAAACAAGCCTTTGTCAACTCCGCTCCGTAAGAAAGTCGCGACGTAAACGATGAGACAAATTTGCACCAAAGGCATTGATCGGCATCCATTACTTTCGGTCGATATGGCAAATGATGCAACAAGCACTCGAAAAATTGTGCGTGCGACTAGATTCTGGCAAAAATATCAGTCCCATGCCAAAGCTCTTGGTCCAGTATGTTCTGATAAACACATGTACATCAAGTGCAAAGATCAAAAAACCTCGCTCTGCTCCTAAGACAAAGAAAATCAAAGAAATACAAGCGAGCAAATGCATAAAAAGACACAAGAAGTCTAAAGGATTCAAGAAAAATGGAAGTTCCTAAGGAAAAGATCCTAGCAAGGAAAAAGGAAAATCCGCCACTTGCTTTCTGTGTAAACAAAAAGGTCACTTTGCCAGAATTGCCCGAAAAGCTCAAAGAAAAAAACAGCTTCATGGCTCAAATCGCTCATTATCTCGGAAGGAGAAGACTATTCGGATGTTGAATCCCCTGCTTTGAGCTCACCGATGATCCATCTCCCGGGTTTCTTAATGGCAATATCCTACACTCGATGATGATACTACCCAATATGATGGAGATTCTGATACTTATACTTCTGGTCCTTTCTTCGTAATATCAGATCCCTTCACTCCTGTCCCAGACGACCCGTATCCTCTAATCTCTACACAGATCTCTCATGACAATTCTTTGGCTACTCATGTGATAGCATTGTTGGATACCGGTGCCGCCTCCACCGTCATGAATCCCGACATTCTTCCCGAAGATTGTTGGAATCCATACTTCAAAGTCTTCTACTCAGCAAATGGGGGGTCGGGCTTTGTTGTTGATAAAATCGAGTAACCCTATAAACATCCACCTTTTTCCCGAACCTCACAGCTTACTCACCAAGTCCTTGGCTCCAAACTTCCACAAAAAGACCTTGTTATTGGTTTTGACTCGTTGAGCCAAATTCCCAACCTCTCTTTCGATCCCGAGACTGAATTGTTTACAAAGGACACCCTGCTTCCTTATACAAAAATTCCCGCTTTCTTCTCTATTCCCGAGTCTCGAGTCTTGTGAGTCTAGTCTTCTAGCGTCACCAAACCATTGGAATACTGGACAAACTCCGAGTTTCATATAACACCTCCAGCTTGATTATTATTTTTCACGAGTTCCATCCCATATGCAGGGAAGGTGGTGCATCTCAGTGTGTATGTTTTCTAATCCATTACAGGTTTCGCGACTCCCGTGAAAAAACCCCAGAGATTTGTACATTCGACTTTTCTCGCCTTCCCCAAGTGGTTGAATCCATCCTAGACATAACTCTCCCTTTTCAAGTACACTCAATTATAAATCTGCTTGCACGGACTACTTCGAGAAATTATGACCCTTCTGCTTTTCCGAGGTATTTCGAACCACCGCACTCACCCTTTTGCTACTCGTCTTTCATATCCGTAAGTTGTGGTCACTCCCAAAATGGCCCCTTTGCTATTTCTCGTACCTTCTTGAAGCACACCGGATATCTTTTGTCTTCAATACCCAAAAACTATATTCTTATCTCTCGGTTCCGTGACTAAGCCAAAGACCTTCCCCCGAAAAAGCTTACTATGTTCAAAATCCCTCGAACTAGTTCCTTCCCACAAAGCAGGATGGTTTCGTTTTCTTAGCCATTACCAAAATTATGTGGTCATATGTCTACACCGCTCCATAATGAATCTTCATATTCCAAACTCGCTTCTCCGAGACTTTATCATTTCCCAATAGAAAAGATTTTAGGTTGGTACTCTTTCAACATTGCAACACCCTGAATTCGGAAGGAGCATCCACGGGAGTACATAGACATTATTACATGCGATAACGATCAAGAATGGTATAAGATTTGACGATTTCACCTACATCTGGGCTGTGATGCGACATTTGGGTCTCTGTATCGTACATTAGGGGGTCCAAGGACTCGGAATGGCCGAATCACCCGTATTATGTCGAAGTTTTGATACAGAGCTAATGCTTCTTCTTCCTCTACAAGGGATTCAATTTTCTGCAAGTACTTGCACTTCGTAGAAAGGATTCCCGACTGAACCTTCTTCTTCGGAGGATGACAATTTCGATGATGGTTGGATGCCTCATAATTCATCGATTACGATTCCGAAGAAGAAGATCATGGAAGTCCTTAATTAATATTTCAATATGTAAATATTCATTTTATGTTTTTAAATTTCGTCGTGTGAGATTATTTTTCATAAAAAAAAAAATATACATTGAAAAAACCCGAAAAAGACAAAAACGTGGACAAACTCAAACTTCAGCATTTTCTCTTATCTAATGAAGAAAGATTAGTACTGGAAGTCTTTCATTAGGCTAGTATAGGTTACTATTAAAAGAATGGGACACTTAAGCTTAAAAAGTCACAAGTGTCACTTTCGTTGCCTATTTACTACTTTTTATGTCCGGATATTACGTCCGAACACGTGTCTCGTAATTTTTCAGTATATTATGTCTGTTTAAAGTCCGGATTTCAAGTCCGAGACTTGTCTTGTAAGTTTCCCGTTCATTAGATTAGTTTCGAGTCCGGATTTCAAATCCGTCACGTGTCGTTTACTATTCATATATTTGTTTTAAGTCCGGATTTCAAGTCCGAGACGTGTCATGTAATTATTGGTTGTACTGTACATTAGATTAGTTTCGAGTCCGGATTTCAAATCCGTCTTTGTAATATTTCGCCTATAAAAAGGCATGTAACCACTACTGATTCCTCAGAAGTTGATGAGAGAAAAACTTAGAAATAAAGAGTTTGTTCCACAATTCTCTCTTGTTCTCTTCCTTTGTTTTCCAAATGCTTTTCAAAGCTTCTTAGTTTCTTCCCGTAGGATTTTTCAAGCTTTCTTCTTAGTCTTCATCTTGTTCTTAAGTAGCTTTCAAAGTAGTTCATGTTAAACTAGCCTATTTTCTTAAATATTAGTCTCCTAGTTTAATGTTTTCCTTAGTCTCTATGTTTATATCCTTTTGAGTTAAGCCTAAGTCTAATTTTAACACATAGACTTTAACTTTTAGGCCTTAGCAGTTCACGTGGGTAACAAATTAAGGTAAAGACATACGTTGCTTTCCGATAATGCTTCTAAAGTTGATTAGATTTCAATCTTTGTCAAGCTTTGTGTAGTAACTCCAATTAATTAAACATTAATTCTTCCGGGGAGACCTTATCACTAACAACAACGTACGCCAAAGCAAAAAAATAAAATTCAGAACTAAATAAAAAATAATAGTTAGTATGAAGTGTTATTTACTCACGATTTTAATTAATAAAATATATTTGGGGTGTATTTCAATTGTTTTTTAATTCGAAGGATTTTTTTTCGAAAAAAAAAAGTATTTATAAGAAATGAGATACAACAACAACAAAGCCTTAATCTCAAGTAATTGGGATCGGCTACATGAATCAATATAAAATTTTAGTGTGGTCATTCACGTTAATACATTCCTTCCACTTCTGTCAAACACTATACCCCTCATCCAAGTCAGGGACGAAACCATGAATTGTATGTTGGGGGCAGTGGCGGACGCAGACTATAAAAGTCGGAGGGGCACAATCAACATTGACAAAACAATGCAGACTATAAAAGTCGGAGGGGCACAATCAACATTGACAAAATAAAATTTATAAAAGCATGTACGCGTTCTCATAATTTGATAATATTCTATAATTACATCATTCTCGATAGTATTTGATACATGGTTGACACCAACAAAATGCTCCAATACATTCACATTCTTCACTTAACGAAATACTACTGACATTTGCTCATTCATTGATATATTACGGGATTCATCAACAAGAATATAAAATAAGACATCACCAATATCTTTGATAATCACCATATAGTAAAATTTTCACAAGATTTCAAATTTTTACACTTAAGTTTGTTAATTTTTTTTATTTTTTTTTTAATAAACACCATAGTCCCATTACACATTTACGCTTATTAAAATTTTAATCAAACTTGTTAAGATATAAGTAGTGTTATTCCTATAATACACAAACCACAAAATCTAAAAACTGACTCAAAATGGGTACACTAAAAAAATGCCTACAGCACGAAGTGTTATAGAAACAAAGCTAAAAATATTAAAAATAAATAAAAATTGGTGGGAAAGACCCTAAGTCCGCCAATGGCTGGGGGACAAAAACTGCAACATTATGTCGAACTACATATAAAAACTGTAAAAAAATATTTTGTGTGTGTGTGTGTGTGTGGGGGTGGGGGCGGAGGGGATGCAACTTGATCAAAGTCTAACAAATTCATATAATTTTTTGATGACTTCGGTTCAAACTTTCTTATGTCTCCCCTGCCTCTTACAACCTCATGCCTCCATCCTTCAAGTTTCCGAACCGGAACGCGACTCGTCTTCTTTCTATGTGTCCAAGCCAACGTAAGCGATTTTCCCTATCTTTTCTTCAATATGTGCAACTTCTATTTCTCTCAGTCTCATTTCTCACTCTATCCTTTCTAATATGCCCAGGGACGAAGTCAAGAATTGTATTTTTTTTGGGGGGGGGGCAAAAAACTGCAACAGTATGTCGACCTACCTATAAAAACTGCAAAAAAAATCTTAGGGGGCGAACTTGATAAAAAATTCCGAACTACATATAAAAATTACTATATATTACTATATATAGTAGTATTTTTAAAAAATCTCAGGATGTGACGGCCAGTGCCACAAGAGTTGAGTTGAGAAAGGAAATGAAGCGGAAAGGGACCGAACGTCTAAAATTGTCCCTGAGTATGCCCACACATCATCTCAATATACGCATTTTTGTTACACCCATTTTTCTGAATATAACATTTTTTTATGGCCCAAGACTCGTACCATACCATGTTATGTTGGAGATTATTATCCAGAATTATGTCGGGTCATTACATTATTTATCAGTATATATGAAATCAAGTCCTTTTGGACTGCAAATTTTAAGGTGCTATAAATGTACTTTAGAATAAATATATGACAACTACTTAAAAAGTTTTGTCCAAGAACCTGGTTCAATTCATACAAGAATTTATCTTTTGAGTAGTCGTTCTTCTTTGCTCAATAAAGAAAGAAAAAAAAGTAAGAGTATCCCTCCACTCCAAAATAAATACTACTTTTTTTTTTTTACTGAATAACTACCAAAATAAATACTACTTCCATTGCTTATATAACTTTCATGACATGTAACGAGAATTAAGAAAGCAAAAATTAAAATGTTTTTTAATCAAAATATCAACATCACTCTCTTAAATAGAACTACTGATATACGAGTCGATTTTAGAGAGTAATAATATTGATATTTTGATTAACAAAACACCTTACTTTTTATTTTTTGTTTTTTGTTACATGTCCTAGAAATCTTATATTAAGGAATTCATGAAGTATTGTCGTAGCTTAAGTTTTTTTTGTCAAAATACATGTTTTTTTCTGTCCAAAAGAAATGCGTTAACATTGTAAATGTACATAAATACTAGGAGTTTTGCCTTGGATTGACCATAATTTGACATAATGGGCCAACCATGACAGTTTTTTTTAACCAATATTTTTTACCAGATGAGAACGGATTCGGGAAATCCGTTGTGGGCTGATGTGGCAATACTCCCAACAAGTCAGACCATAAAAGATTGTTGGGAGTCTTGCCACGTCAGCTCAGAACCCATAACGGATTTGGGGAATCTGTTCTGATAAAAAATGTTGGTTAAAAAAATGACTGTTATGATTGACCCATTATGGCAAACCATGGTTAGTCCAAGGCAAAAGCCCTAAATATTACATTAAGATGATTTTCATATACACTAACATCAATGGTACCTAAATATACATTGAATACAAAGTATATATTGAGATGGTTTTGCCTCCAAGATATTCCGAATACTCTTACTCGTGTATATACAAAGTTATAATAACAATAATGACATAACACATTAAGTTATCAATAATCGAAGGGATGAACGAGGAGAGTTTATTCTAATTAGTTCTTTCGAACAAGTTATTATTGTTAAAAAGTAACTAAAAGGAAGAGAGAAAAAAGAGGAAGAACTTTTCACCTTATTAATTATTGAAGATCTGAAGTGTAGATACATAGAGACTAGAAAGGGAAAATATATACAAATTTACAACATAACATAAGTACAAACAAAATCTATATTGCCCCTCTCTTTGTACAAAACTTTACATGAATCAATAATAATAAAAATAAAAATGCTGACTTTCTGAGAAATTATCAAACGAAAAAATAAAAACCATAAATGAAACTTCTCTCCTAAATATATATCCGAAACATCTGAATAGTAACAATCGAAACACTGGAAAAAAAATCGTATGTTCCCAACTGATTTTTTCATGTCTATCTCGACCACTCACAATTCGTCATATTTTGTTCCTTCCAATTCCACTAACTCATAACAAATTATGAGTGATTGAGACATGTATGGGAATACCAGCTGGAACAGACTATATTTTACTCAAAAAATCGAGATAATTAATTATAATCACACATGAGGAGGGTAGAGAGATCATAGAAAGAAACCTCTTGCTGAACTGGTGGTGGTGGAATATTATTAATAATATTGCTGCCAAAATCATAGTTATAATTGTATGAACAAGACGAAGAAGAAGAATCATCATCATTCTGTAAAAGCCACGATTCGATTTCTCCATAATAATTATCTGGAAAATTATATTCCACATTTTCTAACACATTGAATGTTTGTGAGACATGATCATATACCTCTTGTCCTCCTAAGCTTTCCATGCTTGCTTCTGATGAATTATCGACCGATGATGATTCCATCAAGGTGCAATGTTCTTGATAACCCTGATCATTAATCGCGATAATCGGAACCTTAGGAGGAGGAGGAGGAGGAAATGAAACTGGAATGTTTTCGTTATTACATCCAGTTAGTTGTTGGACGAGGTTCTTGAAGTTGGATGAATCCGTTATGTAAACCTTAGGTTTCAAGAACTTGATCAAGCTGTTTAATTGTTTCTTGTTGTTGTGATCAATTGTTTTCGATATTCTTGTTGTTGTTGTTGTTGAAGCGAATTGACTTAGTTTCTTCCCCATATTGTTCTGGATTTACCTTGAAATCAACTACTAAATGTTCTCTCAAAATACTATGATCGGATGGTCTCGGAGTATCCGAAGCATGAAATGGAATGGAGGCTCGAGGGAGTTGATATAGTTGATGGATTTAATATATAGGATTAATGTTATTAATTACTACATTACAAAAGATGCTGAAAATGATGTTTTATTTTATTTTATTTTTTATTACCACTAAGTTACGTGAATTGAAGTCTT
Organism: Vinca minor; assembly: GCA_026122235.1. Lineage (NCBI taxonomy): Eukaryota > Viridiplantae > Streptophyta > Magnoliopsida > Gentianales > Apocynaceae > Vinca > Vinca minor. The sequence continues at coordinate 14,621,413 of JAOCZM010000096.1, read as the reverse complement.
TGTCTAATTAGGCCCAAACAAAATAATGCAATTCTTCTCTGAATTTCCTTATCTATTGGGCATGACCATAAAATGTGAATTGATCAAGCATATGCCAAGATTTGTATTTACATAGGCACGTTAATCTTTTTTCTTAATATGTTTTTATACTAAATTAAAGGCTAAGTAGAAAATATCTTACCCATTAATTATAGGGTGTTCCATTTGCCTAAGTTTAGAGAAATTTCATATGACTATACCAATCATTCACATACAAATAATCTTAGGTGGTAGTTCTTCTCTAGTTGGTTTCCAAAACATTTGATGTTGGATTTGAAAGAAACTCGAACTGAATCGTACCGATTTTGAATCACTTAAAATTATGTGTTCTCGTTTCCTATCTCATCTTCTTTGTTTGTAACACATCAACGTTAGTCAATGGGGTTGAAATCAGACAATTCATATGTATGGAAAAATTTAATTAAAAAAAAATGTTTTTTTTCTTTCTTTTTTTGGGAAACTATGGCTAGAAGAACATCAAGGCTACGCAGCATACTATGAGTCCTTTTCTTCTTTGCTTCCATGTTACATCACACAAACGCACAAATTAAGGTTAATAATTCAAAATTCCTGTAAAAAAATATAATATAAAAAATGTCCTCGTCTACTGAAGTCCTTCTTGCTTCTGACTGAAGAATGAAATTTTGTCAAGATAATTATGCCTTTCGAAAGTTTCTCATCCTGTGACTCACCATAACCCTAATAGATATATGAGACAAATTAACCAATAATGAAGATTAAAACATCAAGAAAATGACATTTAAAATGGTAATTTAGGAGGACAAAAGTTGTTGATTGAAAAGGATATACGTACGCGTTCTAATAAGAAGTTGCACATTAGACATTCACTGGTATTTTATCGTGAAAAATACCAAAGATTACGCATCATCAGAAGAATCTTGGTTCTTGGCGTTGGCTGTCCTATGATTTATAATTATGATTGAAATGTTATCAGACAGTGATTTATGTCGATTATGATTGGAATTTAATTAGCAGTGTGCATTGTGGTTTTATATGAGTAGACATCATATTCATATATCACAAAACCATGGTCTCCTGATCCCCCCATAATTAGCAAAACCATTAAAAAAGTACAACATCCAGGGGTGAAAATCGCCTGTCCCCGTGTATGTCCTTATTTCTGTAGCGAATTCTGATTGGTTGAATACATGAATGAAAACATACATAGGGACAAATAATTTTTTTGCCACATCCAGGTCATCCATGACATTTTCGGTAATATTCGATATATATAAATTATTCATATATCATGAACCATAAAGATAAATCTTAAACACAAAATAGTACAGTAAATACTATTATAAAAATGTTACAAATGAGATAGATTCGAATTTTCTGTGCAACATTCTAATTGTAAATTTTTTTATTCATATATCCTAAAGTAGAAAAGATAAATCGTAGGTGTGAATAAGATAATTAAAATTAGGAATGTTGCAAGGAGTGACGCAGAATATTTAATGTGCATATGATATCCTACAACAACATAAACATCAATAACAATCACATAACATATTAAGTCCCAATAATTGGGGTATGGGTGAGGGATGAATATGAGACGAACATAACTTTTGATAATAAATGCAGAAAGTGACTGCTCCTACCATACCACTGAAACATATGGATTAATGACTGACATAACACTTGGAAGTGAATACACAAAGCGGTTGTTCACATAATATCACTAAAATAGTAGTCCACTACACTGTCACGTTTACTACGGGTATGATACTATCAAAATCAAAGGTAAAAGACATTAGAGAAGACCGACTCAAGAACCATCTTGATTTATGTGCACATTATCATATTTCTTTCATTTAGCATCCAGAACATTTATGTGCATTGTGCAGATGATTTCTAATTGAGGGAAAAAACAACAACAAAGTTTTAATCCCAAAAAAAATAAATTAGGGTCAGCTACATGAATCAATGTAGGAATTCGTGTGGTCATGAGGATTTAGCAACCCTTGCGCGTTCATCACTACACTCGGATTTAAGAAGTGCCGCGCGTATCTGATTAGAGAACGACCTCACAAAATTCTTACATTGATTCATGGCATATGATGTAACTAAGTTTTATACTGGTCGTCACGAATCTTACCGCAATCCTTCTCCTTTGTCCGAGCTTAGGACCGACAGTAAATTTAAAAAAAAATAGAGTTCATGACACTCACTAGCGTGGATAACATAAAGTATCATGAACTAGAGTTCATAACATTTACTGTAAAAAAAATAAATAAATAAAATAAAATAAGAAGCACACAAGAGACTATCGAAACCAGGCCAATTCGAATCCATCTGACCATTCTCCATTCATGGGCCATGTAGTTCAGTTTTTCTATCCAATTAGTTGCTAAATGTGTTTCAGAGAACAATGTTTGCCAAACTAACATAAAAAATTACATTTCTTGATATCCAGACATTTTATCTCACTAATCCGATTAAGATCTTAATGGTACTTTGACCACTCAACAGAAATTCTTGCAAACTTTCTTGATATATTTTAGTTGTACTCATCTTCAACCCCAAAACAGAATTTGAACCTTAAATTTCATTTGAGAATTCTTGAATCATAAGCAAAAACTTGTAGGTGTGATTGGTTATAATAACACGAAATCATGATGGTAACATAATTTAATAATGCTAAAATTTTCACAAATGACAAATCAATCCATTTATATCTAATTAAGGATTATACTAATTCATTTTCCCATGCACGAGGAAAAGGAAATGATGGTTGCATTTTCAGCTTCAACAATGTTTATAGAATAATGCTATGATTAAGACTTGTAAATAATTTACTCATTGATGATAAGACAAATTCAGTTAACATCAATCCTACCGCTAAAATATCTCAAACTAGAAAGGGGTTGTGATGTACTTACTACTTTCGTTTCATAATATAAGTCATTTAAAATATGTAACAAAAATTAAAGGAAACAACAAATAAAATACTTTTGTTAGTTAAAATATTACTCTTACTCCCTTAATTAAAAAAAAAAACATCTTATTTTAATAAATTGAGGGAGTATTGTTTTTAGGAGAGTAAAGAGTGATCGACCCGATCATTTGATCTTTCGGGTTAATAAGAGATAATGGCTATTAATGCCCCTTACATATGTTTCAAATGTAAGTGTTGACCCTCGATAATTTTAGGTGCTATTTATGCCCCTAACTATTTATAGGGAGCTATTAATGCCCAAAATCGGCGAGAGGGGGCAGCGTTGCACATGTGCAGTCCGCACAAATACATTTTCAAGGGCAAAATAATCCACACAATATGTGCTAAATGGGTAACATCCGACTCATTCAATTGCCCCGACCCATGACCCGAATACTTGTGATATTTAAACAAAAACCTGACCCGCGAACACAATCCACAAGCTGAGGCGGGTTAAAACGGATCAAAAGAGGTTTTCTCCATCTTCAACCTCTTGAATCACCAAGAACACCAGAAAAGCAAACTACCAATGATGAAAAAAATTATATAATCTTGTTCTCCAAGTTCTGGGATAGCAAAAACTCCAAACAACCACCCATATTTGTAGCCGAAACGTTCCTCATAATCAAAACTCACTTAAAATGTTCCAATTTTCAGCCCAAAAAACACCAAAATTTGACTATTTTCGAAGCATTTAGGCATTTTTTCCCAAGAAAATGTACTTAAGGAATATTTTCGAAAATAACCCAGTTTAAATCTTCTTGTATTCTAGTAAGGAATATTTTCGAGGTGCATTTGTTCATTCATGGTTATTTTCTTTTTTGGTTTTTGACCTTTCTTGAGAGTTTGTTGTAGAGTTGGGGTTTAGAAATGTGTATCATCAAAAAGAAATTAGTTGTAGGGTTTTTGGAATTTGGGTAAAAAAAATTAGAAGAAATCAATTGGAAAAGAATGTGAAAGGCTAGAGGTTGGAGGTTGAAGATGACTGAGTAATTTGACTATTATGCCCCTTAACATTCGCATGTGTGAGTGGCACGAGTGCTATGCCACCGTCTCTCGCCGGATTCCGCCGATTTTGCTCCCCGTAAATAGTTAGAGGCATAAATAGCACCTAAAATTGTTGAGGGTTAACAGTTACATTTGAAACATACGTAAGGAACATTAATAGCCATTATCTCGGTTAATAATTGACCAACCTTTTATGGGTCATAGTTAATTAATCTGGTGGGAGAGAGCTTGAATGGCTTATAATTAGTCTTGAGCTTCGAAAGCTTCAAAATCTTGGAAATTCCTATGTTTTGGGAGTTGATGATTTTCTGGGCAATTTCTTTAGTGAGATTAGAAGTGTGTCTGTCATCAATTATAAGGCAAAGCTCAGAGGAAGATGAATCAAGAAGAAGTGGGTGATGAATTCATCTTCTGGTAAAAGCTGAGGCTTTTGAGTAGTAGTAGTTGATGATTGCGAATCTACCCATTTGAGCAATGCTTTGACTGCAGCGGCGGAATTGCTGTGTGGCGGTGGCGGAATCAGCAGCCATGGGAGAGAAATTGAGTCTTCTTCTTTGTAGATGCACAATCTAAAACCTCTAAAGCCCTCGGTTTTGATCTATAATCCCTTTGACCAACACGAAATGCCTACAAGGCTATTATTCCGCATTGTACGAAATAACGGTTCGGTTCACTTATTATATGAAAATATTCAACGGTTGAAATGAATAATTTTTTTTTTAAATTATTAAAAATAAAATTAATTTCTGACATCGAATAAATTATCTAACGATTTTATTACTATCAACCCCCATAGTCCACTCGCTAAACTAAGTAAATATGAAAAGATATAGGAAAAGATTTAGGAGAAATAATGTTGATAAATAATGTTGGCATTTCCCCCAAAATTTTCTTACTTCTTGATGATATATTTATAAATTAAAAAAAAAAGGCGTTCAACGATTCTACTACATAAGTAATAAGTATGTTTGAAAATTTTCTAAATATAATTGTGAAAGTAATATACAAATAAAGGTGAGTCTCATGGTTGGAATTCTAGAGTTTTCTTCGTAACATTTAAAATGAAGTCTAAGCCTATTTATAAGGTTTATGACACGTATATCAAGATATTACATGTATTGATGTAAAAAAAATATCCAAACGCTTCATGCGGACCTCATAAGGAATTTTTTTTTGGGCTGCTCAATATCTACAATATTATTTTATAATACTACTCTAGATATCCATTACATAACAAATATGCCTCATTAAAATCTAAGTAGATAAAAATTGAATTAGAAAAAAAAATTTAGTAAAGAAAAAAGGGTACTTTTATTTATATTTTCTCTCACGATTTGTGAAAATGTACTATTTTGATGAGTGTATTTTTTTAGCAATTATGATGAATGTGTAGCAAGTTTGTATTTCTTTTGTTTTTGTTTAGTGTTATCATGAAATTAAAAGAAAATCAATTGTAAGTCCAATATTTTATATTTCAAAAAATGGAGAATTCTATCTTACTGACACCTCCAGAAAAAAGAATTTTTGACGATAAGAAATGCCAGTTTACTTGGCACAATATTTCTAACTCAAAATCATAGATCACAATTTCGACTTTAATACCTCCTCCGCGGATAATTCTTTTTTCCAGATAATAATTTTTTTTTCTTCAACTGTGTTCTTCTGAAGACTGAACCAATAGAATCCCAAGCATCCACTAGTAAGAGGTATGGGGTGAGTACCGAATTCGCCAATTCGGTCATTTGAATTCGATTTTTTTATTTTTTTATACCTCAAAAAACCGACCGAATTCGAATTGACCGAATTGGTGAATTCGGAATTCAGTTTCGAGAATTGGCCGAACTCGAGGGTGCATTTTTTTGTTTTCAGATTTCTGCAAAAATCAAGTCCATTTCAGGTCTAATTTTGAGTAAAATTTGGTTAAGTACAACACAATTCCTACCATGTGTTTTATATAGAATCATGCACAATTTACAACCGTCCTAAAATCAGTACAAATACAGTCCTAAAATCAATTCAAAATCAATTCAAAATCAGTCCAAATATAATCTAAAATCAATTCGATAGAATTAGGGCAAAGGATACAAGTTAGGTTTTTTTTATTACTAATTTACTTATTTTATATATATTTACTTATTTTTTATATATATATTTAAAAATTCAATTCGAAATATAATAATAATATTTATTTATTTAAAAATTCAATTCGAATTTGGTCACACCGAATTCAAACTTTGTGCAATCCCAAATTCGATCGTGACCGAATTACCGAATTCGAATTACCAAATTGAATTCAAATTCGGTCAGAATTCGGTAAAAACCAAATTTGCTCACCCCTATCAGATCAGTTCCCTTTTAGGGAAGTAAAAGCAACAGAAATCCTATCAGCACATGTTATCCATACAATTCAATAAATGATGGAAAATCAGACCAACTTCAATGATGGAATAACATTTACATGCTACCTATCTAAATCGAATGATGCTAAGCGCAATAAATCCAAAATTCCAAATTGGACATGACAAATATTAGAGGATAAGTAAAAGAAATATCACAAATCCACGTGACCATATTCTTCAACTTGTATCAGAACCCAATACCAAATGAAGTAGTAAAGAAAAGAGGAAAAAAGGCTCTCCAAAGAAGTCCCACAAGCCATTTTATTCCCTTGACAATATTCAGTGGGGAGGTCATTCTACTTGTGATGAGAAAGAATCAAACCTAACTCCCCCACCAGTTTTATTTCTCTATAAAACAAATTGAATAATTCACAACCCTCCTCATTTTTCTATTTTTGCAAATTACAAACTTTCGACCTTCCGCATATTCGGGTATAGAAATTCAAAATCATGATTACGCAGGAAATACAATAATCCTGCTCAATTATCCACCTAATAGAAGTATGCTAGAATCAGACCTCTTAAATGGAATCAAAGGATAAAACGGTACTCTCATATGGCCTTGCAATCATTTATCCACAACTTGTAAAAGAAAAAAAATTATTGAAAAAAGTCAAGATAACATAACGGAAGAACCATTCAGGTGAAATATTCTTGTTCTTGCCAGCTGAAACCATATAAAAAACTCAAGAAAGGCACCAAGTTGGAGATCAATTATGAGTTATTCCAACCATTGTCCAAGACAATATTTCAGTTTCTCAACAAGTCTGTGTATGGAAGACTATATGAAGAACACAAAGTACCAAAGAAAAGCAATCATGCCATCTAATACTTGCTAAAACAGAGCTTAAAAGTAAATAAATAACAGCACTATTTGTATTGACATCCCAATTAGTCGAAACAAAATTTAACCGTTGTTCTGAAAGTTAGACTGGATAAGAGAAATAACAAATCAATAGAAACTGAACTTTCAACAAAGTAAAGAAGATCAAAACTTGCGGAAGTCAGACTAAAATTCATTTACTGCAAAGCAAACATACACTGTAGTTTCCCAAACAAAGCAAGCATATTGCTTAATACTGATAAACCAAATAATACTTCAAGTTAACAAAAAAGTATCGACTAAATACTAGAAATACCCGACAATAAAACCCAACAAGGCCATAACACCTGTCAAAATTGATCCACCTCCGAGCTCAAGGTTAGCAATAAAATCCTAACCTGCAAGCTTCTCCATTCAATCTACTTGATTCAATTTTTTCTGGCACGCAGGTAACAAACCACCCCAGCAACAGCAACGGCACTACCCAGAGAAACAGAAACCACGGGCCAGTTCGCCTTCAATCCACCAATATAATTTCCCTTCTCTTTTCCCACTATAACCGCACTCTCCCTGTCCTCCGCCTCTAAGACATCTGCCTTCCCATTCACTCCAGCATCAATTTCCCTTTGTTTCGCTTCCAGAAAACTAATCATCCTCTCTTTCTCCTCCACCTTGAGTTCCAGAGCCTCGACCTTTTCCTTATCTGACAACTTCAACTCCTGAATTTTACTCTGCAAACCCTTAATCTCATCCTCCTTCTCGCGCTCTCTAACCTCCACGCTCTCCAATTTAGCAATCAACAAATCCCTCTCATTCTTAATAGCATCCAACTTAATGGATTTCTCCGTTTCCCCATTCTCCAAACTCTCCACTTTCATTTTCCACTCTAACACTTCCTTACTAGTATCCTCTAAATCACTCATAGCCGATATCAAGTCATGCTGCAGCCTGGATACCTCTGTTTCCAGCTCAGCTGCCCTACCAACCACAGACTGCAAAGCCCTATTTTCCGATCCCAACTTCTCAATCTCCGCCTTCAAATCCTCATTCTCAGCATTTGACTTGTTCACAGACTCCTTCAGTTTCTCAATTCTATCGTTTATAATCCCATTTTCATGAACTAGCGCCAGCTTCTCTTGCTCCAACGCCGTGATCTTCTGTGAAAAGCTGAGCAACCTTCGGTTCAGAATCCGCACTATCATCTCCGGTAATATTCACAGTCTGATCCTCAGAAACTTCACCGTTGATCATTGATGTCTCATCAGCCATACTATTAACCTATTAAAAAAAATAAATCCAGTAATTTCAAGTAAAATTCAGCCACCAAAACATTAAAAAACGAAGCAAATTTCGCCAGCCAAACTGAAAAACAGAAGTAACATCAGTACAAATGCTAAATTAACAGAAAAAATTAGGATCAAATTCTAATCTGTTAAGAAAAAAAATCAATAATACATCCAAAACTGAAAATTGAAAAAAAAAAAAAAATAACAGGTAACTAGAAGTACAATACAGCTAACGAAATTTTCACATCCAAATCGTAAAAAAACAGTAAATATGCTAAATTAACAGCGAAAACTAAGATCGAATTCATATTATTGAGAAACTCAACAATACATCAAGAAATGAAAATTAAAAAAAAAATCCAGTAATTTCAAGTATACTACAGAGGCCAAAACATTAAAAGCGAAGCAAATTTCACCATTCAAATGAAGAAAAAAAAACAGATTTACAATCAGTAAATATGCAAAATTAACGGCAAAAACTAGGTTAAAATCGGAATGAATAAGAAGGAAAGTGAACCTGGTGGAGCAGTGGAAAGGAAGGACTGCGGGAAAAGTGATTTTGATGAAACTTTGTTGATTTAGGGTTTTTTTTTGGGATAGGATGGGAAGATCTGTTGCTTTTTTGGTCACAAACAAATGGGATAAATATATACATTTTTATTTTTTCGTGTCGTTTTGGGAGTTTCGGTTGCGGGAGTGGGCAGTCTCTTATTTGGGGCTTAATGGGCCTTTCTGATTCTATCTAATGGGCCTCTTTAGTCCAATCATCATATTTGAAACTCAACCCCAATTATTATTTTTTTCTTGGAGAAGGGTACACAAAAACTAAATGAAAAAAGGGTAGTCCAACTGAAACAAAGGCGCAGTCTTTTCACTCACCACGCCTCCGATGCGTAACATCTTTTATTCCGTATATGCAGGGCGGAATCTCAGCCGTTAGATTAAAATTTTGACTGTTAAAATTGATTTGAAAAATAAATACCTATTCTGATTTTCAGAACACCTATTCAGGTGTTCTTAACTTGAGAACACATGTTCTCAAGACAAAAAAACTTATTCCTCATGTACAGAAAAAAAGGTGTTCCGCATAGGAGCCTAACTGGTTTGAATTGAAACAATATGTTGGAATCGAAATAGACACTATGACATATAATAGAGAATTCCGCAATTTTATAATGTTAGTTATTTTAAAACTACGATATTACCTTGAATACTCTTAAAATATTTTAAAATTACGACCTTACCCTGAATAGTTAAGCTAAAATCACTTGACAATATTCAATCTACACAAAACTTGTGTACTTGTACTAATAAACTTTACCTCTTACTACTTTCTTATAGACAACAATGCAATATTCCTACCAACACCTCACAATTTGTAAGTAAAGAAAAAAGTCCATAATACAGCTCCCGGCTCCTATGCGGGACACCTTTTTGTTCCGTACGGTGTGGGACACGCTCCCAGTCGTTGGATGAGATTTTTTAACGGTCCAAATCTGGAGAAAGAAATTTTTTTATTATTATTTTTTAAGTCAGCCGCAACTTTTCTCTCTCCAAATCTTGACCGTTCAAAATCTCATCCGACGGTTGAGATTGTTCCGTACGTGCGGAACTTTAGCTGTTCCGCATAGGAGCCGGACTGCATAATACAACCCCTTTTTTCCATGTCCATTATTTACTCTTTTTTCTTTTCTTTTTTTACTTCCTGTATAGTGCTTTTTTCTCTTTAGCGGTTAATTTTTGGCGGGAAGTAGAAGAGGCTGATCTGTCAAGTATGTATAATTTTCATTTTCTTATCCAAATTAAAACTTTTTTTCTTTTCATGTTGATAATGTTATCACATTTATTCATGTTTCTTATAGTATTTAAAATTAATTGTTTATTATATATGATCTTTTGTAAATGGTATTTTTTATGGCATTGTTAATTGTAATTTTTTTCACACTAAACATTTATTCATTCATCCAAAAATTTATCCATTTTAACTTAAGTTGTATTAACAAAAAATTCATATTTAAAATGTCACATAGAATTTAAACAGTTTGTTTACTTGTAAGCTGTCACATAGTAGAAAATTATTTGACAAAAAAACATATTAATATATCTCACAGGACATACATTTTTTTTCCTTTTCTGATGAATTCTATCAAAGAAATACGCAATTTATTTATTAAAAAAAAGGAGGTCCAAACAAAACATTACTACATCACAATATCTTAGTCACATGCTGTCCCGTACAATGGGTACCAGGGAAGACGATAAAGAATTGCTGATTGTTTGTCCTTTTCTGAAAAAATCAATTACTACATCAAAACCGTAGCAGCTCCCGTGCAAAATCGGATAAATTTTACACGTACAAAAATTATTATCATTTCTTAAATTGAATTTTTTACTATTAAAATTAATTTTAAAAGGATATTTATTCTGATCAGAACATGTGTCCTCATGCGATATACTTCATCTATATTTAAATAGACTTTAAACATTTGAGTTTTTCACAAAGATTAAGAATTTAATGAAGTCAACAAAAATTAAAACAAAATGACTATTGTACCCTTTATTTATCATATTAAAGAGTAATTATCAATTTTTTCAATTTAACTATCCTTTTTTCCTCTTAGTTATCTTTATCATACTCTATTGGAAATATACAAATTATCTTGGTTACTAAGATTCATTTAATATTCCAATTAAGAAAAAATCCACCAAAAATTTATGGTCTTCATTTCAGTTTTGAAATTTGAATAAATTGAACAAGGGAGTTGTGGTTGTAAAAGGGTAATCTTGGAAAAAAAAACATTTACTATCAATTGATATTCTAAATATTAGAAGTATTTTGAACAAAAATGAAAAGTCCAAATTCTAAAGCTATTTAGATATGAGGAGAGTGTATGTGCAGAAAATATTTTCTATCGCATAGGATCCGGGCGGCATTATTTATAACCTCTGGAGTTTCATCACTCCCAAAGTCGCAAAACTCATTTTTTTCCTTTTTAAATTCAAGAAACTATTCCAACAATTTGGAGCTTTTGCTAGTATTTTCTTCTTTATTTTAATTATTTATAAAGATAATTTTGAACAAATATTAGCTAATGTTTGTTTATTTCATGTAAAAATAGGATTTATTCTTTTCGCGTTATTTATTTTATATAACAGTGTCGTACTGATAGAAATGTAATTTATCATTCTACATGGAAAATATGTTGAAATAAAATGTAATTTAACAAGCTTAGAATTTGTGAGATTCACAAAATTAATCTTGATAAGCTTGACAGTTATAATAGACCAACCCTATTGGGTCTTGAATCCCACAATTTTTTCGCGATTGCAAAAGTATTTTACTCGATCATTATACTCGTTTTAATAGGATCACGACTAATTGAGCAAGTCGGTCTATGATAGAATTTTCCATTCAAATCTTCAACTTCCTCAAACCAAGGCAATTAAAAATGAGAAAAATAATAATAAAAAAAAATGAAGATTTGTGCTGTGAAAATCACCATCTTCTTCCACCGTTGCAGATAGATTTATATCATATAGATCAACCTCCAAGTTTTCTCTTCTGATTATCTGAGGCTTCAACAAAATTAGCAAGAAATTTGAGGGCTTTGACTTGGAATTGCAATGCCAAAATATAACCAGCAGTTTCTTCAAAGAGCTTATCAACATCAACCCCAATAGATTCACCTCCTGGCACAATTCTTTGTAATGCCACAATTTTTTTCTCAATCTCAACTTTCTCATCTTCCTCATAGGCATTATCACAAACACTTGGTGTGCAGCTTGTTGTTTCCTCCTCCTTTTATCATAATCTTCTTCGAATTATTGCTCCTCCTCCTTCTGCTACTCCTACTCTGCTTCTTAGACAAAGATTCTTGATCATCAGCTGCTGCATTGTCGTCCATACAAGAATTAATTTTTCTCTTTTTTCTTGAGAATGTGGTGGCTATGGTTTCACTTCCGGACGGCTCTTCGCCGCCGCTACTGCTAGTACTGCTCTCTATGGACATATATTAGAGGTAGGTTGATGGGGAAAATGGGTTTCTTTGCGAGCTTGTGATTATGGTGGAGGAAGAAAGAGAGGAAGGGCCGAAGGGGTTATGGGTGGGCAGGCAATGAAGGAAGGGTGTGGGAGTTAAATTATTGAAATGAGTTGTGGAAATGTCAATGCCAACGAAGCTTGTCCCTACCAATTTATGGGATTTTGGCATTCCTAAAAGTATGGTTTAGATATCGACTTGTTTAATGAATTTTGTGGTTGAAAATTGTTAACAAAATTATAAAGAAATACGAGAGATAATATTGTAATGAGATGAATTATTTTTTATCATGAGATTCATATAGATCAGGTGCATATTAGACATTTCGTTCTTAAAACCACCTAGATTCACCATGGTTTTAGTACGAAACGTGAAAAGTTCAGCACGTGCATAACTTTTCTCGTCCGTTGAATTAAAATTTTGACAGTTAAGATTGATTTAAACAAACACATGTTATGATTTTGAAAATATTTGTCCACGCAAATACCTATTTTTTAGTTAAAACACTTATTTTTTAATTAAAAATACATATTTTAATGTGTTCCGCATATAGTGGAAAAAATATATTTCGTATAGGAGTCAGACTAACCTTGACTTTGGTTTTTTGGAAGTAAAAATGATATTAGTAAAAACTAAATGCAAAAAACAAATTAATAAGAGAGTGGGCTTCACTTGCCATACAAGAGAATGGGAAAAAGAAGAGAATGCAATGGATCCGGGTTGTGGGAAAATGGAGGGAAAACAGGATAGAGTCGCAGGTGGAAGGAGGGCCCACTGGTAAAAACAAACAAAGGGAAAAAGCACATGTGATCACATGAATTTCTTGAACCTACCACTATCCATGTGCATGTGCAACCCTCCTCCACCCCTTCTTCCAATTATACCCCATGTTCCCAAGACCCTCACCTATTTATACTTTAATACTCTAAAACTTGAAAGAATTTGTGTAATAGGTTGGTGGATTTGGGATCAGATTTTTTGTGTTGTGTGAAAAATTAAATTTTGTGAGATAATAATGAGTCTTACAAGTGAAAATATTTCATGTAACGCTCTTTATGAACATCTTATTTTTTTAAGATTTAAGATTTATCTCTTAGATTTTAAGATATATGAATAAAAAAATTCTTTAAAACATATTATTTGTTATAAGTAGTGTTTTAAATAGTCTTATAAAAGACCGGATCGTCAATTCAAATTTACCCATCATATCTTTTTATTTTAATATTATGACTCTAGACCTTATAGTACATTCTTCAATATACTCCCAAATACGTTAAGATGAAATAAATAAATTTGAACTAATCACATTATTTCGTATCTAATAATATCATTAATGTAATAAAATATATTCCTTAGAATTATCTAAAGTCACGCATTGTCTCATGAATTTTATATTTTACATGCATTCAATACCCCTTTTAATCAAACTTGGATGTTTCATATCTTATGGAGAAGAAAAATGTAAATTTGATTTTTTAGTCCCGCCCTTGTATAAAATAATTAAGATCATAAAAAACTTGATACCATTCTATTATCACTAAATGCATTTAGAGAGTCCACGTTACACACTATCTTAGGGCGTCCCGGCTCCTATGCAGAACAGATTTTTGTTCCGCACTGCGGGACACGATCTCAGCCGTCAGATGAGATTTTCTAACGGTCCACATCTGGAGAGAAATTTTTTTATTTTTTAAGTTCAGTTGCAACTTTTCTCTCTCCAAATCTGGACCGTTCAAAATCTCATCCGACGTGCGGAAAAAAATCTGTTCCGCATAGGAACCGGACTGGACTTAGGGACTCCCTACGAGCCCCCACAAACAGCCTTTCGATATGGTGGGTGGGCCACGACAAAATGTGGTGGTGTTTCCAAGAAGGGAACAGAAATCGGCGGTTTTGAGGTCATTGGGATTGTCATTTTTGCAAGGGAGGGAGTTATAGTATAAGTATTTAAGTTTGTCACCATAGCTCCAGTGCGAAACGACAAATGTTTTATATGTACGAAATAAATTTTCATACGTTAGATTAAAATTTTAATTGATGGGATTGATTTAAAAAAAATTTTTTTTTTTAAAAAAACACTTGTTCACTGAACTCCTATTTTTAGAAGGAAAAAAACACATGTTTTCAAGGTAAAAAAAATATTCCGCACATACTGAAAAATTCTTATTCCGCATAGGAGCCGGACTGTGAGTTTGTAGGGCAGACTCCATGTGATCAGACCTAAGGATGGCAACGGGGTGGATCGGGCGTATTTTTAAATATCCAAACCCGCCCAGCGCTATTGATCTGTTGACCACACCCCGCCCCGTGACCCGCAACGGACTAACACTTATCGCCCCACGCGCCGCCCAGTGCAAATTGGGTCCGCACCCGCCCCGCCCCATCCTATTTTTCAAAAGTCATATACTTCGCATATATTTTATTTTCCCAAGTATAATTACCATATATAAATATATATATATATATATATATATATATATATATATATATATATATATTTCTTTTCAAACGGGTCAGAACGGGACGGAATAGGGTAGGGCAAACATCATATCCAAACCCAATCCGTTCTATCCACGGGGCCATCCTGCCCCAAACATAAACGGGACAGAGCGGATCAATGAGGCACGGACCAAATTGCCATCCTTAATCAGACCTACCCAATCTTGTGTTGCTGCCACACAGTCCATTACCAGTCGGTTACGAGTCAGTTATGGTGTAAACCAATTTTTTTTGTATTTGTAAAAAGTTTAAAACTGTTAAATGATTTTCTGACAGTTATAATCTCGAGAGAGAAATTACTGTTCCTTAAAAAATTAAATTTTTTGTCTTTTAAATATTTTTATTCCACGGTATACGTGGAACAAACAGTTGTTCTGGACTACATTTTTTTTTTTGCTGAATAAATTTTGTTCCCATTAATCACAAATAGCCGAGGCCATTACAATCAACAGAAAATCTGAAAATACAGAAAGTAAAGGTTATACAATGATTTAAAAAAATCACGATAACAGACAAAAGACACATCCAAGAAAACTTGGATGGTTAGGAAAAACAACTAGAAAAACTAGATAACTAAACAAATACATAATCTTCTTCTTCAAAGCATCTTCATCGCCATTCTTGAACCACAGGGACAGGAGAATATCACTTTCAACATCTTCCTTGGGGGTCGACAATTTATAGGACCATGGGCATATCAACCGTCCTACAAATTGTCTCGGGAAGATGTAGAAAGTTGATAAAGGGCGCAGATCAAGTCCGGGTTGAAAGTATCCTCTCTGGACTACATTAACATTTATGCCTATAGTTTTTTAATGTACTACTCTATTTGCTATAGTAGCTTACAACTACTCCTCTCGTCCCAAATAATATTAATATTTAGTACTTCAATTTTTTTTTCAAAATAATATTAACATTTGGATTATAAATAAAAATTTAATGAACTTTTATAATTTTTACTTTTTTTTACTTTTCTTTTAACCACAATTTCAATTTCTAAAATGTATTTAATGAGGATATATTAGTCTTTTATCTTTGACTTTTATTGTTTTTAAGAATTTTTTAATTCGTATGAAATACTCAAGTGTTAACCTTATTTAGGGATGAAGTGAGTATTTATTGTACATTGGAAGTACAAATTTTCTTGGATCAATAGCCATCTCCTGCTTGTGCAATTCCCTAGCCACATTCATCTTTTGATTTTCTTGATCAAGGAATTATTTATTTTTATTTTTTTATCTCAATTTGTTCGTAGTAATTAGTGGTATTGTGAACAATAATGAAGAGACTTTGCAACTCATCATTATCTTCTAGTACTAGCTAGTTTTGGTCATTTGTGGATATATTTATTTTTTTTGGATGATATACTGCAATATATTATACATTATTTAGTTATCGACTGATGAAACTTTACATTGTACATTACATTTGGTTTCTTTTCTTATAGTACATATTTGAAAGATTGTACACATTACTTTAATGGCAAATTGGCAAATTTAGTCCCTATTCTACATTTTTCTCGCGTAACGGGTCCCCAATCTATTTTTCTTTGTGTTACACTCCCCAAACATTTTGCGTTTGGCGGAAACCGTCCTTCCGTCCAATTCTGTGACTGAAAAAATGAATTTTGAATTAATTTTTTCTGTGACGGAAAAAATGAATTTTGAATTAATTTTTTAAAGTTGTTGAAAAATGACCATTTTACCCCTTTCCTCCTTGGCAAATTGGCAAATTTAGTCCCTATTTTACATTTTTCTCGCGCAACGGGTCCCCAATCTATTTTTCTTTGTGTTACACTCCCCAAACATTTTGCGTTTGGCGGAAACAGTTCTTCTTCTTTTTCTTTTTACCCTCATTTCCTATAACAATTAGGCAAATTCAAATCTGGAAATGGCCCGAACAAACTATTACTCTCCAAATAAAGCGTACCTAACCGAGTAAAATTGTTAAACGACGGTGACAATTGGCCGAAAAAATTATTCTCAGCCAAATTCAACCTAACAAGTCCAGTAAGGGAGAAGATTGAATCAGGTAAAGGCCCAGTAAATAAATTATGCTGGAGATAAAGATTCCGGAGTTTAATAAGGCGAGAAATATCAGAAGGAAAAGGGTCGGATAAAGAATTATACCTTAAACTAAAGGTTTGGAGATTAGTTAAATTGGAAATAGTATTAGGTCGAAGAACTCCGGCGAGGCCCATGCCGAGGAGGTGGAGTTCGCCGACGGTGGATTTGCTCGACGGGAGCAAGTGACACCCGACCCATGAACAAGGTTTGTTAACATCAGTGAGATTCCATAAACGAACACGCCCACTAACGGAATCACGGAGGGCTATTAGGGCTGCTCTGTCGGAGGCAAGATCGGAGAAGTCGGTGGTTGCCGGAAGGAAGAGGAGGAGGAAGCTGAACAGTACAGTGGTTATGGAAACCAATTTTTTTTTTTGGTGAATTGAAAATTGGAAGTAAAAACGAAAAAAAATATAAATTATTGGGTAAGAGAATTCTGCTAAAGAATAGTTTATTTGCTTTTTTCTTGTCTGTTTTTCTTCCATTTATGAGTACCTAAGAGAGAGAGAAAGTAGTGTGCGGACATTATAGAGAGAAGGCTAATGTGATGATTTGATCGGGCTTGTAAGAATCGCCTTTTTCCCATTTTTCAGAAAAAATTTTTAGGCAAATTGGCAAATTGAGTCCCTATTCTACATTTTTTCTCGTAAACGGGTCCCCAATCTATTTTTCTTTGTGTTACACTCCCCAAACATTTTAGTTTGGCATGAAATAGTCCTTCCGTCCAATTTCCAAAAATACCCTTTATATTATTGATTTTTGATTTATTTTTTCGCCCATTAACAGCACTCATTGACAGAATTGGACGGAAGGACTGTTTCCGCCAAACGCAAAATGTTTGGGGAGTGTAACACAAAGAAAAATAGATTGGGGACCCGTTATGCAAGAAAAATGTAGAATAGGGACTAAATTTGCCAATTTGCCTACTTTAATTGATTAGATACCCGTGTTAACCCAAACATTATAGGTTATGAATTCCAATTCCTATCTGTTTCTTAAATCCTTACGTATATTTTTTAATAGAGAAAATTGTTATATAAATTTACGTGTCATTATTAATAGTTCTATCTTTTTATTAAATTATTTATAATCTCCATTTTTTTACGGGCTATTATAAATGTCCAATTAGTGAATCTGGTGACAATTCAGGCCAAAATCGTCACTCGTGCCGTCCACATGCTATCTGAGTTAAGGGTATAATTGTCCGGAATTAAATCTACCCAAGAAAAACCCGAATACAAAAACCATACCCGAATCCAATCACCACCAACAACCCATACTCTCACCCCCACCCCCTCCGTTCACCGACACCACACCCACCCCTTCTCCCTCTTCCTTCTTCATCTCTTTCACCCCCACCACCAACAAGAAATTATAAGTTTCAAAGATGAAGAAGAATGAGAAAGAAATCTGGGATTTTGATGGTCAATTCAATTGAGTTTCTTTATTATTATTGTTCTTTTTGTGGCTGTGATTTTGAAGAGTACACAAAAAATCTACCCATTTCACCATGGGAGGAAAGTTCTGTATCTACATTTCTATAGTCATGGGGTTTTTTCTTCTCGCAAGCCAAGTTTATGTGTGTATTATGGTGAGTTTTGTTACTTTCTGGGACCAGTAAAGTGAGGTGATGATTTGTATCCATTCAAAATTCGATTTATTTGGGTTTTAGTGGGCGAAATTGTTAGTTCTTGAGTTGGGTTTATGTTGCTGACGTCATCACGAGTTCTCATCTAGGTTGCATATTTCGGTTACGGATCGGGTCTTATTTCTTAGTTTTCTCACACTCAAGACTTTGGGGTACATGTTAAACCTTTTTATTTTCATCATCTGTTGAAGTTGAATTTAGAGGATATTTTTGTTCTTCATAGCTCCTGGATGTTAGAGACGAAGAAGAAGACTGCTTGATCTATTTTGCTTGGGAGCCTATTTCTTGTTGTTGTTGTTGTTGTTGTTGTTAGTGGGTCACGGTGCTTCCTTTTAATATTTGTTTATTAAGGTTGAGTAACATTATCTTGTGGCTAGCTTTATCATTATTTTGTGGCTGTGATTTGTTGTGGGAAGATTCTGAATTTGTTTGTGGGATTCGGTGGTGGCGGAAATGGAGTTCTGGCGATGGTGGAAGTGCGGTTGGTGGTGGAGGATGGAGATGGAGATGGAGATGGACGGAGGGGGAGGGGGTGTGGGTGTGGGTTGTTGCTTTAAATCAGTGGATGATGAAGAAATGAGTTTGTTGGTGGTGTAAATCGGAATAAACTAACGGGTTACCCTGGATCCGCTGAAAATATTGGTCAAAAATACCCTAACGAATATCACGTGTGACGATTTTGGGCTGAATCGTCAAATTGACTAATTGAACACTTATAGTGATCCGTAAAAAGATGGGACTATAAATAGCTAATAAAAAGATAAGACTATTAATGGTGACACGTAAATAAATATATGTAACAAATAGCAGTTTTCTCTTAGATAAATTTCCTTACGTTAATTAAGAGTACTGTTGCATTGGAATTACATATACCTCCTAAATCTAACCTGAAGCTATAAAACCGAATGTGAAACTAATACGTAAAAATATTATCGAAATTGTAAAGAAATTATTAAGATAGAAGATAAAAAAACTATTTTTTGTATTTTTTAAAAAGAAATTGTATTTTTTAAAATTTATTAATTTTGACTCAATGCATAAATTCTGAATTCGCCCGATATGAGATGATGAATTGAATAATGATAATGAAGGAGAAGAAGACATGCGTGTGGCACCAAGTTAACCGCCGCAGTTCTCCGATCCTTCCTTGCTCCATAAATTCCCTCACGAGAAGCATATGGTGGCAGTCAGATTTTTGTTTTCACCGCCGCTGGTTGGTGGCGGCAGCTGGTTATGGCCATCCCCTGCCATATGTCATTCTGTTGGTTCAGTCCCCGTTGTCTGTGTGTGACATTCTATGAAACAAGTATGTTCCCCACACCCCACACCACTCTTTTTAACAAGGGTAACGAGATCCGAATTCGGATAATTGTTTGAATTGAATGTTCACTTTACAAACTACATTGACTTTCGACACGTTAAAAACAAGTGTGTAAAAGTATGAGTGTTAATCGAGTAATGTGAGTCGAACTTGACATTGCTCACGTTCAATTCACATAAAAATTGAAAAAACTCAACTCACGCCCCGCCCAGAAAAGCTCACAAATCTTGAGCTCACATTTTAATGAGAGCTTGAGCTGACCTCATGAGCTAAATTTATATCATCAAAAAACAAAACAAAAAAAATCTCATAGCAAGAATAGTAGAATACAATGAGTCATGCGACTAAATCCTAACAAGAATACAAATACACATAATACAATTATACTTAATTAATGTAGCAAGATAAACTAATAAAAAATAATCAAAGATAGAGTTTGAGAAAGAGAGAAAATAAATTATGCATACATTTTTTATAAGTCTTTTTTAATTAAAAATTTAGTGATATATATATATATAGTTACAATATTTTTATTCGGGTGTGAGCTTTAACCGGACTGAGCGGGATCAAGTTCACGCTCAAATTATCTAAGCGCACGCTCATATTTTTTCGAGTTATGTGAGCGGGTTCGGATCAGTCCGAACCTTTTGACAGCCCTATGTAAACAAGAATATTTTGTGGGATCTTCTGGCCACAGTGGAAAAAGGCCGTGGAAGCAGGACCGAGGTCCTGCGTTCGATCCCGCATTCCCCCCCCCGCCCTGTAAAAAAAAAAAAAATATATTTTAAGATCGATGTAAAATTTTCACTACGAGTTTCTTCTCTTTTTCACAATAAATTTCAAAAGAAAATTGAGTTTGAAATCTAGTTCACATACAAAGTGAACTACTCTCCATTACAATGTGAAAGAAGGTTAGCAAAATTGACTTTAACACTTTTGACTCGTAACAACATAAACATATTTTAGATTCGATACTCATAACGACAGATTTAGATTTCATATTCGATATTAATAAAAGTTAAAAAGAAATTTTTCTCCTATAAAATCCTATAATACTTATCTTGTCTACGTCTACCCTCATCTATTTTTACATCTTCAAGTTAAACTTCAGAAACATGTTTAACTCCTTTCAATGTAACACCCTCAATGAGGGACAAAAAAATCATATGTCCACGTATATAGCTTCATTCCTATATCCAATCAATCACAATTTGCCATGCATATATATAATTAGAAAAAATATCTAAATAGCAAATTTTAATTGGTTGGATATAGGAATGAAATTATTTACGTATTTTACATTTACTCCGTCCCATGTCAACTCTTCTCATTTCCTTTTTTAATATATCCTAAACTATTTGTTCTCTTTCTAAATAAAGTAACTATTTATGTTAAACTTTCTATTTATGTTAAACTTTCAATTTTACTCTTACCTTCATCCACTCATTTAATATTCCTAATTAATTAAAACTTCCAATATAAATTAAGAGGTGATTGGTTGAGAGACAATAATTAATTAGGAGGTATTCTAGACTTTACTCATGTTTTACTATTTAATTCATCAAAACGTTAATTCTAGTATATTTTTCATATGAAACATTTAATTTTGGATAGAGGAAATATAATAAATGAAATTTAACAATTTCCTAATCCTGGAGTAATTTTTTTTTTTTTTAAATTGGGAGTATTAAAATGGGACGGATGAAGTATGTATAAATAAGGCACATAATAAGCAGTTGGGAGAACCTTTAAGAATTTTTTTTGTCTGAACCTTTAAGAATTGGTTAATGAAAAATTGGCCAAGTTCCTGCTGATGTTTCATCTTGCTGAATGTTATACTTGGTCTGATGATGAGTGGATGGAAATAAAGTTGTTGCATTAAATACAAAAGTTGAGCTTCTGATAAATCCATGTTTGCTCACTTATTTTTAGGTCAAAATTTAGAAATTTTTAGCAGTGTCAAATTGGTTACAACTACTATGTTGCTCTAATCTTGGGGTAATAGACTTCCGTTAAATAGACATGGAAATGATCAATAAGTCCTTCACTTATAACTAATAATGACATTATTATCCATATCAGTGTGTAGGTACGTAGGTCTATAATCCATTTTAACCCCCCCCGGTGCATATATTTATTTATCAAGACTTGCACCAACGTGGATAATTAAGGACATCTCATTTGCATACCTATTTAACAGAAATTTACTACTTAACCATTGACTAACGGTCTTGAGACTTCTACGGTCGTTTTGGACATACGAGACTAAAGTGCAACTACCTTCTAATCTACATATAATAAAACTGCAATAAGTCCTTAGAAGACTGATATTCCAAGCTTCTCATCCCTTGGGACATAAAAGGACAAAGGATAAAGAGTTATATAATGAAGACATCTTTTAGACTTCAGACAAATACCAAAGTTCAAATTTGATATAGTTAAAACACCATCACATGTACTCACATAAAACATAAATTGAGGGGTCCAAACAAGAAACTGAATTATCAAATCGCTAACATGTATTTTTATAATAAAAAATAAAAAATAAAAGATAAAAACAAATTGGGTCACCTGACAGCTATGAAGAAGTTGGCTCTTTTGAATAGGACAACACACCTCCCTCATGCCCCCGATATGTACACCCAAAAACCCAGATCTAACTTCTGGATAATAATCGTCTCCAACAAAGAGCCCGCTTCCCTTATGTATCATTGTCCCGGTAAACCTTTTGACTAATACATCCTAGACATGCCAAACTGAACGGTTCCTACTTTTCTACTGGCTGCACTAGCAGCTGCAGCCGCTGCAGCAGCAGCAACACCTAAACCGCTATATTGAGATTTCGCCTGCAATAAGTTTGTATCCATTTCGATCCTGTCATCGGTATGGTCTTTTGTAACTCCACCTCGTGTTATGTAAAATGGGTTGCTATCAATATCGATGGCTATATCAGGGGCTAATTTTGTAGCCATGCCACACTGAGGCAATTGTCTTGTTTGTGAAGAGATCCTCTCTGTTTCCATGGTTGTTCTCTCTTGCTTTCCCGGTCCATTTCCATTTCCACGATAGCAATAAGCCGGAGGAGGATCAATATGCGGAGGAATAACAGGGTTTCTGATATATGTTCTAGGATCGTAAGCTTCTTTGTTAACATTCCCATTCTCGTATGGTAGAGCCGGACCTAGAACTTTCCCTGGTTTCACTGGACATAGATCACAATGAATACTCATCAGACAATGCCATTTTCGGCTCCCAATCAGTTTTAGCTAACAATTACTACAAGATACTAGGAACCAACAGTTAAAAAAATTACCCTCAAGTAACTTTACCTTGAGGAACCCTCTGCTGCGTCAGCAGCGTTCTGGAAAGATTAACAGGAAATCCATCAGAAACTCTGAGGTTTCTACTGCATGGTTCATCCCCAACCTGCCGATCTTTACCGTTTGCAACTCTTGATTGTTCTTTAGGAGCGCCTGCACTTGAATGTACAATTGTAGACCTGCATAAGTAACAAGAATTGTTAGTCATTATCATCAAGTACAACAAATTACCAAAGGCAGCATGTCAAAAGTGCACCAGACAATTTTTTTATTTTTTTTTTCCCTTTTTCTGTTTGGGAGGGGGTTAAAAGCACAAATTTATTTATTAATCAGGAAAATGGCATGCTAGTTAATCGTTTACTATCATAATCATGCTTGATAGAGACCAAGAACTAAAAGTTGATCTTCAAGGCTGAAGTACGAAAAATAACATTTGGGTAACAAAACCCAACATACAAGTTTCTTGGTACATTCATCAGGAGTCGGGACTTCTAAAACTATGCACTTGAACATAGGTAAATCATCAGCAAAACATATTGAACTGAAAGTTCAGCAGATAATAAAGGTACAACACAAAATTGAAATTGTCCGCAGGCACCTATATGCAGCACCAGAACCAGTAAATTCCTATATTATTCATTAACATCTTATAAAAAGAAGAGCAAAATAGCAGACGATTCTGGTATGATCCGACAAGTTATCAGCAGTAGCAGCCAAACAATAGTGTACTCCTCAAATTAAACAAACAAAACTGCAAAAGAACCATTCTGTAATAGTTGCAATATGCAAGACAGATGTAAGAAAATAGTCTTAACTGCACCGCTAAGTATATCTGATACTACATTTCAGTCAAGTTTCAACTGCATACAGTACTGCCCAAAACATCAACTGGAATTATACAAACAGAATCAGAATCGGATCTAGTACCCTCCTCAACGTACCCTGCACAATCTACCAAAGAAATGGCAATCAAGTCAAAATACCAATAGAATCAGAATCGAATTGGAATTGTAATTAGATACAATAAACAGATGCAATTGATTGCCTGCTTCTTTCCAGGTTTTCAATGAGTAGACTGCTCCAGTCCATTAAAAATCAATATCTAATTCAAGTACAGAGAGGCTACAACTTCAACAAGCAAAGGTTATATGTCCATTCACTGCCTGATGATACACTTCATATTCAGAAAAAGTAATCTAGTGCGACACACAATGCATAAAGAGACGGGACAGATCAAAACTCATAATTACCTGGGAAGAGAGACGTGCTTTCTCTCGAAGGGAATCGCTGGTCCATTTTTACCACCATTTTCTTCCAGATGAGCAAATTGCTTCTTAAACTGATCAACAGCACTGCAAAGCACAAACAGCCAACAAATCGCTCAGAGAAAGATGTAGATCAGAAATGCAAGTCAGCTGATATCAATTCAATTCAGCCAAAAATAAGTAAAAAAAATAAAAAATAAATAAAAAATAAAGAAGCATGAAATCGTTATACCTAGGATAAAGGAAGTTTGTCCTTTCTACACCATTCATGTAATCTTTCAGCAGCTGAGGATGATATTCTAGAATCTCACGAAATATTAATTCACGTATATCCTCCTTTGTAACCCTTCGCCTTTCAAACTCAAATTCCATCTTAGAAATAGGCTGAGAAGATGGTTCTCTTTCGGCTTTAGCCAGCCCTTTGAAATATGGATCAGCCAGTGCCTGACATAAAAGCCAAAAAAAATTTAAGACCATTTCTTCTTAATTTTACATCTCAGCATCATTAACACACCAAGAGCTTTCAGCCTGAATAGAAACTCAGCCTAATGGAAAATCAGGCAACCAATTTGTCATGACTAAAACAAAATGGAGAACTGCTTAGATAGATGAATGAAATGAGAGGATTCTGTCATGACTAAAAGAACTTTTTAAGAAAAGAACAGACGGGATAGAACAAATATGATCTGATGGAAAACCTGCTCAGCTGTAGGCCGGTCCTTTGGATCAAAAGCAAGTAACTTTTCCAGTAGACGTAGTGCTAACGGGTCTGCATTTGGAAACTTTTGAGCCCAGGGCACTGGCTGTTTCTTCCGCATGGTGGTAAGGTATCTCCTTGCTTTTTCATTTCGAACCTGAACCAAACAGGAAAGAAACTTATGAACATTAAACTGGTTGTTCAATACATGTCGAACACACGTAAACTCATCAGCTACTTAGAAACAAGATCCATTCCTAGGCAAAATACAGTAGAAGCATACTCGAGATATGGTATCCATCGAAGGTGTCCCAAGCAGATCTGTCATCAAATCCAGTTGGTGAACAACATTTTTTCCAGGGAATAGTGGTTTCCCAGTCAAAACCTCAGCAAAAATGCAGCCTATACTCCATATATCAATTGCGGGAGTGTACTGCAGGTAAATTGTGGGGGTAGAAAAGGAAGAACTTGTATCAGCTTAAGTGCAAGTAAGATACATATACACACCCAAAAAACTACATATACTTAAAAATTTCTCTAAATTGGTGAGACATCCAACCATAGAAATCAGAAAATCATGGCAAATAGACTCTGAGGATCTAAATTCATTCACCCATGATGACTACTGAACATTTATATTTCATCTGTTTTCCCTTGAATGTACTTACTATCGTCATACAAAGCCCAATTTTAAGTCTCAAAATTGTTTCTTCGAAGATCCAGTTCTTAACAACACAAAAATGTTTCCTCAAAATAGATATAGCTAAATATTGAAGAAAAGAAAGAACCAATGGGAGCTTGAAACTGAAAATTGCTTCCTTTAGCAAGATAAGCAATTCCACAGACAATAATTGTGATTGGCTGACAAAATTACTCATTTTGAATCTGATAGTTGACAAATCACCTAAAACACCAAGTTTTTAAACCAAGGCGTTTATATGAGCTCTCATCCACTTTGCCAAGGACAACCACAAACCAACTTCTTCATTTAATCTCTTAGTCATTATTTCATTTGCATATTCTACTAACGTGCTTATCGGCCTGACCTCTCTAATTGAGCATTTAGCCTTTTACAGCGAAAGACCTCTAGGAACGTGCAAGAAAAAGGGTTATAAGTCATCATGAAAGTAGCTCCTCCTCACAAAAATGAAATCAAAAGCAACAGTTTGGAATATTGTAGAATCCAGAGAAATAATGTGAAGGGCAAAAAACATTATTAAGAAAACTACTGACACCAGGTGCAATAGATAATACTCCCTCCATTCCTAAATATAAGACTTTCATTACATATTGCGAAAATTAATGAAGCAAAAATTACAATGTTTTTGTAATCAAAATATCAATATTACTCTCTTAAATAATATTTGTATACCACTAATTCTATTTAAGAGAGAAATACTGATATTTTTATTAAAAAAATATCTCAATTTTTGCTTCCTTAATTTTCGCAACATGTTCTGAAAGTCTTATATTTAGGAATGGAGGTAGTATTTGCTATATCATCATATATTACGAGCACTAGGATTGCAACAGCAGTGATCAAGCATCAACATACTTCGTGCTCGAATTATGATTTCCCCAGCGGTCATTATACTTCCTAAACAATAAACCAAGTTTCCTTCTACTACAACATAAATATTGTTTAAATATCAAATGAGTTCCCCATTTCGAAGGCATCAACTAAGATGAGGGATGTCAAAATACAATACCAACAAGGAGCATCAATAAGTTAGAAGATGTAAATTATGTAATTATTTCTGCACATACGAAACAACCTGCAAGTAATAATCAAATATCTTACTATTTGGTTCACCTGACCAGCGGTAGATAGATTGCATAGTTCTTAGTGTTGCATTTCTTAGTTTTGTGATTCCTAATTACCATAACACAAAGAAAAAGAAGAACTATACCTTAGAGAAAAAAGAGCCACATAATTCTGGAGCCCTATACCACCTTGTAGCAACATAATCCTGTAAATTTCGCAACATCAGTGGAAAACATTAGTCCTCAAATTTTTTTATAAAAAAATTCTTGAAGGAAAAAGAAACTAAGAAACGAATGAGACGAAATACATAATTACAAGAGCAAATGCAGCTTCTTACCGTCCAAAATACAGTTGTTGGTGTGTCATTGAATGCAACTCTGGCCAAGCCGAAATCACAAATTTTCAGCTTGCAATTTGCATTTGCAAGTATATTTTTCGGTTTTAAATCCCGATGGTAAACATTAGCTGCAGTCAAATATGTGATCATCAGATGTTTAAAAGAGCAACAAGATAACTGAACATCCCACCCATATCACATATCTTAAGGCCAAAAATGTAACATAATTAACAGCCTAAATGATAAATATTGAAAACAACATATAACTCTCTAATTTCATAATAAGTTTATTACTAATATGAAATTCTAAGCACATTGATCTTGTGAAAAGGAATGGAGAACTACATTTAGTATATACATTTGTATATATAGAACCCAATTCTAAATGCATGTTTGAGCAATGTATTCCTAACCTAACTACCCAAGAGAAAACCCAAGTGAAATTTAATAAGCTGGCAAATGGGATGCACATTACCTGTGTGGATATACTTTAGGGCACGAAGCAACTGATAAAGAAAAAACTGATAATGTTCCCGAGTCAAGTCATCGTTAGCCTTGATGACTTGGTGGAGATCCGACTCCATGAGCTCAAATACAACATAAATATCCTTAAATTCTCTTCTTGAAGGCGGAAGCATGATGTGCTTAATTTCAACAATGTCTGGATGGCGGAGAAGCCTAAGAAGCTTTATCTCCCGGAGGATTCGAGCAGCATCAGAAATGTGTTCGAAAATGCCGTGTATTTTCTTTATTGCCACTTTTTCACCTGTGTGAGTGTCAATGGCAGAGCAAACAACACCATAGCTTCCTTTTCCAATAACCTCCTGAATTTTGTACCTATTTGCATCGCCATAATCAGAGAAGAAATCCATCTCTGTGGAGCTCTGTCATTTACCACACAAAACTCGAATCAGCAGTGATTAATGAAACAGTAACAATATCATAAATAATAAATCTTGGATAAACCTTCATAAATTTCCTGAATCTCATTCATAACATATTATACTCAAATGGAGAAACCTTGAGAAATTACTTCAACTTCAATATCACCCAGAAAATATCAAATTCCTAAGGGGTTTCGCAGCTAAACCAAAAAGAAGTGCCTTGTATGTTGTATCTACAAGAAACCTGACTACAACAAAAGCAACCAGAATTCTCAAGAAATCCGTCTTCTACTGCTATTATTCTTTTTTCAATAACTCAAGAAAGTATAAAAGAATCCAACTTTAATCTCAATTGGCAAACAAGAAGTAGAGAAAACAAAGGGAAAAAATCTCATCTTTATGTTGCAGAATCTTAAGATGCTAACGATAAGAACAAAAAAGTAGCATTTATTATCCCTAAAAAATCCCATCACTGAATTCACCATAAAAAAAGGTTGTAACCCGTGCACAAGTCTACCGCATTAGCATAGTCCGAGAAAGAAAGGTCCAATGTAGCAGTATTAATTCACCAAAAAAAATAAATCAAAATCAAAACCCACATATGACACAAAACTAGAAAATCTGCTTTCATTCTTTCCGATCTTTTCTTCTATTATAATTAGTGTAATTAGATTGGGATTTTCAGAAATAATCAAATATATTAAAAAAATACAAGAAAAAACCTCACTTTTTGCCTATGATCAGGCTGATGCATTCTTAATAGAAATTTCCAAAATTCGAGTTGAATTGGGATGAAGAATTCAGCCACATTTACCCCAACGGCCACGGCTTCGAATCAGAAACGATAAATCCCACCTAGCCCTCTTCGAATTATCAAGAAATTGAGGCAAATTATCCTTCATACACCTCTCCACTTCTTTAATCCCAAAAACCCACTTCTCAAAATCAATTTCTTATTCTTATATTCTCACTAATGTCTAAAATCATCCACAAAAAAATCATAGAAATTTCAACATAAAGCAATCCACCATTTGCTCAACATAAATTAATTTTCCTCCCTCTGCAAGAATTTACATAAATACATAAATTCAGTTGCAGAAAAAGGAAGGAAAAGAAAACCCTATAGAGGAGATTGGAGATCTGTCGGTGAAGGGTGGGAATGAGATGGGGTTTTAGAGAGAGAAAAAGGAACAGAAACATGGAAAGTTATAGAGAACAAAAAAAGAGGCTCACATGATGTATATAAGGCCACGTGAATATCTACGGGTTCAATTCAATAAATTTTATTTGAGAAATCCCCTACTTATGACTCTATTTTTTTTTAAACTTTTACTAAAGCATAAATAAGTAACTTTTTATTTTTTGAGTTATTTTTAAGACCAATAATTTACGTAAATCACTACGTTTGTCAAATTAACGAATCCAGCTAAAATTCAGGGCCAAAAAGTGAACACGTGAGTCGCACATGTGGCCGGAGCAAAGGGCAAAATTGTCCATTCCTACAATATTTAAAGGTTCCACTAATTTAAAACCCTAAAAGAGTTCATCTTCTTCCCCACTTCAACAAAAAAGCTGCGAATTAGGGCAAAATCTAACCCATTTCATTCTAATCAAGATGCCAATGGAGGGTAATGGAAATGGGAATGGTAGTAATAACCACGGCAGTGGCGGCCAAGAACGGCGGTGATGGTGGTAAAATGAATGGAGGGGGTGGTAATGGCATGATGAACAATTTGTAAATGGGAAATTGGGTGGTGGTAGAGGCAAGAATGATGGGGGTATGCCAATGGAGGGTAATGGAAATAGGAAGGGTAGTAATAACCACGGCGGTGGCGGCCAAGAACGGCGGCGGTGTGGGGTGGTGGGGGTTGCTGCGGGATGGGTGGGTATGGGGGTAATTGGGATGGGGTGGTTGGGGAAGATAGGTCAAATTTTGGGAGGAGGAGGAGGAGGAGTGGAGTTGGGAGGAGGAGGAGTGGCGAAGAAGATGAGTCAAATTTTGGGAGGAGGAGTGGTGGAGTTGGTTGTGTTGGAAGGAGGAGGAGTGGTGAAAAAGATGAGTCAAATTTTGGGAGGAGGAGAAGTGGTGAAGAAGATGGGTCAAATTTTGGGAGGAGGAGTGGTGGTGTTGGGAGGAGGAGGAATGGTGAAGAAGATAAGTCAAATTTTGGGAGGTGGAGTGTGGAGTTGGTGGTGTTGGGAGGAGGAGGAATGGTGAAGAAGATGAGTCAAATTTGGCTGGGGAAGATGGGTCAAATTTTGGGAGGAGGAGTGGTGGAGTTGGTGGTGTTGGGAGGAGGAGGAGTGGTGGAGTTGATGGGTCAATTTTTAGACTTTTTTGCCCTTTTTAGCCGGTCACATGTGCCTGGCACATGCACTTTTTGGCCGGAATTTTGGCCGAATTCGTTAATTGAACAGTTTTAACAGCCCGTAAATTGTTGGTGCTTAAAATAGCCTAAAAAATAAAAGTTGCTATTTATGCTAGTAAGCTAAAAAGATGGTGTCATAAGTAGGGGATTTCTCAATTTTATTTTTACACCACTTTTAACTTCTTATTTTTCCTTTTATAACTATAAAAGATTTATTTTTTCCAAACATGTTTGTTTGGCGGGCACGTGTTATTATGGATAAACGAGTTTAAACGGGGATGGAAATGGACGCAAGCCGGACCGAGAATATGTATTCCGGTCCGATCCCACCTCCTCATCCCAATCTCTAATAGTTGGGACAGATGGATTCCCATCCTCGTTCTCGCCTAAATTTAGAAGAAAAAAAAATCTTTCTTTTTTCTTGTTTAATAAAACATATTACAAATTTTTTCTTTAATTAACTTTATTTGAAATAAGAAAAATCTTTATTTTTTAGAGCTAATAAAAAAATTACAATTTTTTTTCCATAACAAGTCAGGGGCACGAACGGAGACATAATGTCCCCCATCCTTGCCCCGGTTGAAAATATTTCTTCCCGCCCCAGGGTCATTCGTGTCTTAACCGATGATTTTTTTCGTCAATCGAGGTATGTGAGTTGGGTTTAACATATCTTACGCTCAGCTCATTTAAAAATTGGAAAGCTCAACTCACTCTCAGCCCGAATAAACTTACAAATCTTAAATTCACGCTCAGTTTACATAAGGATCATACTTGAATATCACCTACGCTCACTTTCATATATTTTTAGACTGAGCGAGCCGATTCAAGCTTACCCGATCCCATTGATAGCCTTATGCCCTTATCTTTGCCCCAACCAAGACAAGGAAAGGGCAAAAAATCCTCTGTCCCCGTTGGTGTATGTCCCCGTGTCCCCTAACCAATCACAATTCATCATGTGTATATATAATTAAAACAAATATTTATATAGTAAATTCTGATTGGTTAGGGACACGGGGACATACACGGACGGGGACAGAGGATTTTCACTCCAAGGAAAGGTGGATCCTCAGTTTAGACATGTGAATTGTCATCCCTAACTGTAACTATGGAAAGTAAATTATAAATAAAATCTTATAAGATTCGAAAGTAGATTTTGTATTTGTTATCAATCAATTTAATTCGATTTATTTTAATATTTTCTTACAGCACTAAATTAGTTGCCAAATTGATGGTAAGATTTAAGATTTTTTATATATATTTAGATTTAAGGTAAATAGATTTTTTGTTTATTGAGAATAGGTGAATTCTATTGACAACATTTTAAAGTATAATTTACCTTCTTCTATTATAACTAATCTCTATTGGTCTTAACCCTTTAGTTCCATCCGAGGGTTATAATATAATCTCGGCCCACATGATTTTAGAGTTTTCAGCGTATAAAAATTGCGTCTCAAGTTCTATGTGTAGACTACATTAATAGTAGAAATAAAAATTAGTGAGATCATACTCTCCAACCTAATAGTAAGACGTAAGTTTATCACAGCTCTAATTACAAGTTAAAATTAATCAATGCAGTGTCACTAAATTATTCCCTTTATCGGAAAAAATGAAGACATTATTCGAGAGCGGGGAATGTCCGAACACATGATGGTCTAATTTAGCTCATAATAGTGTATTCTAAGCATGAATTAAACAGTCAATTTAATCAAGTGATTAACTAATAACTAAGCTAATTATATATATACATATATATATATATACTATGATGAATTACTAAAGACAACAACAATTATTAGACTCTCATTCACATTTTTTATTTCATAGATTCACATTGGAGCCCATAGATCCAAAGTAACTCCTCAAAGAAAAAGGGATTTGTATTTTTATAATTGTCTTATTTTAATACTAGTATGTAATTTTAGGGAATTATTTTGATTTATTGTGGCTATCAATTATAGGAATCGGAGTAGCTGAGTGGTAAAGAGCTACTCTAGCTACTGGGACGGAGGTCCCCAGTGGTCGATCTACGTATCTCCCTCGTGGGGGTAATAAATTCTCCTCCTCGTGAGGCAAGCTCCCTCCCCAGGGCATGGGCGTACTACAATCTCACTATCTCAGAGTACTCTCCATTCTTCTCCTTCGAGCAATCGCCTTCGGGCGTAAAAATTAGGCACAAGACAAAAGGGGGGATAGAAGAGCAAAAGATGGTTGAACTTGAATAGACATACAGTCTTGAAAGTTTTCTTTAATTTAATTGCATGTGATTGGAACATGCATGGACTATTATTAAATAGCAAATATTTAATGAAATTGTTGACAGCAGTTACTTTTTTTTTATTTTTTTTATTTTACACGTGGAAATCATCCATTGGCAAATAACTCATCATTAATCAAAAGGAAGATATTGTCTCTCTGTTGTTGTTTTTGTTTTTGTTTTTGTTTTTATTTTTTTGTTGCTGAATGAAAGGCAGATATCTTGTCACCTTCCTCACCCAATTTACTTTCTTAGTAAGGAAATGGTTTTCATCTTTTACATTTAAAAATGTGGTACGGTGAACTATAATACTCTCTCCATTCCCATTTAATTATTTTTTATGAAGTATATATGTATTTAAATTAATTATCATTTACATATCTTTTATTATGTGTCAATAATTTATTCTAATTATACTCTTAACATATCTTTTATTGAAAAAGTGAAAGAGAGGAAGGAAAGAAGGGGTATTTTGGGAAGATGAATCACAATCTTTATTAGTATTCCTAGCCTTACTTTCTCTAGTTGGGCAGCCTAGTTAACTTTTCTTTAATCCATGAGGAGGAAAGTAATACACGTAGTAATTTTTTAAGTTTGAAGATAAGATAGTAATTATGAATAAATGATCCTAAACTAGCATTCTAAATTTTTGAAAAAGTGTACCGAACATAATATTAGATAGACATAGAAGGTTAACGCATATTAAATTAATCCTGCATTTTTAGCTTAATTTAAGCTATAAATAACTACTCCTAGGGCATGGAATTTCATTATATATTGCAACCAACCCTCATTTATAGAATATTGTCAACTAATTTATTAGTGAAGGACCAGAAATTTATTAAGCAACAAATCATTTGAC
Source organism: Vinca minor (assembly GCA_026122235.1). Lineage (NCBI taxonomy): Eukaryota > Viridiplantae > Streptophyta > Magnoliopsida > Gentianales > Apocynaceae > Vinca > Vinca minor. The sequence goes on along the minus strand of JAOCZM010000096.1, from coordinate 14,587,572 downwards.
AGCAACGCGCAACAAAAATTACGCCCATAACCTTTCCTTTTATTTATTATTATTATTTTTTGAAGGCCGGATGGGCGGGGCTCTTTTTTTTTTTTTTTTTGAAGTTCGGATAGGCGGTTGCCCCATAAGGGGAGAAGAGAGCACCTCATAAGAGGAGAAGAAAGCCCTAGAAAAGGAGACAATTAAAAGCTTTCGCACGTACGTAGGGAAGGTATCGAATCACGACTAAGCGATCACTTCGCTGCACTGGGACTAAGGACCTTTGATCATAACCTTTCCTTTTAAATAAAGTACCAATGCCAAAAATCACCCCACTTAAAAAAGCTCTAAAGCAAAATCAACTAAAAAGACACATTATAATGTCTTGGCCAAATGTCTTATTCAACTTTTACCTACTAAAACCAAGAAAAAACAAATTAATCAAGAAAAGTTTATAAGAAAATCTTGTATTTTCGTCCATTATTGATAAGAACTTTACTTCCTTTTTAGAAGTTCACTGAACTTTACATAAAGTGCCCTAAATATGTAGTGTTCTTATAGGGTAGGTACTATGGACGAAACCAAGAAACCTTATGTAGAGGGCAAAGTTTAATTTTTTTAACATTTTTAAAGAGGTGAAGACTATATTTTCTAGTGACATATATGAAAATTATGATATTGTAAAGAAAAAGTACACCATTTTAAAAAATCTTGCGATGATCGCCGCCTCGCCCTCTTAGTTCGGTATACTACTAAGGTACTTACAGATACGAGATATGCAATGTTACATAAAGTCGAAATTTTAAAAATAATATTAGATACAGTAAATTTTATATGTAGTTTGGAATATTTGATTAAATTTGCCTCCAACATTTTTTTTTACGCTTTTTATATGTAATTCGGTATACTGTTGTAATTTTTCGCCCCAAATCTAAAAATCCTTCCTTCATCACTGTGTACTTATTTATAGGGGCACTAGAGAAGATGAATGTGTAAAGATATATAGAATGAATGAGATGTTTTGCTTGAATAGTTGATGAAAAGTCCATTTTTCAGGTCATAACGTGGAAAGTATACTCAAACTTTGTGTTGAAATTTGGAAGGTGAATTGAATGGTCTCTTTCTTAGGTTGCGTAAAATTGGAAATCTTCTTTTTTTCATGGGTGAAAATTCTCTGTCCTCATTTCTGTCCCTATTCCTGTCCTCAACTAATCAGAATTTACATTATAAATATTTTTTTCCAATTATATATACACATGATAAATTGTAATTGATTAGAGATAAGGATGAGGACAGGAATGGGGATAGAAGATTTTTTGCCTTTTTTCATATGGGGATTAGAAATTGACATGTTGTGTGTCCTTCCAGTAGAATCTCCTATGCTTTCACTTTGAATATATGTTGGCTTAATAATAGGAAATAATGTTTATATACATAGTTTTTCTACTTTTCGATAAATGTATTATATTCAACAAATGAGTGTAACGGTTTTATGTTACAATGAATATTTATGCGAGTATATAAAAAATAATAGAGTGAGAAATGAGATATGCTAGAGAAAATATTAAAGTGATGTTTATTGAATATAAGATAAGAGTAAACTATTTGCATTGGTCTGAACGCATAAAAAGAAAATGAGTGACATTTCCGTTAGAAAAATTGAAAGGTGGAGGAATGAGGCTATAAGAATTAGAGGGGTTCCGGGGAAAGGCTTGGACCCGCGTAATAAATAGTGTTATGACTTTGTTAAAGTTGGATAAGAATATACTATAATCTTGGGTAGAATGAAATGGAGAAAACGTCTTCATATTAACGATTGCACGTAATCCTTTCATTTATTTATATACTCGATTTTAATCACTTAAGATTAAGATTTTGTTAGTATTCACCTATGATGTTATGCAGAGGGAGGAAGGAAGAGATGAACATTTGAATTGCAATCAAATGGAGATATTTTTAGTCCGATGTAAAAGTTCTTAGAAATCACAATTGTGTCTCTAACTCTTGTATAAGACAAGATTACGAATTTGAGATATATATTGAGCAATTAATAGCGTAAAATTATTGAATTTCACACTAGTAATTATAATATTTGTTTAATTATAATTAGATTAATCGAATCAAATACTAAAAAAATTGGTCACCAAAATTTCTTAGCAATTGAATTAGTTTCTAACTTATTTTTTTCTTTTTTTTTTGTCTACCCGTTTAGGGTATACGGTATTCACCGACAACGTGGTGATTACATCCGGAGGCCAGCGGCGTTACCGCTCAACGGGGCAGAGTCTAACTCATACTGCTCTTAAACGGCGCTCTCAGCCGCGAAAAATTCCGCAAAAGCGAATTTCACCAAAGGAAATCGAAAACTCGTCAACGCCGTCAGTTTAAGCAGCTTCAACCAGCTACCCAGAGCTCGAGGTTGTTTTTAACTTCTCTTTATACGTACATAGTTGGTAAAATTTGCACAATTACTCTGCGTTGGACCCCTAACGCCTTACTATCCACACAAAAGAAACATAGTAGTGATCCATCCAATTAATAGAATTAAAGAATCTACGACAAGGATCCAACTTCAAGGAACCCCTTTCCACTTTCATCATAAATTATACTCAAAATTCTTTTAGCATTTTCATCTCTTTTTAAAATATAATTTTTTTTCTTCTAATTTTTTTAAAAGGTCGAATCTTAGCCAGTTATCTACTTTTATTCGGTTTTTATATCTATATTTTGTACTACAAATCATATGAGACTTCTTTCAAAGTGTTTTTTTTCAAGATTCAAGACATGGGGGTTAGATCTGTCTCAGATCTTCACAGATCTAGACTTATTGACTCTGTTCCTAGGAGAAATCTTTCAACCCGGACTTGATCTAGGCCCTTTATCAACTTTCTACATCTTCCCGAGGCAATTTGTAGGACGGTTGATACGCCCATGGTCCTATAAATTGTCGATTCCTAAGGAAGATGTTGAAATTGATTTTCTCCGCCTCTTTAGTTCAAGGATTGCGATGGAGATGCTACGAAGAAGAAGTTTATGTATTTGTTTATCTTACTAGTTTTTATATTAATATCTCCTTACTATCCAAGTTTTCTTGAGTGTGGCTTTTGTCTATTATCATGATTTTTTAAATAATTGTATAACTTTTATTTTCTTATAATTTCATATTTTCTTTTGATTGTAATAGTCTCGCCTATTTTGTAATTAATGAAAATTTTCAAAAACTTTATACTAAAATACGTGAGGAGTATTAATCACTGTCAAAACCAATTTAAGTCTCAAAAAAGAAGAAAACCAAGAAAGTGAAATGAAAACCATGTCTTGATGGTTAGTTATTCTCCAATCTCTGTCTCCCACTTCACATAATCCTCTCCACGTATTCTCCCACTTATTATTAAAAAAAGTATGAACAAAAGTTGAGTTTAACTTCTTCTTCTTCCACTTCAAAAAGAATTTCATCCATTTTTTTTTTTGACGCCCGAAGGCCCGAGGGGGAGAGAGCGAAAAGTACCCTAGATAGGGAGATTGTAGCATGCTCCATGCCCGGAGAGGGAAGATAGCCTCATAAGGAGGAGAAATTTATTAGCCCCACTTGGGGAGATATGGAAATTGAACACGGGACCTCTGGCCCGTGTTCGGGTAGCCTTACCACTTGGGCCAGCCGATTCCCATGAATTTCATCCATTTACTTTAGGATTAGATGGGATTTCTATCATGTCTCCTTTATTCATATCCATTTGAGACTTTGCTAGATTTGTGAGGCTTTTATTTTATAAAGCCATGATTATAATATCTCTTTTTAGGGGGCATTATTAAAATACGGAAAATAAATTGAATTAGTAGATCAATTTTTACAAAATTAAATCGAATACACACCCGGTTGGTTAGTGCTTAGTGGGTCGATCTGGATGTATAAGGAGTCTTATGTTTTCTGTCCGGCCCAGAACAGACCTTGGACCAGTGAGCTAGCCCACTTTACATTGCTAAGCCACCCGTGTTTCAATTGGGGTTGAATCTTTAAAACCCACCCAAGCCAATAGTCATCCTTCTACACTACAAAAAGCGATACCCACGCTCACGAGCTCCACACTCTGATCCGACAGAGTAGTAGGAGGATGTAAATCGCGACCCAACAGCCAACCAAATGGTATGGGAGGACTTTTAACTTGGTGCCCACAAGAAGCCACCCCCCACATTGGAGGGTTGAAACTTCCACACTGCGGTTGCCAAAAATCGATCATGCGTCCCTTTACACAATCTACCACCCTGTAACCAACTGGGCTATCCTTACGGATGCCAATAGTCATCCTTGCTCCAAACACAATCTTGCAGTGAGTAGGATGATATCTAGAAAGGCTAGCGTAATTGAGGTTCTATTCGATTAATTTTCACCATTTTCATCTTGTTCGTTTTTACGACCTGTCATTAGAGTCCTTCCGTCCAATTTTCTATCAAGATAACGTCAAGTCAGTCATGTGCCTCACATGTGAGGTACATTTTAAGGGTATTTCAGACATTTCAACATATTTTCTCACAAGAAATTTTTAGGTACTCAATTGTTAAAAAAATAACTATAAATACTTAATTTAAATTAACTATTTATAGTTATTTTTTTTAACAATTGAGTACCCATAAATTTCTTGTGAGAAATTATCTTTTTATTCTTGAACGATGGATTGTTTTCTCTTTTTTTCCTTTAAATTTTGGCAGATGGTGGATATAGGATTGATGGTGAAGAAATTGAGTGGTGATGAAGAAATTGCGTTTGGGTTACGAACTAAAGTGAAAATGGAGGAGGATAGTGGTTGTTCTATATAGAGGTTAGAGATGATGGTGGTAGTGGTGCTTATGCAGAGGTGTGTTGTCGGGTTTGGAGAAGAAGAAATGATCGGTTGCGGATCGGTGGTCAGATCGGGTAGGAAAGGCATAGAGAAAAATGGAGTTTGGAGGTGGGAACAAAATTTGATAGACGAAATTGCCCTTCACGTGTGAGATTTTTAATGAAAAATTGCCAAAATTTAGCACCTGTGCTAATACATGTTGCTCGTAAAATGTTTAGGCCATCACCCACTAAATATAAAGTATTTGGTCTAAAACAGAAATACGTAAATAGTTGATGGTCATTTAGTACAAATTGTTCTTTATTATATTATATTTGATTTAGTAGTTTCCTAATCAGTTAAAATTTTCTAAATCTTAGAGATTCTATTGTGTTTGCCTCCTGTTTATATATAAGGATTGTCTATTTATTATGTGTAAATTGATATGTGATATGGGGTAAATTTGAGTCATGGTTACGATTATTGATTCTCATGGATTTGAGAGTTGATGCGTAGAATATTATCCGCTCCTCTCTGTATTATTATTAGATTGATCTTTGTGTTTTTACTCCACCACTCACCAAAATATTTATTAAATATATGTTTTCTCAAATTTAGAAATTTATTTTTACTCCACCACTTACCACAATATTTATTAAATATATGTTTTGTCATATTTATAAATTTCTTGAAAGAAGCCAGTTTTTTTTTATAAAATTTTTGAAACAGAATTTGGTATTGAATTGATTTCGTTTCACAATAAATGTAACATTTGCACCTGTTGCACCTAACAAAAAAATAATTGAATGACAGTTATTTTGAAGAAAAAGAGACAGTGACCTTAATTAGTAACAAGAGAGTTATTATTAATGAGTAAGTTAGTAATTAGTCAAGAGTAGAATTAGGACTGAAAAAGTTATATTTCTCAATTTTGGAGCAATATCTAACCAAATGTCGAGATTACCCTTTTACTCATCCCCTAAATCTTTAAAATTTCTTATCGGTGCTCTCTCTCTCTCTCTCTCTCTACACAGCCAAGCCTGCCTTATATTTAAATATTTTTTTTAATGTCAAAATTATCTTCAAAGTCCAAAATAACTCTTATGAATTATCTATTTCTACCTTAAAAAATATTAATTAATTTATTTCTATTGTTGCTTTCATTTCAATTTGTTGGTCTTGCTGAGGCTTCATAACTTGTATTTTTTATGAATCTGCCTTTTGTTTGCTTAAAACTTTGAACACAGTTGGACTGAATATTTGATTTCTTCTTTTGTTTGGGGGATTAAACACATGTATATTAAATTGGGTACAAATTGACAAATCTTTTATATTATCAATTTTCTATAATTGAAGAAGTTAACAAGAACCAAAATCGTACTCTAAACAAACTAATATAATTAAGCTTTTAATTACAAGGTGGAACGGATTGTGAGGATCAATTATAAAACTATCTCCAAAGAAAAGAAACACCAAGATTAAATAATCTTTAAATTCTTGAAAAAAAAAAGAAGGGGAGGAGAGCATTTAGGAGCCATGGAGAGAGCGAGATTGTGAGAGACAAGAAAAATACAGATTTAAAAGATGGTTTTTTGGAGGTTATTGGTGGAAGATTCGAGAGAGAAGATGGAAGATGATAATAGAGAAGAAATAGTGCAGTTGTGTTTGGGAAAGGAGAAGACTAAGAGAAAATTAAGGGATTGAGAGATAAAATAGGAGAGGTGAAAGATTTGGTTGGAATTACCATGAGTGAAAAGGGTAATCTTGGTATTCAGAATAGGCGTTGGGATGCTTTTTTTTTTTTTTTTTGAAACCCAGAAGGGTGCTTTCATTTAATGAATTGAAAAACGATCGTTAGAGATCGCAGACATTACAGACGGAGGGAAAAACCTATCCCATAACATGGAGGGATAGTCATAGCCACAACTGGCTAAACAATGAGCTACTTGATTACAAGAGCGCTTAACAAAGGACAATTGTACTGAATCAAAAGATTGGAGCGAAAGTTTCGCCCACTCATATAAGGAGCCAAACTGAGAATAATCTACTTCCTGACAACTAAGGTGACTAACCACTTCCAGACAATCACCTTCCAAGTTGAGACTATGAATTCCAAAAAGAGAAGCCAGTTTCATACCTTCAATGAATGCTAGAAGTTCACCATGAGAAGCATTGATGCACGAAGACAAGCGACCACAACTGGCTAACATGGGAATCCCGAGATGGTCTCGAATAACACATCCAAAAGCAGCATCACCATTCCTCCAGGAGGCATCCACATTGACTTTAAACGAACCGAGAGGTGGCGGTTCCCAACTCTCAGGAAGAGAAACCGGTTGGACCAAAGGGACTCCATTAGACTGATGTAAATGCAGGAACTCAACATTGGCAGCCCAGGCTTCCGCAAACAAAGAGGCAGCTTCGGCTCTTTTACCCCCGAAGACAACATTGCAACGATCCTTCCAAATGCGCCAACAAACATGAGCAAACAAGGTGACTTCTACAGCCGAAGCACATTCCATAAGAAAGGACACAAAATCCTTCACCCCCACAATGCGTCTACCGAAAAATCTCGGCCATTGATCCCAGCAAGTCCATACTCGCATAGCTACGTCGCAGTGAAGGAGGCAATGGTCTCCTGTTTCAAATTCCGCTCCACAGGAAATGCAACCGAGCGAAATCTGAGTTCGCCGAGCTAGATTTCGACCAGTCGGTAAGCTGTCTAAAACAGCCCGCCACATAAAAACTGTAATTCGGGGGGGAAGCGATAAACTCCAAAGTCCATTCCAAAACCTCTCCTCAAGAGCCGATGATGACGATGCTGATGGTTGAGAAATACGCATCCTGTCCTCCATATAAGCATGGTAGCCTGAACGAACAGAATAGTTACCATTTTTTGAAAAATGCCAAACAAGTCTATCCGGAATCTCACAACTACTAAGAGGAATAGAGCGAATTGCGTCAACTTGATGAGGCCAAAATAAAGTCTCTAGTGAATGTAAATCCCAGCAAGCTGCCGCGGAGTGTATAAGATCACTAACCATTATCGATTCTCCATCGTGGGATCGCGGACTAGTAATCCTGAAGGTAAACGGCATTGGAACCCATGGGTCATTCCAAATATTCACCGATTCTCCATTGCCAATACGCCATCGAAGGCCGAGTTCGAGCACTGTTCGACCTTTGACCAAGCTTCTCCACACACAGGAGGATCTTTGACCACATGTGGCATCTAGAAAACTACCATTTGCGAAATATTTTGCCTTTAGAATTTGAGATAATAGAGACTCAGGATGTTGGAGAATGCGCCATCCTTGCTTAGCTAGGAGCGAAAGATTAAAACCTTCTATATCGCGAAATCTCATACCGCCTCTCGCCTTTGGTAGACAGAGATTCCGCCAAGATAGCCAATGCACACCATCACTGCCGCCAGTCTTACCCCACCAAAACCTCCGAATGAGTACCATAATTCCCTTCAAGAGCGAACGGGTAAGATAAAATGTTTGCATGACATACGTCGGAATGGCCTTAATAACTGATTTAATGAGGATCGCCTTCCCAGCGGGCGATAAATATTGTTCCTTCCAGCCTCGCAATTTTTTCGCTATGCGGTCCTTAATATAACGAAAGACCTCACACTTGTTTCTCCCAATTAGATAAGGTAGTCCCAAATATTTGCCATCCCCTCTGCCTCGGCGGACTCCAATATCCAAACACAATTCCTGTGCTAACTGATCATCCCAATTTTTGCTAAAGAAAACTGAGGATTTGTCATAATTGATGGATTGTCCCGAAAATAACTCATAATCAGCCAGAATCTTCTTGATTGTAGAAACACCTGTCTGATTAGCTTCAAAAAATAACAGAGAATCATCAGCAAACAAAAGATGTGAAAGCGTTGGCCCATCTCGGCCAAACCGTAGGCCATTGATGAGCGAGACAGATTGCGCCTGACGAATCATAGCAGAGAACCCTTCAGCACATATTATAAAGAGAAAAGGCGAAAGAGGATCGCCTTGGCGGATACCACGGGATGGGCGAATGACCGAAGAAGGTTTACCATTTATGAGCACACGATACGAGACAGAACGAACACAAGTCATGAGGAGAGTACGAAACCGAGGTGGGAAATTCATCGTTTCCATCATAAGTTCCAAATAACGCCATTCCACCCTGTCAAAGGCCTTTCTCATATCAAGCTTTAATGCACAATGCCGATCACCCCCCTGAAGACCAAGTTGCATACTATGAAAGGCCTCAAAGGCTGCAATGGAGTTGTCTGTAATAAGACGACCCCGAAGAAATGCACTCTGCGATGAATCAATCACATAAGGAAGAGCCAATTTCAGCCGGTTCACCAATACACGCGAAATCAATTTATAAATAGAATTACATAAACTGATAGGGCGAAATTCAGTCATATTTAGAGAGGACTTGACTTTTGGAATTAAAACAATAAAAGTGCTATTCAAACCCTCAATGTCACGATTACCATTTAGAAAGCCAAGAATAAACGATGCAACTTCCGGACCAAAAATACCCCAATATTTCTTAAGGAATATAACATGCATACCATCCGGACCGGGAGCTTTCTTTGCTGGGAGTTGTTTCAAGGCAGTGATAATCTCAGCCATAGTGAACGGCTGCCCAAGACGGGTGAACTGATGGTCCGGTAATGGATTGATTGGCAGATCACCGAGAGAGAGTGGCGGTTGGGCTATGCTATTGTAGACATCCGTGAAGTACTCCGTGGCGAGAGTACTAATATCTTGTTCCTGATCAACAATCTCACCTGAGGGCCTTTGTAACCGATCAATGAAATTCCTGGTTCGCCTAGATGAAGCCTTATGGTGGAAATAAGTTGTATTCCTGTCTCCATGCAACAACCAGTCCGCTCTACTTCGCTGCCTCCAAAATTCGTCATCTTGCGATAATAGGATATTTAATTCAACCTTTAATCGTTTATCATCAGCTACATTAAAGCTAGAAGAATTCCAAAGTTCCGCAATGTCGGCTTGCTTGTCTGCAATTTTTTTCCGTAAATCTCCGAATTTCTTAGAGCCCCATTTACGTAGATGTTCCCTCACTCGAACAACCTCTCTTAGGACTTGATTGCCATTCCCCAAAAAGGGCTGCTGCCAAGCGCCTTCAATGATACCCTCACACTCCGAGTCTTGTATCCAGAACGGGTCAAAACGAGGCAAAGCGTACCATTTTTTCTTCACAAAATTAGTAGAGGTTACTAAAATAGGTACATGATCCGAATGTGACGCTACCAAATGCTTACATATCGCCGAAGGGAATTTTTGCCGCCATGCTAAGTTAACAAGAGCACGATCCAAACTTTCCCGAACCAGCGCTTCCCCTCTACCATTCTGCCACGTAAACCGAGATCCAACAAATCCCAAGTCATGAAGTTCACAATCTGAAACCACATCTTGGAAAGCACGTATAAGTCTCGGGTTCCTATCGTTCATTCCCTCATTTTCAATGGGTGAGAGAATTTCATTGAAATCCCCAACACATAACCATGGCAATGCTAACAACGAATATAACCGACGAAGTAAGGTCCATGAATGATGCCTTTGTTCATGATACGGGTTTCCATAGAACCCGGTAAACCTCCAATTACAAGAAATATTGTCTCCAATTTTAGCATCTATATGACCACTAAAATAGCTAAGTAAAGTAACAGAAATAATATCCTCTGACCAAAAAAGAGCCAGACCACCACCCAAACCACATCGATCAACTACAATACCAGAAGAGTAACCAAGCAAATTGCGAATTTTATTCATATCGAAACTACAAAGTTTTGTTTCCATCAAAAAAAGTAACAAGGGCTTATGAACCTGAACCAGGTTCTTCAAATTTTGAACTGCTCGGGGCTGCCCTAACCCCCGACAGTTCCAACTTAAGATACTCATAATGCTTGGCGGGGTTGATCCATATCAACCTCCGCCATTACAGTACAATCAAAAAAACCTAAGGACTTAGCCTTCTTAGAAGGAAGGACCTGTAAAACCCCATTGACAACCGGCTCCTGAGCTAAAGCCCTCTTCATGCCCGATCTGCCCAAACTCGAAGCCAAATCATTCTGGCCAGAAGCCCCTTTTTTCGGCCTGCCCCGTTTCTTAACCAAGACTCTGCCTCCATCAGTTTGAACCGGAACATCCTGAAGGGGGTCATCCAAAGCAAAAATCTGGAGCGGAGGATCCAAGGAGACATCGACCATCTCGGCACAATATCCATGCAACTAGTATCATTCCAAGCCTCTGAGCTGCTGCTAGGCTGATCCATAACCAAAACATTAGTATTACATGAGGGGTTTAAGACACTTGGAGTATCAGTACCTGTAGCTTGAGCCGGCTGCCCCTCGGCATCCACTGCTATGTCTGGTACAGGAGCAGGCGAACCACCTCCAGGAAAACAGTTCTCATGTAAAACTCCACGTTCCAACGTAGGGTGAAGATATGCGCCAAAGGGAAGATTGCCCTTCTCTTTTTCAGTCGCTTCCGAGGCTTGCAAAGGACACATCTTAAGAGTGTGATCGATAAGTCCACAGCGGCAGCAGACATGTGGTAACCGCTCATACACAATCAAACCCGAAAGTTCACCATAACTCGGGGTATCAATGATCATACGTCGCCTAATTGGAAGCGAAACATCGATAGACACCCTAAGTCGAAAAAACTTCGCACCCAACCTCTTGTTTTCTCGAACTTGAACCTCTCGGCAGTGACGAAACGATTGTCCAATAAGGGAACCTACAGGAAGTGTGAAGCAGTCCCTGTGATACCCCCATACTTGAATCCAAAAATCCGAAAAAGCAAAGACCTCATCAGAGACATTCACGTCAGGACTCCATCGGGCCATGACAAAAAGGCATTCATCAAAACACCATGGACCATCACACATAACATAGTCAGCATCCTGTTGATATGTAAAGAAAACCTGGAAGACGTTGGACCGCAAACGTGTAACTTCAAACTGGCGGCACTGCCAAGACTTCATCATAGCAAGCTTGAGATTTTTGACAGGAACATCGATCGTTGAAATAAACTTTCCAACGAGACTCATCCGACATTCTTCAACTCCCTTTGAAACATCCGAATCTGAAACCTTAAGGACTTCCGCTTCGTGATCGTTGATAGACAATGATTGTAATAGACATTGAATGCTCTCGCGGTCCATGTTTACCGGGGTGACGGTGGGGAACGGAAAACAAACAGTAAAGAGAGATGGCAAAACCCTAGGGGCGGGAAAGAGAAATTGGTGGCGCCCTAAGCAGGGAGAGAAAGCCCTAAGCAGGCCAGATTTGTTAATGAAATTTTCCGTTGGGATGCTTGGAGGAGGATTTCTCGCTGTTGGGATGTCTTTATGATTATGTAAAGAGTCTCATTAGTCAATTTGTTTCGGTTAAGCTTACTTTTGTTAAGCGATCCGGGAATCATCTGTCTCATTATTTAGCTAAGTTTAGTCATGATTATCCATCCATGTTATGAAATCGGTATTTTCCTCCTTATATAATGACGGCTATTATTAGAAACCGCTCTCTTATTACGTAATGATAAATCATCCTTTGGGCTTCAAAAAAAAAAAAAAAAAAACTGTACTATGATTTAAAAAATATATGCCATTTTAAATTTTGTTGTCTACAAAATACGAAGTTATTGATAACATAATTTTGTAAAGTTTACATAATGTGGCGTTTTAAACAACGTTTTCGTGCTAATAATGAATCTAGCTTCCTAAACAAGGTCAATATATTGTTATCGTTATTCATCTCCCACCTTTAAAATGTTTGATCAATAATTGTTTTTTAATCCTTCACACCAAATGTTTGTTTAGTGTGTGATTGGATTGAGTTTAGGTTTGAGATTTTGGTCTCAGTCTCAAACTAGTCTCAAATTCAAACCAAATTTTAGAAAATTTAATACTTCATGTTTCATTCTCAAAATCAATCTAAAACTGGTTTGGATCTGAAGTTAAGTATCAAAGCAAACCAAACTAAACTCAAACAAAACACAGTTCTTATCCGAATACACAATTTAAATTGCATTACATAAAATATGTGGTTAGTCCAAACTTATTAATTTTCCGGCATATATTATTTTGCATTTCACCATTACCAACTTTGGGTTCACTCTTGTTTTTTTGATGAATAAGGAAGGATTCACTCTTTTCAAAACCTTAAAAAGGACATTTTTGTTTTGCTAGATGCTGAGATTTCAACATTCATTTATTTCTTAACAAATATTGATATCTCCACTCCTTAATATAAGACTTTGACTAAATTTTACGATAAAATTAAGATATTTTTAATTAAAATATCAACATTACTCTTTTAAATAAAATTAATGGTATACAAGTCATATTTAAGAGAATAGTATTTGTATATTAACTAATAAAATATCTTTTTTTTTAAATTTTTCATAACATTTAATGAAAGTATTATATTAAGTAATGAGGGAGTATAAAGCATACGAAAAAAAATAAAATACAAGTTTTAAACAATTTTTTGAAAGGGCAGGAATGGAATTATAAATACGCAATCCGAATCCTATGCGGAATAACTTGTTTTTAGTACATACGGAACGCCTCAAGACAGTTCTCCGTGACTCAAAACACCTGTCATGAGACTCAATTAAGGTATTCTGTGACTCATGACAAATGTTTTGATACTAAAAATACTGACAGTTATTTTGAGACTCATAATAGATTTCGGTTTTAAATCAATATTAATTGTAAAAAATTTAATTCAATGAACGAAAGAAGTTTCGCATGTGCAAAATTACACGGTTTCGCCTTGGAGTCACGGTAATAAATACGACCTTCGCCTTCCTGTTTTGACTCTTTGCTTCCCAACAAACTCTCATCATTAATCAATGATGACCCACGTATTCATAAAAAAAGAAAAAGAAAAAATATATACCAACATGTCATATCTAAATTAGGTGTCAATAATTTATTCTAATTATACCATTAACATATCTTTTATTAAAAAATTGAAAGAGATGGAGGAAGAGGTATTATTGGAATTGTGGTGGAAAAATGACTGTTTGTTTGAGTTCCTTAATTTTTTCAAACTAAACGACTTAAATTGAGGAATTGAGGGAGTATTTTGTTAGTTAAAATATCAATATTAATATCTTAATAGAATTAGTGGTATACAAGTCAGATTTAAGAGAGTAGTATTTATAATGTTAACTAACAAAGCATCTCTCTATCTTTACTTCTTTAATATTCGTTATATGTTTTAAACGACATATATTATATAATAGAGGTAGTATCTCTTACAACCTCATATCGCTTTCCACCTTTACATTTTTTTTCAAACGCGGCACCATTCGATCTTTTTATTATGTACCCAAACCAATGTAAACGATTTTTTCCATAGAAAAATATTTCCTTATTTTTTTTTGGCAATTACTCACTCTATTACATTTAATTGGCATAATAAGTAAGATGAGTAGTTTGATGATAAGTAAGTTATCATAATATCTGTAAAATTAGGAGGATCCATTAGAGAATAGTTACAGTAGTTTAGAGAGAAACAATATTCATCCATTTTGAAAATGTGAATATTTATTTTATGACAAACTAAAATAGAAAGTGAACATTCAAAGTTTACTCATTTTGTCCCAAATTAATTGTTCACATTTTATTTTTTATTTGTCTAAAGTCAATTGTACGTTTTCTAAATAAAATATCTATTAATGTTAGATTTTTCAATTTTTACCCTTATTCCTAACTTCTTATTTAATACTCAAAATTATTAAAATGATAACTTTTCAATGCATAATTAAAATATAATTGGATATTGTGTGAGAAGGAGAGAAGAGGAGATAGAAATGAATAAAATATTAAATGAGATTAGAAGAAAAATTAATGAGGAATTTTTCCGTTATTTGATTATGTTTTATTATCTAAAATTTTAAAATCTTAGTACTCAGTATAATTTGTAATGTAATTTAAAAATACTACTATCTCCAAGCAAAAAAATTAAAATATTTTTGTAATCAAAATATCAATATTATTCTATTCTATAAAATTAGTGGTATACAAATCATATTTAAGGGAGTAATATTAGTATTTTAATTACAAAAATATCGTAATTTTTACTTCCTTACTTTTCGCAACATGTAATGAAAGTTTTATATTTAGAAATAGGGGGAGTATTATATATATACGCTATCTTCGTAAGAGCGATCCACAGAGAGACTTGAAATACCCGACGCAGGCTCCAGTTCGTAACATGATAATTTTGCATGTGTAGAACTTTTCCCTCGTCTGTTGGATTAAAATTTTGATAGTTAAGATTAATTTAAAACGATCACCTGTTTTGAACATAAAGACACCTGGTATGAGCCTTAGAAGACGTTCCGTATATATTGAAAAAAATATTCCGCATAGGATCCAACTGAAAATACCCTATCAATTTTTTATTTTTTTTGGTGAATACCTATCAATTATTTTCTTATTTCCCCTCCCAATCATTCTCTCATCCACTGTGTGCGTGTGTTTTTGTGGGACCCTTTCATTTGTGGGTTTCATTTCATCATCTTCTTCTCTCTAACTACCCATTTCTTTCCCTCTCTAATTTTCCATTTCTTTCCCTCTCTAATTTTTTTTTCTTGACCATTTAATGTTTAACCCTGACAAATTTAACTAATATGAACCGAGTACTGCAGAGGCACAAGAAGGGGGCGACCCTCCCAACATCAATAACTTCATATAAATGCCATAGTCGCAGTTTAAATCTGGTCATTCTCAAGGGAGGAGAAACACTCATTTACTACACCACAACTGATGTTGGTCTCTCTAAAAATCTCTATTGTTGCCCAAGAGGAAAGAATACTATATAGTAAAAAAAAAAAAGATTCAACCCCAAATCTTTAAAATAGTTAAGATGTGATGGAATATTTATTTTACACCGTGCAAATTTAATTAGAATGTTAGATAATTTGATAATCATAACAAAAAATAATTATTTTTAATTATAATAGTCAAATCAAATAATTTAATAGTTCTAGTTGCACCTCAAGTGAATCGCTCAAACTTCCTAATCCCTAAAAAAGATTATATAGTAAATTACGGCGGGAGTGAAGGATTAAGGGACTGAAAGAGTAGAAGTAAACAATTCCTCTGCTTATACGAAACTATCATATCTAATTTCTCTCTCTCTCTCTCTCTCTGTCACTCTCTTCTTCTTTGATTTTGCAATCAGAGCCCATTATTACTGATTTCTATTTTAGTATACTATTTAACCTCTCTTCTCTTTCCTACCAAAAGTTGTTGTTAGATTTTTTTCCTCTCTCTTCGGTTTTTCTTTTCTTTTGGCAGTTTGTGGGCTTCCTTCCTTTTGTCTGTTCTCATCAATATATGTAATAGGTAGGAAAATTCAGTTGATTTTTTTTTTCTTTCTTTGTAAATTTGATGTGGGTTTTTAATTTCTCATGATTTTAGAGATGGGTTTTTGTTTTTATGGTGATTGGGATTGATTTTGATGATGAAGTTTGTGATTCTACTTAAAAAAGGGTTCTTGTTTTTGTGAGTTTTTTCTTAAAGTCAATTATGTTTTGATTGTAAATTTGCGATCTTTATGTAGTTTTTTAGTTTATCCGGTTGAAATTTAAGTCAAAACGGTACTAGGTTTTGATTGATTGTTTGTTTTAATGTTTTTGTTAACTTTTTCGTCTTAAATTAATCTTGCTTTCTACATTAAAGTGAATTGTATTTACTAATTGATTGTTTTAGGTATTCATCAAAATTGTCAACTGTCTCTGAGAATCTTCAAATATCCATTCTTTTTTTACTTAGATTCTGTAACTTAAGTATCCTTTTTTGTCTTTTGTCTTGGAAGTAGAAGCAATTCACATTTCAGTTTATATTTCACCTTCTTCAAAAAGCTTATGAAGTTTAGAAGTAATATTAGTGTTGCTTTAAGCTTATCCTAAATTTCATAATTGAGCAATCTGATTTAAGTACTTTCATCTTTTGTGGTGGTGCTATTTGAGATAGTTGATTTTTCTTGCTTTATTAATTTGGTTGGCCGCAGGGTGTGTGTTTAAAGAAGTGATTGGATGGATAAGAGCTTGAGAAATCCTATTATGGGTGATCCGGAAGGTGTGTGTTTTTTTCAACTAGATCAAATCATGCTTGTATTATGATAAATACCTTAGAAAATGTATCTTATTATCTATAGGTCGGCCTACAAATCCGTATGGAAACTTTTCTGGGAAGGAGAAAAATGCGTGGAAGATTCCCCCCGGCTTTGGTACTTATCAAGCATCAAGTGATGTGAGTTTGTTTTCTAGCTCGTTGCCTGTGCTTCCACATGAGAAGTGTAAGTGTAACCTTCTTATACAATATATGTACTTTTAAGTATCTCTATACTTTGATTGACTTTGAAGATTGTTTCACTTGCAGTAAACTTTGGCGTCTCTGAGCAAAGCTTCCCATCAGTTGATGATGGATTTCCTAGCTTAAGTAATATGCACCTAGAGGATGAACGTAAAGATAAACTTGAAGTTACTCGACCAAATTTGCTTCCTGGTGATGAAGAGGAGCTATTAGCTGGTGTAATGGAAGACTTTGATCTCAACGAATTACCTACTCAGCTAGAAGATTTGGACGATGATTTCTTTGGCAGTGGTGGGGGGTTAGAAATGGAACCTGAAGCTCAAGAAAGCTTCTTTAATGGACTATCCAAGTTGAGCATGTCTGACGGGATTCCTGGCACAAGCCCGGGGAATTTTGCATTTCCGAATGGCGTGGGTACTATTGCTGGGGAACATCCTTATGGAGAGCATCCCTCTAGGACCCTTTTTGTTCGGAACATTAATAGTAACGTGGAGGACTCTGAATTGAAATCTCTTTTCGAGGTGTTCGTCATTAACCTCTTTTTAGATTCACTTATTATGCTTTACATCTTTCACACTTCATTCTCTTTGCTAGTGACTAATAATGTAGTTATGTGCATATAAATTATTTATTTCTTCTTGTGGGTTGGGGCAAGCTTAATAAAAGAAAGGTAGTCAAGTTTTTCTACATGAATGAATGTGCATAGTTGATAGTGGTTGCTGTCCCCAAGAATCTTATTTGGAGATCTAATTGACTACAAAAGTTTTGCATTTTCAACTTAAAGTTTCCTGGAAATCTCTTGTTCTCTAATGCATTTTCGTTCTATCCCATTCCTATTCTCTTTTCTTTCTTGGTGGAAGGTAAGTTCTGTTGATGAAAGTTGGGATGAAGAAGAGATGGCATTTTCTCTGTATTTTAAGATGTATCTGTCCTTTTTCCCAACCCTGCAAACACATTAAAGACGTGTTAGAGAAGAAACGAAAAACATGGAACTGAATGAATTGGAAAGAAATTCACATCTTATTGCGGCTTAAGATTTCTTCTATCATTCTGTTCAAACTCTTTTAATGTTAGTTTAGGATCCACATTTTCTAATTCCATTTTAGGATCTTAAAATACAAGCCTCCATAAATTTCTGGTTGTCTCAGGCATGTGTCGTGTTTTAAATCTAAAGTATCCCTTCTGTTGTCTTGCTGAATTGGCTATTCAGTCTGTCATGAATGATTGAGACTTAAAAAGGAATAGTATTGTCAACTTATGCATACTTGCTTACCAAAATTGGATCTAGTTTTTCTATCTTGAAATACTTGGAACTCTGGAAAAAATGATATATATATATATATATATATATATATATTGCATATCACGTTGGTAGATTATCTTCTCAATTTGATCCTTTGTTTGTTTATTAAAGTTTATTGCACTGAAGCTCTAAAGTATGTGACTGCCTTTGGATGTGTACTTGCTTAGTAAATTTCATTTGGCGTATTGACCTGGAAGTCACTGCGGGTCCTTTCAAGCCAGCTTGTGACCCACAATTAGTTAAGTCCAGTGCTTATGAGCCTCAGTTTAGGAAATTCATCAAAATTGAGTTTTTGGTGCTATAACCATTTGTAACTGAAGAATTGACTGCTCCCGGAATAGTTATTTTGTGTCTGTTGACAGCTTGAAACCGGAAATGACACTTTTCTGTTGGAGATTTGAGTACCTTTCTTTAGTTAGCTCATTGGGAGGGTTATAGAGTAAATTCTAATTTGTATTTTCCCCTTGTCCGTGCAAGTCTGATTTTGCACCTTTTGCAGTTATTTTGTCTTTGAGTGATTTACCATAATACTTAAATCCCCTTGTCCTTTGTGCAGCATACTCTTTTTCCTTTCTGAACATTCTACTTCGTTTGATAGTTATTACCTGAAAATGGTAATTAAATCATTTGCTGATCTCTTTGTAGCAATATGGGGACATCCGAACTCTATATACTGCATGTAAGCATAGGGGCTTTGTGATGATATCTTACTATGATATTCGAGCTGCTCGACAAGCAATGCGTGCATTGCAGAACAAACCTCTGAGAAGAAGAAGACTTGATATCCACTTTTCGATTCCCAAGGTAGGACCAATTATTCTGCCGTTTTTTTTTTTTTTTTGTTTCCTATAATTTTGATGGACTCATTGAGTCATTTTATGGGTTGCGAATAATTCTTTTTCCTTTTCCCCCTTTTAGGATAACCCATCTGAGAAAGATATTAATCAAGGAACTCTAGTAGTATTTAATTTGGATGCTTCAGTGTCAAATGATGACCTCCGTCAAATATTTGGAGCTTACGGGGAAATCAAAGAGGTGCAGGATTTACCTACACTTAATTCTCTTTCTTTCTCTGTGATTGCTGCCACTTCTTTTTGTTAAACTGTATCAATTCCTGAACATTTTGTACTCAAAGCAGATCAGAGAAACACCACATAAACGACACCATAAGTTCATCGAGTTTTATGATGTTAGAGCTGCTGAGGCAGCTCTCAAGGCATTAAATAGAAGCGACATAGCTGGGAAACGGATTAAGCTTGAACCTAGCAGGCCTGGTGGAGCTCGTCGGAAGTATGAAATATATCTTTTTCTTTCGGATCTTTTTGTGTTTTCCTTACTGTGGTTTCTGCTTGAATGAATATATATATATATATATATATATATATACACACACACACACACACACACACCAAGGGTTATGCATATTCTATTTTTTTCCTTCTGGAAAGAATGACATTACATGATTTGGTTCTTTTACCTAATAATTGACGAAAGAGATTACTTTTGTCTTTTCACTATGGAGAGTTGGCGTAAAAGTGTATGTTTCGAGAGTTTTGGGGTCATTGGACCTTTCACCTCCTTAAAGCTACTGCATCTTTTCACTGTTGGAATAGAATTTTATTTGATTTTTGTTTATTTATTTGGTTTGGAATTTCTACTGGCAATTGATCTTGTATATTTTTGTGTTCCAGTATTTCTTACTTACGGACATAATTCCAGTAAACTTTGAAGGATGATAACTTGCACATGAATGTAATTAATTAAGTTAAGAATGGGAATTAATTTTGGTGGTTTTGCTTTCTAGCTTGATGCAGCAGCTGACTCAAGAGTTGGAACTAGAAGAAGCTCGACCTTTGAGGCATCACGCCGGTTCTCCTGTGGCCAGTTCTCCACCTGGTATGTCCAGACTTTAAGAGGATGATGTTATATTGTTCTATTATTAGAATCTCTCTTTGATCCAGAAAACATCGTATATTTCGGCGTTTGTTGCTAAAACTGGTTTTACCGTCCTGTTAGGTTGGCCCAATTATGGGAGTCCAGTTGAACATAATCCCCTGCATGGTTACAGTCAGTCACCTGGTATGGGAAGTATCAGCTCCATGTATAGCAATCATTTGCCTGGATTAGCCTCTATTATTCCGAACCATGCGTCAAGCCCTGGAAAGATAGCACCAATTGGAAAAGACCCTGGAAGGGTAAGCCACATCAACCTAGCAGTTACTAGTGCTAAGCTAGCTCAAGAAATGGGTATTAAAAGTTCTTATTCTGTTCCTGAACAGAACTTGAGTTCGAGTCCCGGGCCTGTCTCATCATTTGACTTTAAGTCCATGTCCTCTGGAATCGGAACACTTACTGGTCCTCAGTTTCTTTGGGGGAGTCCTCCTCTTCAAGAAGAGCAAACCAGTTCTTCCGTGTGGTCAACGTCCCCAATGGGGCATCCATTTACATCCAGTAGACATGGACAAGGTTATCCATACTCCAGTAGGCAGGGCAATTTCCTTAGTTCACACCATCACGTAGGATCTGCTCCATCAGGAAATCCTCTGAATAGGGCAATTTGGTTTCTTTCCTGAGTCACCCGAGACATCCTATATGAGCCAAGTAGCATTTGGAAATGCTGGTTTAAGTCCTAATAATGGAAATCATTTAATGAATGCCGGGGCTCTGAACACTGGTGTTGCTCTTGCTGGAAACTTTACTGAAAGTGGTTCTCCTAGTTCAAGAATGATGCCTTTGTTAAGGAACAGACCTGTTTTTTATGGAAACGGATCTTATGGAGGAACAGGAACAAGCAGCCTTGAGGTGTTAACTGATCGTGTTCGTAGTCGCAGGGTTGACAGTGGGAACCAGATAGATGACAAGAAGCAATACCAGCTTGACTTGGAGAAGATTATTAGTGGGGAAGATATCAGGACAACTTTAATGATTAAAAACATCCCTAACAAGTACGAGAAATTTAAATTAGCTTCCCAAGTTGCTGATGAACTTGTCATTTTGCCTGTTATTAGTGACCTGATATTTTTTAATTACTCAACTCTTATTAGGTACACTTCAAAGATGTTGCTGGCCGCTATTGATGAAAGTCACGGTGGTACATATGATTTCCTTTACTTGCCTATTGATTTTAAGGTATGCGTAATATTTTCTCTAGTTTATGCATATATTTTGTTTTCTCTAGTTTTCTCGCACTAAAACCGCAACTTATAGAGTATTCTTCTGTGTTTCAGAATAAGTGCAATGTTGGCTATGCCTTCATCAACATGGTTTCTCCTTCATATATCGTATCCTTCTATGAGGTTCATATCTTTTACTTGACCTGGCTTGTTAAAGTACAGCTAATTCTTATTTAATGATTCTTCTAAGCCTGTTTAATTTCATGATGTTCGACTCTTGAAGAGTAGCTTCATCTAGCTAATAAGCACTAAGACGCTTCCACGACCATAGCTTTTAGTCTAGTATTTCTTAAGGTTTTGAGGTTGTGAATGACAGTTTCAAATGGAAAACTTGTAGGTTTTCAATGGCAAGAAGTGGGAAAAGTTTAACAGTGAAAAGGTTGCATCCTTAGCATATGCACGTATCCAAGGAAAGACAGCCCTGGTTGCGCACTTCCAGAATTCAAGCTTGATGAATGAGGATAAGCGATGCCGGCCTATTATATTTAGGTCAGAAGGTGAAGGCGTAGGTGATCAGGTAATATAAAAATATCGGTTAGGAAGTTTGCCTAACGACGTGACTCATAGATTCTATCTTTGACATGCTTGATGCATTTAAGATTGTTGTTCCAAGTCATTTTCGGATCCTTTCTCATGACAAATTCCTGATGGGTATTTTTCTTTTCGATGGTCTTGCCTATAAGTGATGATAATAGCGTTGCACTTTCTTTTGATAAGTCTTATTCTTCTAGTTGGTCTTTGGTGACTGGGAGTCTATGCTTTATTGGGCAGCTTTAAAGTTATGAAAATGATAAAAGATGATTTCGGACAAGGAACGACGAGTAATATATCTTTTAACCTATATATATCTAGGGGGCTTCTGCAATGTTATCATCTGAAGAAACGACATTAGTTGGCTCCATTTATATTCACAGTTGCACTGACTCACAATCTTGACATTGTATCAAATAGTTAATCTATACTCGCGGTATCACTCCGATAAGGGTTTCCAATGTTTATAATTATCCAACTTCTCGTGCTTTATTGTGTTACTGTCAGCTTGCCCGTGTTTGTTAGGACTAAATTTAGAATATGCATAAAGCTCTCATCATTTCCAAAAAAAAAAACATTATTAGACTATACGAGTCAATTCTTTTAGAACAACGTTGTTAACTTCTCTGGAGTTCTCCTTTAGCAATATCTAGTTCATTTCATCTACTTTCTTATCTGACAATTTCTTTGTTTCTCAGGAGCTCTTTTCTTCAAGCAACTTAAATATCTGCATCCGTCAACCTGATGGATCTTACACCGGGGATTCTCTGGATAGCCCGAAAGGCAACCTAGATGAGAAGCCAGAGAGGAGTTCACCATGGACAGGAATTCGAGGAAGTGGAGACTAATCATCTGAGGGTCGGAGGCCATAAGAGGTCTGTGAATGATTGCTAACTATTGCACATAACTATAGTCAAAACAGAAGTGTACAATCGCTTTTCTTCTAGGAAGTATCCTCTTTTTGGGCGATGGATACTCCGTGGTACAATTGATATGGATGTCGATAGGTAGAGTAACAATTAATATTCAAGAAGGGGAGAAGAATAAGGTGAAGTATCATGCTATTGTGTTTGAAAGACCAGACCAGCTACGAGTAATGCTCGCGATTCTCTTTTTTCCTGTTTTCAGTTTATCGACCTTAAATGTGTAAATGTTTATGGTGGTGCAGGCTGTTTCAAAAGTGTATAGAAGGGAAGGAAACAGGTTCTGCATCTTTGTATTTATTCTTCATTGGAGTCTCGTACTGAATCAAACTGTGTGTTTATTACCTTTAATGTACAGAATACAGATACCTTCTGTTTTATTTTGTTCTTCCTTCATATGATGTGAAAATATGCCCAGTAATTTTATATATAGAAGTCCCTTGTTGCATTTACAGGATGCCTCGTGTTTGAGATTGCACAGAGTTTCTGTTTGAGATTTTTTTATCTGGAGTTCCGTGAAAGTGAAATTTCACGAGAAGATGCTGCCATCGAAGAAGTAGCTGAAGCAAATAAAAGCTTGATTTTAATGAACTACTGAAGCAAATGAAAGATCCTGAATGCAAATGAATATAGTTCAGAATTTGAGGCATTTTTGCAAATGCCTATAGTTTTCGATATCTCAAGAAAAATGTCATGTATAGTAAGTAGTCTCTTCTGCAAGTCTTCAGATTTGGAGAGCATCAGCTATTGATCCCGCGAGAGTTATAACCTCGAATGGAGCTTTATTTTCAATGGCTTTAACGGTAAGGGGACATGAATCAGTGATCCAAAAGTAGGCAAATGCTTTC
Source organism: Vinca minor (assembly GCA_026122235.1). NCBI lineage: Eukaryota > Viridiplantae > Streptophyta > Magnoliopsida > Gentianales > Apocynaceae > Vinca > Vinca minor. Next base: position 14,563,632 of record JAOCZM010000096.1, on the reverse strand, counting down.
TCCGAGCCTTGCGAATAGAAAAAGATGGGAAGAATCAGAAATAAGACCATTCAACAAGAGAGGAGCATCAAGTAAGAACGAATGTACGTGTAAATACCATCATTCTTGTGAAGGAATCGCTCAAATGACTGCTTAGGGAAGACACCATGGGTGACATATGCACTCACTTTGGCTGCGCCGTGAGCTGCCAATACTTTCTGATAGAACCCAAAAAGGACATGGCATTAATTAATCATTAGCAAAATTAAAACCTAAGAAACAAAACTCTCCAATGTTTTTGGACAAAAAGGGAAGTTCAAGATTGGTCCAAAGAAAACACGAAGAGATACCTGACACTCGATTAGGGTGCCTCCAGATTGAACAAAGTCATCGACGATGACTACATGACAACCAGCTGGATTACCCTCTTTCAACCTAACAATTCTTTTATCTCCTTCACGAACCTTTGTGCAAATCACCTGCCATTGTCCAAATTTCGAACATCAAGATTTCATAAAAAAAGTGCGCTAAAAGAAGGACAGTGAGATAGATATTTAAGCCAACCGTAGGAAAGTGATCCAGTAGCTTGTGGAACCGCTTCCATGCTCCATCATCTGGGAATGCAATTACTATCTGCACACAGCAGCTATTATGTTAGAGAGACAGAAATGTTTGATAACTTTCGCTGTCAAGAGGGGGAAGGAAAAATTCCTAGACCAGAGAGAAAAGAACTGCAAACCTTTAACGAAAACACTACAATAGAGAAAAGTCACCTTTTCAGATTCAGGAAGCTGGTGCAGCCGTTGCGTCAACAGTGGAATCCCTGTCTCAAATAAAGGTAAAACGTGATCCCCAAAATAAAACCTTTCCTGCAAAAGAAAACATTATGATTTCAATGTTTGTAACTCGCTCTGATGTTTGAAGTTTTCTGACTGCATCATCTAACTTGCTGGATAAAAAGAGCTGCCTTTTTGTATTACTTCTGCCCTTCTGTTATCTTTCAAAAGAAAGAAAGAAATGAAAACAGGGAACAATTTCAATACATGATGCAAATCCCTTTTGCGCAATTTTCTGCCCACAAGTAACTTAAAGATAACATAAAGGCTTCTCGAAAGCTTCTTTAAGACGCATATGTTTGGAGTATACTATTGAGTATTTTGGACAAAAAATTTCAGCCCTCAACCAAAATACTATGCAAGTCATAAATATAAACGAGTACAATGCATAAATGAGGACGTCTAACGTAAGAAAGAAACTATTTTTTCCAAACAAAAGCACCATAGGACAAGAATCACAGTTACAGACTCCTTATCTTACTGGAAGACCGCTTAATCCCTAGTCATCTTATCAAATATTAAATTTAATCAAGTGCATTATTCCATTCCATATGAACGAGTAGCAGTCCTCAACAATGCCTTTGCCCCATTCCCAAACCTTGTCCATCCTGTATAAATCTCTCTAAAAGTAACTCTAACCCCATCCCTGCAACCCCAAATGAAACTCATGGTTGTCTCCCACCTTTCCATGTCATACCAACTCAAATGTTACATTTCAGCTGCTTAATATCTTTTTCGAACATTAAAAGAAAATCAGTCACAAACCATTTTATAGTTTACTCAAAAATCTATCTCACCGTGAACCTCCAAAACCAAGAATTTTAGCATCGCAAAGGCCCCAGCCATCAACTAAAAAAATACACACGCAAGACCTTTTGCAAGAACTCCTCGTATCTTTTTCATCTCCATCCCCTCCCCCCAGAAAAGACCCCAACTTGGAGCCGCTGATAGGTGCAAGAGCAATTGCATATAGTGTAAGAGGTAGATAGTATATGAAATTTAACCTGCAAAGCATGTATGTCATAGATAACTAAACTGGCTGGGCCGCCCCTCGATATAGGAATGTTGGACAGGATTCTTGCCATAGTGAATGCTGTAGCCACATCCCCTTCCTCTTCCATCCTCTCGAAGGAACCAGTTGGGAAAAAAGGTAAAACCAAGGTAAAAGAAGCAACAAAAAGCCTCGGAAGTGCGAAAATGACAGAAAGTTGTTCAAAGATGACTGCGGGTGAACTAAATGATGCTAGGAAAGCTACATGCTGGCCCCGGATATCTTGTGCATTGTTTATGAAAAGATTTGGAAACCCATCAGCAAAACTCCTGGAATAAAAAAACATCATCAGCTTTCAATTAGTATGTCTACCAAATCCCCTATTTCTCGTAATAGACAAGTTTCACTTCCCCGATGAATTAAAAATTAAAAAAAAATGTCCATCAAATAACATTTTCACCATCCAAATAAAATAAACCAATACAACCCCCTTTCCAATCTAGTTTTTACCTTTTTGATAAATCAATCTATTTTATACCTAGTAAAAAGTTCTCAAGTTCCTACCTCCTCAACTATGTGCATACATATAATGTTCCATAAACCATCCTTGAAATCTTTCCCAACACCAATTGGTAAGGAGAACTCCTAAATTTCGGTATGACATATTTCTAATGACATAGTCAAGGAAGGCTAGTGTAGTTAGTTAGTTCTTCCCACTCAGAATAATAGACTCCGGTTCAACATCGCTGCCCCATTAACAAGGACGAATCTAGGCGGCCGCCCCCCAAATTTTTTAAAATTTGCAATTTTTATCCTTATAAAATTTGAAAAAGATTTCTAACAAAACTACTCCGCATTCCACACGCCCCCTCCCTTCGACAAGAAATTTCTGGCTTCATCCCCGCTTATTAATAAATAAGATTTTTTTTTTTATATATATAAAAAAACTTCTAACAACAACAAAAACCTTAATCCCAAAAATGTATACCAAACAGACCTTCTAATGATACCAAAAATCTATGATTTTTAAAAATCAAGAAACCTAAATTTGTGATGAACCAACAATGTAGATAAAAATCGAACCTTTATCAGTGTAAAAAGAACAAAAAGATAAAGAAGAAAGAGGGGGATTTTGATTAAAAAGAAAAAGAAAAAGGAGCTGACCTCCAATTGATGGTTTGGAGGTGAATAAAAGGAGAGGAAGAAGCCACTTTGCTAGCCAGTTCTTGAGCTTCCACACAGTGGTAAAGCAGTACCTGCTTTTTCCCTGGGCTTTTCCATATGGCCTTCTTCTGCAACTCTATCAGAACTTTTTTAGCAGAAATTGATGAGAAAATGACTGTGAATTCAGTAAAGGTTTTTGTTGTTTGAAATTATTTGGCCTCTCTCGTCTTCAGAAGTTGCTTTGGAGAAAGCAAAGCTATGGAATAAAAATTGCCTTTTTTGATTAGAGTAGGATGCTTCATACCTTTCTGGTCATGGTCATGGTCATGGTGGGACCCAAACTTGAACCATAGTGTTTTTTTTATTAGTATAATGAATAGGTATTTTTTTACATTTTTATTTTTAAGGATTTTAACTTTTAATTTTTTTTAGGGGGAATCGACCCAGGACCGCAGCCCTGAGTCTGACAACCTTTTCCATCGGGGCATCTGATTCCTATGTTAAGGATTTTAATTTTATTAGATTAGAGTAGGATGCTTCATACCTTTCTGGTCATGGTCATGGTCATGGTGGGACCCAAACTTGAACCAGAGTGTTTTTTTATTAGTATAATGAATAAGTATTTTTTTAAATTTTTATTTCTAAGGATTTTTTTTTTTTAGGGGGAATCGATCCAGGACCGCAGCCCTAAGTCTGACAACCTTTTCCATCGGGGCATCTGATTCCTATGTTAAGGATTTTAATTTTTATTAGATTAGAGTAGGATGCTTCATACCTTTCTGGTCATGGTCATGGTCATGGTGGGACCCAAACTTGAACCAGAGTGTTTTTTTATTAGTATAATGAATAAGTATTTTTTTAAATTTTTATTTCTAAGGATTTTTTTTTTTTAGGGGGAATCGATCCAGGACCGCAGCCCTAAGTCTGACAACCTTTTCCATCGGGGCATCTGATTCCTATGTTAAGGATTTTAATTTTATTAAAGTGATTTCCCCTTCAATGGACAACATATTTTCGAACTGTAAAGTAGGAATTAATGAATGTTTCACTTTCAATTTACCATAACAATTTTAACGTGAGGCCGAGTTCGAATGTAGTCACTGTGTTATCGATGAATACCGGATGCTCAAAATTAATAGACAAAAAAAAATTTTTTTTTAACTTATCATTATATTTTTTTTCCTTTTTAATTTTAATTTTAATTTTTGAGTTTAGATCGTCAAAATCAATAACATTAAAAAAATTGAATTAGCTATCAAAATGCGGCCTTATTCAGTTGGAAAAAGTCACCTTATTATCGGTGAGTACCGAATGCCCAAAATTAGTAGACTAAAAAAACAATTTTAACGTATCATTATATTTTTTTTCCCTTTTTAATTTTAATTTTTGAGTTTAGATCGTGAAAATCAATAACATTAAAAAATTGAATTAGCTATCAAAATGCTGCCCCATTCAGTTGGAAAATACTACTAGGTTATGGTGATATTAAGTCAACCCACGTATGCCTGAAGTGCCACAAGTAAATAACTCTTTTCATCTTGGGAAAAAACTGTAACTTGGTCCCCATATTCGGCCTTTCTATTTTGCATGTCATCTTAAGCCCATTGTTCAATTACCAATGCCCCAGAATCTCTACGATTTTCAACTAACGCTGCTCCAACTTTTAGGAGTGTTCACTGTTTGGTTAAAATGAAATAGCGAACTGGATATAATTAAATTTTATTATATTATTCGATTTATTCGGTATTTTGATTTATTTAGTTCAATTTTGAAAAAGTTCAAATAATTCGATTTGGTATTCGGTTTTTAATTTTTAGAAACTGTCAATTTTTTATTATTATTCAAAAACAAAATTATATTATACTTATAAGTATTTTTATATTTCTTAGAGTTGTCTTCAATCCATCTATTTCAGTGACATTCCGTGAGTAGTCACTTTGTGCATTTATGCCAAATGTTAGATTTGTCTCATATTCATCCCCGCCAATACTCTGAATTATTGAGTACTTAATGAGTTATGCTATTGTTGTAGAGTTGTATTTTTATTCTTAATTTTTTATTTTTAAATTTTTATTTTAATTGTGCATTATAATTTTATCTTTCATCTTATTGTTATTAAGTTGAGCTCCACAAGAAAGAAAAAAAAATGAAATTTCGATACAAACCGAACCGAACTGAACCATACCGAAATAATTTTGATATTTGGTATTCAATTTTCATTAAATTTTGATTCGGTTCGATTTTTATAAAACGTTACAAAACTAAAGTGGATTCTGAAATTTTGTTGCGAAAATCGAATCGAATATCGAATGCACACCCTACCAACTTGTATTCCTCACAATCCATGGCCCCCAATCAACTCAGCATTAGGATCCTTCCAAACTTTGGGCCCCAATCTACGTTTTTTTTTGGGGGAGAGGGACAGTGAATACCAAATTGGACACCGATCGAGTAGCGCTTTATCAACTAAAATATTATTTTGATTTGTTCTTGACTAAATGTGGAATAACAGTATTTTATACGTGGAGAACATTTGTTAATCATTAAATTAAAAGATGTGATTATTGAGATCGCTTTATTTAAAAATGGGTGTTATAATTATTTTATTAATTGTTATAAAAAGTGATATCAGCCGTCAGATCTTCGATCCGACGGCTGATAGGTGTTCCACATTTGTGAAATTTTTGACATTTGACACTATAACTGGACTGAGCTTGACTCAACCAATCCATAAATGATATATAATTTTATCATTTTCTTTTTCTTTTTTGGAAATTTACAAGGAAAGAAGGAGATAGCATGGGTGATTTTTGAAAATTAAGGTTTGAGGTTTTATTATCTTTTTTGGTGGGGAAGAAAAATGGGAAAATGGATGGAAATAACTAAAATAGTTCCGAAAAATGAAATAAAAAATGAAACAGAGATATTCGAGCTCCATAATTCACATTAAGGAGAGGGGGAAATAGATGCAAGTTGACCATTTTGTTTCTTAGTTTCCCTTCCCTTATTTTTTCTTCTGTTCTTTGATATAACTTTCAAACATGAAGAAATGTGAATAGGATTATATCTTTTGGTATTAGAAGTTTCTAATCAATTGATGAGTTACCAGCTTATTCTTAAGAAATTAAGATATAAACTTAAAAATGATGTTATTTATTTCCTTTTATGTTTCAACAAATAGTCAAATACTACCTAATAACATTAAAATAGTAGAGGTCCATGGGTTGACTATTGATGTATAGGGATTGGTCCAAACTAAGGTGGTGGCAGGTAGTGGGAGGCGCTGTCGGGGTAATCACGAAAACAAATACTCCATCCAGTTTACGTTATCTTTTTTTTTTTTTTTTTTTTCCCAGTAGCGGTGGATCAATTTTACAAGATAATTCTGATATAAAACAGGTCAATTGGAATATATAGTTTAGAAATTGATTACATCACTACAGTAATAAAGAAAGAGACAATTACGTGGCTAATTTTGGATAAAAAGATTCATGCGGACCTGCTCCATATCAGAAAAATCCATTTTACAAAGGCTTTGCTTGCTGGCAGTAAATGTTGGTTTGGGGTTTGCCGCCCTTCTGAGACTGGCCCCACAGTCATCTTCTACACAAAAAGGCGATACCCACGCCACAGGGCCCTGTCACGGGTCGCATAGCCCCCACCTCCCGATACGACAGGATTTGTGGAGAATGTAAATCTAGGTGACCCAGTGGCTCGATTGGTTGGGAGGCATTATTTTAGCACCATAGTCCTCTAATATAAGTTAAGGCGGGGTTTACCTTTAAAGTAAGTCTTACCACAACTCATGTTAGAGAGATGTGTGACCAGTCTCACAAGGGCGGCTCTATCTTAAAATTTTCCCTCTACTAGTGCAGGTTCAGTGACTCCGGTTCACATTATCTGGCTAGTTGTATTTGTCACGGATATTTATGTTGCATGCAAATTTTTTTTTATTTCGTTTTAAATTAAATGTTTTAAAATTACTTTTTTCTTATTTCAAATTAGTTGTTTTTTCATGAATTCAATATAATTTTTATTCATTTTTTTTCAAATCCATTTAGCATTTATTAATTGAATTCATAATTAAAATTTTTTTTGGGGTCATTTCGTTTAAAAAATTAACTCAAATAACTTTTTTTTTAATCTATGTAATATTTAAATTGAGACATCTCAAATGAAAATGGAGTATTACAAATGGAGAAATGGCAAAGATAATGTTAATTTAACCCAATAAAAATAAGTTGAGAATTCTCAGTCATAGCATACTGCATCTATGAAGGAAGGAATGTTATTTGAGAACAAGTCTTGAATTTTAACATTATTATTAGTCTTCAAGGATAAGTGAACTCAGTTTAAAAGGCTTGGATTGAGTCACTATAATGAATTATCAAATTTATTCTAATTAGATTAGTCAGGGCAACATGAATCGCCGATCTATAAAAAATATTAGTTTACACACTATCCCTTTAAATTTGTATTTTCTCAATCCTCTAATTTTTACACGGATTAAAAAAAGTACTAGTTAGATTAATTTTTTGGGTCGAATGACTAAAAAGTCATCTCAAAACTTTGAATACATTAAAAATTAGTAAATGTTAAAATAACACTAAAAATAAATAAATATTGTCCTTTTTCTATTAAGAATATAAATATTGGGAAAAAACATGTTTTACAGGAATGTTTATGGTTGTTTCCTTCCTTTTCTTTTTTTCTTTACTAGGGAAAAGAGAACAAATGGCGCTGCTGATTCTTTTTCCCTTCCCTTATTGATTGCAGCCGATCCAATCAGGGACGAAGACAGAGGGGGGGGTGGCAGTCGCCCCCAAAATTTCTAAAAATATTGGTAGATATAGTAAATTTTATATCTAGTTTGGAATATTTTATCAAATTCGCTCCAAATATTTTTTTTGTAGTTTTTATATGTAATTCGGCATACTGTTGTAGTTTTTTACCCCTAACACCAAATTCTTAACTTCGTCCCAGATCTAAGGACCAGAGGAGCGGCGACCGCCTTCAACATTCTTAATTTTTTTATATCATAGTGTTAAAAAAAATATTTCACCCTAAAAAAGATTAAATTTTCTTCCGAAAATAGCATGCGAAATCTGACACTACTTATTGAGGATTTTGTTTTGGGGGAGAGGAGGGATAAGAAAACGTTACGAAACTTTGGAGAAATTCAGTAAGTATGAGCTTATAGGGTTTTCATTTCCTCCATACGAAATAAAGATTCATTTATTAAGATTTAATTTTAGAAAAGAAAACTCATGTGATGTTAGAAAAACTTCTTCTTCAAACCATAATGCTCATGAAGATATAACATATTAATAGTATAAATGTCAACAAAAATATTTAATTCTTGTTTATTAGTATTAGAAAAATGTAACTTTCTTGAATAAATTTTTTGCCTATAAAATCCTCTTCTTTTCTCAGTCTTCTCTCCTCACTGTTTGCCTATAAAATTCCATTAACTCCCTTCTCTTAGTTTCTCTTCCTTCTATAAACCTACTAACTATATATCCTAGTAATGACATGGTTAATATCCCCATACATATTTTGACTAGCTTTTGTTTCAAGGACTTATTTTGAGAGCGTAGTCCAGTAAGTACAACAGAATTCTTATTAAGATAAGCACGTAAGATCGTCGCGATGGAGATTAGAAATGCTATTGAATTCAAACTAAGATTATCTTCAAATTCCTCCAATATTGAATCATCATCATCATCATCAAATGGAAGTTCTCTTTATCCAAGTGTGAAGAAATGTTCTTTATATGGAAGAAAATCACAAACATTGTTTTGTGATATTGATGGAACAACCTTATTAAGATCAAATTCTTTCTTCCCATTTTTCATGCTTGTTGCTTTTGAAGGTGGTAGCATTTTTAGAGCTTTCTTGCTACTTTTATCATGTCCATTTTTATGGATGTTTGGATTATGAACTCAAATTAAGAGTTATGATTTTCATAACTTTTTGTGGGCTTAGGTTAAAAGATATGAATCTTGTTTCTAGAGCTGTTTTGCCCAAGTTTTTTCTTGAGAATATTAATTTCTATGTTTATGAGATTTTTGCTTCTGTTGGTTCCAAGCTAGTTTTGACAAGTGTGCCAAGGGTAATGGTTGGGAGTTTTCTTAAGGAGTATCTTGGAGTTGATTATGTTGAAGGGACTGAATTGCATAAGATTGGAAAGTTCTATACTGGTTTGCTTACTAGTTCTGGGCCTGCTGCTGAAACATAAAGCTCTTACGGATTTTTGTGGTGAAAATTTGCCAGATATTGGGATTGGAAGTTGGGCTATTTTTGATCAAATATCTCTCTCTCTTTGCAAGGTATACATCTATTTTTATTTTATTTTTATTTTTGGAGGTATGCATCTTAATTAATCTCTGCCTAATAAGTTGAAAGAATTCTACTTACTGTTACATTTGGGCAATTAATAATGGTACTTAAAATTAGGATTTAATTGAATTTTCCAGTTCTAATTGTGGCCATCTAGGATAAACTATCGTAGAGTATTATTATATATACACGTTTACAAGACAGTAATTTTTGCGTTCTCCTAATTTTATAAATGAATTTTTTTTAATACTTAGAATCAATTTTTATTAGTGCACGGTTTCCATTGAAATTTCGGTGTCTCTTTAGAATATTAAAATCTTTTCAGTTATAAAAAAGAAGAGATCGGTGCAAAAGATTAAGGCAGATCCGTGCAAAATCACTCACTTCGTATAATATTTGAAGATTAATATTGTCACATTTATTTTTCTTTTGAAGATTTAATATTGGCACTAAGTACGTTTCTAAATGGCATTAGCTTATATCAATGACTATCAAACAGCTGATTTTACTGCCTAGAAATGAGATATTTGTAGAAAATATCAAATTCCCTGTATTTTCGGTTAGAATTTTAGTTAGGTTAAATTAAAGTACTTTACGATTCTTATATTGGAGAGAAAAGCAGTTTAGTTCTAAAAGTTAAAAAAAGTGGCATGGCAAGTCTCACGGTCGTTCAAAGAGCGGTTTTATTTGATGGCATTTTAATTATCTATTATGTCTCTTATTTAATTAATAGAATGCCATTTCCCAATTTATTTACAAGCAGTTAAAAAACCATTAACATAGATGCCATTTTAATTAATCTCTGCCTAACAAGTTGAATGAGGATCTCTTACCTGTTACATTAGTGCAATATTTAATGATTAAAATTAGGCTTTGGTTGAACGTGTTAGTTCTAATTGTTATACATAGTGGATAGTGACTTTTGCAACCCCCGTTCTTTATTAATAAAAAGACTTTAACATCTATAACTGATTTCTAAAGGGGCATGGTTTGAGTTGAAATTTATGGTGTTTTTTTTATTTTTTTATTTTTTTTTATTTTTTTTAGGATATTAAAGTCTTTTAATTGAAAACTATATTGACTTCCCTACCTAGCTAGTGATACTTTTCTTCCTTAACAAAGTTTCCCGTTATTAGGCTAATTTGACATAACCCCCTCTTGTACATAAAACATTTTTGGTATATTGAGATTGATACAATAAGTGCCGAATTCAAAACTGATAATATTTTATGTATAAACTCTTGAAAAATCATTTCATTTGAAGTACTTATTGTGTATACATTATACATTTTAAAAAAAGTATATATTTTTAATGTATACTTTCTGAACTCTACGTAAGTTTTTTTTTCTTTCTATTTACATACTTTAAGGTTTATATGTTTATAAGACATGGACCGACTACAAACATGCAGTATCTAGGAAAGAAATTACTCCCTCCATTCAATTCTAGACGAAGGGAGCATATGTATTTGTTTCCATATATTTATTGGAAGTAATTTTTTGTCTTTTTTGTTTTCAATTTTGTTATAATCTGTAAAGGAAGCATACGTGGTTAACAAGGAAGACAGCAGAAGTTGTCCAAGAACAATACTACCAAGGGAGAAATATCCAAAACCCCTAGTTTTTCATGATGGGAGATTAGCTTTCTTTCCAACTCCTATTGCAACTCTTACTATGTTCTTATGGCTTCCTTTCGCAATAATTCTTGCAGCATTCAGAACCACATTTGTCGTCTTCTTTCCACCAAGAATCGCTTCAATTTTAATCAAATTAACTGGTCTAATTCAGGAATTCGAGGTCTCCAAATCTTCAAGAAATGCGAAAGGTGTACTCTATGTTTGTAACCATAGAACCCTCCTAGACCCCGTATTTCTTACTTTAGCACTAAAGAAACCTATAACAGCAGTAACATACAGTCTTAGTAAATTTTCCGAGTTAATTTCACCAATAAGAACAGCAAGATTGACCCGTGATCGAAATCAAGATGCTAATACCATTGATAAGTTGCTAAACGAAGGCGATTTAATCGTTTGCCCCGAAGGAACCACCTGCAGAGAACCCTATCTTTTGAGGTAATCCAGCACTTTTTTCTTTTTAATTTTCTTTTTTTAAAAACATTTTTTAATATATAAAGGCAAGAGCGGACTCAAGACTGAACATTTGACTTGACCACGATACTCTTTATCTATACAAAAAGTGTTGCTAACTAACTGAGCTAGCTAGCTCTTTATTACAGGTTCAGCTCGTTGTTCGCGGAGTTGACTAATGATATTGTGCCTGTTGCTGTGAATGTTCATGTGACCATGTTTTATGCAACTACTGCAAGTGGATTCAAGTGGTTGGATCCAATTTTTTTTGCAATGAACCCTAGACCTTATTACAGTATACGAGTTCTCGATAAGGTGCCGAAAGAGGAAACCATAGGTGGTGGAAGAAGTAGCCATGAAGTTGCTAATTATATACAGAGAAAGCTTGGTGATGCATTAGGGTTTGAGTGCACTTCTCTTACAAGGAAGGACAAGTATTTGATGCTTGCAGGAAATGAAGGGTTTGTCCAAGACAAAAGAAAGAAATCCTAGCTAGATGGGATGCTATTTTCAATTAGAGTTCAAACTTCTTCTTAGATATATAAGCATTATGTGTACTTTTAAGTAGCTCCGAGTAAAAAAAAAAGAACGTTTTTGTGATTTTATATGCTATGTTCATTTTTGTGTGTATAATCAGGGGCGGAACCAATGGGCCGGAGGAGGACGACTGTCCCCAACATTTATAAAAACATTATACTTTAAGTGTAAATTTTTTTGTCCCCCAAAGAATTAGAATTTTTCTCCCAAAATATTATTTTTCAGAGAAAAACAATATATATATATATATATATATATATATATATATATATATATATACTATTTTCATTTTTCTCTAATTTTTGACAATAAACTTTCGTTTTACCTCTTTTATCCCTAAACTATTTACGAACCGATTCTTTTGTCAATTTAGTGTACAACTCATGGTTTCAAGCTACTTTTCATTACCTGTCACCAATTTTAATTTTGTAAATTTAAAATTTTAAGATTGATAACATGGGTAGAACACGTGATCAAAAGTAACCGGAAAACACAACAATATTATGTTGTTTAATTACAATTTCTTAAGAATTCGAGGTTGAATAAAAAAATTAAGAAGAAGCATATATAACTGTCAACAACGCAGAACATGTGATATTTCTGTGCCCCAGTTTGAATAGATTTAGCATACTGTTTACCTAACTAACAAGCTGAATATCAAGATTTCTCAAACCTTCCACGGTTGTACTTGTTCATATTCCCACAAACAAAGGAAAATGATCAAACAAAATCCTTAAACAATTTAAATCCTTAAGAGTCTCTCATGTTGGACCTTATCTGTCATGAAAAATATCATGATTTTCTTTTTAATTTTATTGGGAGGAGAACTTATTTATTACAAAAAATAGGGGAATTCAATAAGTGATATGTGAATTTGAATCGAATGACCACTACTACTTGAAGTCTCAGCATTAATTACTAGATATTCAATACTTCATTGACAAATGATAATTTTTTTTTTTTTTTTTTTTTTTTTATATTTAAAAGAAATAGAGAGATTAAAAAGAAGAAATGAACCATGATAAATGTTCTCCAATGAAGTCGAAGAGTTCACAAATATACAAAAACAAAGTTTATCTTTAAAATTAGAAAAGAAAAATGGTTAACGTCCAATTAGAGTATTTCACTTTTATGAAAATCCCAAAATAACTATTTGGGTAGATTCTTTTAAAGCATGACCAGTACAATAAGAGATCTGCCAAGGTCCAACACCCGTTACTGAGTAATGAAATAGCTATTCATATTTCAGTTGATGCTCATTGCTCAATAAAAAATTTCAATTTGTTCTAAAAACAAGAATAAATTAACGTGTCACGGTTATGATATAAAACATTAAAAAATCAGTAAATCGAATATTTGAATATTTTATTGTAAGTATTATAGACTTTTATACATGTGTTACATTCTATGTAATAGATATTCTCTCTTAATTAACACTTGTCATAATGCATGTAATACATATTTTACGCAATATGTGTTAAAAAATCAAATCTGTTCGATCCAAAAAAAAATTATACCGTCAAATTTTTTATTCAACGCAAAAAAAGTAAAAATCATTATGTATTGAATATTTAGGTGTTATGCACCATAGCCGGATATAACTCATGATGATATAACTCATGATGGTCAATATGAGTTAGGAAAAATGTACTTGTGAGTAGGGATGGCAATGGGCGGATTTCTAAATACCCAAACCCGCTCCGCGCTATTGATCTGTTGACCCGCTTTGCCCCGTAAACCGCAACGGGGTAACATTTATCGCCCCGTCCTATTTTTCAAAAGTCATATAATTAGCATATATTTTCTTTTCCTAAGTATTATTATTATTATTTTCAAACGGGTTAGAACGGGGCGGGACAAACATCATATCCAAACCCGATCCGATCTGTTCAAGGGGCAGATCCGCCCCGCCCTGTTCTCAGTACGTGGCGGGTCAGATTTGCCCCAAACATCATTGGGGCGGGGCGTCCGTTCGCCTCAGGCGATGGCAATTATTTCTCAAACTAAGCATTCGTTCGGAGTCGCTACGAGAGAATAGCTCCTAATTTCCCTGCTCGGTCTCGGAGAATGCTTGACTCCAACGCCAAATTGCCATCCCTACTTGTGAGTTGAAAGTTAGAGTTGGCGAGTTACAAAACATTAATTATAATTGAACATAACAGGAATCGTTCAAAATGTGAGAATTAAAAAGGATTCATGAGATAGCGGTTAAAAAATTGAGAAATAATCCCAGACCTCAGTAACTGAAATTTCAAGTAAATCTAATTCTTTTTCGAAATTTCAGAACGGAAAGTTACTTTTGCCGTCATAAAACGTAGAGAATTTGAAACGGAAATAATTAACAGTAACTATTAGCCCCTCATTAACGTCACTTACCTTAAAAAAATCATATTGTTGAATCATTATCTTATGGAATGGAATTGAATATTTGTCAATATTATAATTTTTTAAAACTTGTTCGTAATTATATACTAATTAGGGTAAAAAGTGTTCACGCCCCCTAAATTATCTCGAATTTTGGTTTTTGACCCTCAACTAAAAAGCGGCAAGTGTTTGACCCTGAACTTTTTTTAAGTAGTAATGGTCCCTTTCCATCCAATTTCTCTGTTAAATAATAACGGAAGGTACCTATGTGACACTCACATTATAAAAATGTGGGCAAATTTGACAAAATAAATTAATCTTTAAAAAATTTAATTAGAAACAAATTAAGCAATTTTTTTTTTTTTTTTGCTATATAACTTAAGGATCTTCCATTAAATTATGTTAAACTCCATGAAAACTGTAATTAATTATATCGAGTTTTTTTTAACTTAATTTTGAGCAAAAAAGATATCTAATGTTTTCATCGTATCCCATAACAACCTAAGCATGACTTCCGTAATCTTTTTTGCCATAAATTGAAAGTACTATTTACTCATTTATCAAAAAATTTGAATCAATTTTCAATTGGAGATCACATTTTCTTTTCAAGGATTTAGGGTTTCCTAATTTTGGGATGTTAAGAAAATTAGGGAGGGTTCAAAAGATTTGGGAGGATTTTCTATTTTCTAATTAATTTTTTTAAATATTATTTTTTTTTTGTCAATTTTACCCAATTTTCATCATGTGAGTGTCACATATGTACCTTCCGTTATTATTTAACGGAGAAATTGGATGGAAGGGGAAGCATTGATACTTTAAAAAAGTTCAGGGTCAAGCACTTGACGTTTTTTAGTTGAGGGTCAAAAACAAAATTCGAGATAATTTAGGGGGCGTGGGCACTTTTTACCCTACTAATTATGTATACAATGTGCTTCCAATTAATTGGATATTCAATTTAAAATGAAAAGAATATATGTTATAAGATTTAAGTTTTTAAAAAATACAATATTTTTCAATCTAGATTCAGCGTGAAATGTTGAGAATCAACAACTCTCTAGAAGCTTCAAGAGTAATGGAGAAATTTGCTCCTAACAATCAATCTCTAGAAGCTTCAAGAAATAAATAAATTTACCCCTACAATACAAGTTCTAGAATATTCCTTAGACAAGCTTCTTTTGGAAGCTTCAATTAATTGGTAGAATGTTCTAGATGGTTAGAGATTAATCTAACCAACTAGTATAAATAGGAGAAGTGTGGTAGCATTTTGTATAGAGTGAAATAAGTACTCCAAAATAGTGTGTGAAGTCACCAATTTGTGAGTGTAAGTAAAACTTGAGTGTGCTTGTAAGGTGGTGTAGATAATAAGCAAAGTTGTGAATATAAATTTTGCTTAGAGCTCTCTTAATTGGTTGCATTGTCTATAAATAGAGTCTTATATTCAAGTGATTCTCCACTTCAATTTCTAACAAGTGGTATCAGAGCAGGTCGTGAGGGACCGTAGTAGAGATTGTCGATCGATAGTCGCGCTACGAGGAGACTCTGTCGAAGTAAACGGTCGAGGACCTAATTCGACATTGACGAGTCAGAGATCAAGGTACGAGGAAACTCTGTCGGAGCACAATCAGGGATTGTGAAGTCGTTGGTCAGGGACCAAACTTACTTGGTTAGAGTGCAGGGCATCACCAAGTCACAATGGCGGAGTTCGTAAATACCAGCAGTATCGAAAAACTTAGCGACGACAACTACCATGACTGGAGTATATGTCTCAAGTTCTACTTGAGAGGACAAGGCTTGTGGGATATGATCGACGGCAACCGGACAACGCCACCTACAGAAGAAAATATCGCGGAGTACAAGAAGTGGGATGCCAATGCCGGTAAGGCTTTATCTATCCTAGCCTTAACCGTAGAGAAAAGATTTTTGGACAAAATTAAGGACACTAAAACTCCCAAAGAAGCTTGGGATATATTGGCGGAATGCTTTGCAAAGGCAAATGACTCCAAGCTGCAGAGACTCGAGAATGAGTTGATGAGTCTCTCACAGGGCGATATGACAGTAAGTGAGTACTTTGACAAAGTTAAATCTTTGTCCGAAAAAATTACAAAATTAGATCCTCTTCATCCTGTCGATGAGACACGGATGAGAAGGATGATAGTGCGGGGGCTTCGACAAGAATTTAATCCAATTATAGCAGCAACTCGTGGATGGGCCAAACAACCAACTCTTAATGAGTTGGAATACATGTTGGCAGACGAAGAAGCTCTCAATAAACAAAAGGTTAGAGCTTCAGATAAGGATGAGGAGAGAGCCCTCTTTATCAAAAGAGGACACTTTAAAGGGAAGAAAATTCCAGAAGAAACGAAGAACGAAGGAAGGAATAGCTCGAAGCCCGAAGGACGCCCTGGAAGAAGGTCCCAACAAGTGGGAGGTCGACCAAAAGTTAGCAACGGTCACATGAATCAACGACGAGATTACGTGTGCTACAACTGTTGGAAGAAAGGACACTTCGCCCGAGATTGCTGGCACAAGCAAGAGAAAGGTAACACTGCCGTTTCAAAACAGGTCGAAGGCAGTGATGATGATTGGGACGTTGAGGCATCCATGGCAATAGTAGAAGATCACGCAATGGTCGCGGTAAGTGAAACTCTAATCGATTTCAACAATGATTGGATAGTAGATTCAGGATGCTCCAATCATATGACGGGAGATAAGGAGAAATTCTTGAATATGGAAGAATATAACGGGAAACGAGTTGTTGTGACGGCAAACAACTCAAGAATGCCAATTACGCATGTCGGCAAGACAGCGGTGGTACCTCGTTTCAATTCAAATGAGATAGAGTTAACGGATGTGCTATATGTGCCTGGGATGAAGAAGAATCTCATCTCAGTATCACAGTTGACGTCAGACGGGAACTATGTGGTGTTCGGTCCGAAAGATGTAAAGGTTTATCATAACCTAAAGCCAGTTGGACCACCAGTAATGGAAGGACGTAGACTGGAGTCTGTCTACGTAATGTCGGCAGAAACCGCCTATGTGGACAAGGCAAGGAAGAATGAGACACCAAATTTATGGCACGCTCGACTAGGGCACGTTAACTACACAAGATTAAAGGTGATGATGAAGAAGGCGATGGTTAAGGGACTTCCACAGCTAGAGTTACGTGATAACATAGTATGCGTCGGATGTCAGTACGGGAAAGCGCACCAATTACCATACGAAGAATCAAAGTTTAGAGCCAAATCACCACTGGAGCTAATACACTCAGACGTGTTTGGACCAGTGAAGCAACCATCGGTAAGTGGCTATCGATATATGATAACATTTATCGATGATTATTCTCGTTATGTCTGGGTCGATTTTATGAAAGAAAAGTCGGAGACGCTGGACAAACTCAAAGCTTTTAAGGAGAAAGCAGAAAGCGAGGTAGGTCGTCGGATACAGTGTCTACGGACAGATAATGGTGGTGAATATACATCACATGCGTTTGCGGAGTTCTTAAAGAAGAACAAGATCCGACGACAATTGACATGTCCCAACACCCCACAACAGAATGGGGTTGCGGAGAGAAAGAATAGACATCTGGCAGAAACTTGTAGAAGTATGATTCATGCCAAGAACGTACAAACACGTTTTTGGGCTGAATGCATGAAAACAGCAACTTATATCACTAATCGGCTCCCGCAGGCGAAACTTGAGTTTATTTCGCCATATGAGAAGCTCTGGAAGAAGAAACCATCGGTATCTCACCTCGAGTATTCGGATGCGCTTGCTACGTATCTAGTACCCGATCATTTACGAAGCAAGTTTGATAAGAAGGCAATCCGATGTATCTTCGCTCGGCTATAATCCGCAAAAAGAAAGGTTGGGTTTGCTGCAACCCAAAACCGGGCGTTGTTACACATCCGAAATGTGGTGTTTGACGAAGCATCATCATGGTGGTCAATCAAGCTTTGAAGCTACCAGCTTTCAAAAGAGATCGAGAAAATGCCAAGAAAAACTTAAGGAACAAGGGGGAGATTCCTCATCTGTTAGGGCGATTGAAGAAGAAATTGAAATGCCGAAAGAGCGAGGCATCAAGAAAAGGGAAAACTCCTGGGAAACCTGGAGTATACAAGGTTACGAGAGGAACAAAGGCCGAGTCAATATGAGGAAGGAGATGAAGAAAAAGAATCTGAGCCACAACTTCGACGCTCCACTAGACAAAGAAAGAAAAATCCAAGGTATGCTAATGCAGCCCTGATCGAGAATAATAGAGAACCTGACACGTACGAGAAAGCAGCCCGAAGAAAAGAGTGGAGAACAGCAATGGAAGAAGAAATACATGCACTATGGCAAAACGAGACATGGGACTTAGTCCCAAAACCGAAGGGTGTACAACCTATTTCTTGCAAATAGGTGTACAAGTTAAAACTAGACTAGATGGCTTGATCGATAGGTTCAAGGCTCGGTTAGTGGCTCGAGGATTCTCACAGAAATATGGACTAGACTACGATGAGACATTCAGTCCAGTAGCGAAGATTACAACAGTTCGTGTACTACTTGCCTTAGCAGCAAGTAAGCCATATAGATTATGGCAGATGGATGTTAAAAATGCATTCTTGCACGGAGAGCTTGATAGAGACATTTATATGCAGCAACCTAGAGGTTTTGAGAGCAAGACGCACCCGGAGTATGTGTGCAAGTTAAAGAAGGCGCTTTATGGACTAAAGCAAGCACCTAGAGCATGGTACGGGAAAATCGCAGAGTTCCTAATACAAAATGGATATTCAGATGGCACCAAAGAAACTCAAGCTTATTCGCCCAAGAATCGAGAAGGGAAGTTAGCCATAGTATTGGTATACGTTGATGACTCGATTATCACCGGAGATCATGAAGAAGAAATCAAACAGATCGGATCAAATCTCTCGCTCGTTTTGGATGAAAGAACTTGGAGAGTTGAAGCACTTTCTTGGCTTGGAGGTAGAAAGGGTGAATGACGGGATATTCCTATGTCAAGAGAAGTATGCCAAGGATCTTCTACAAAAGTATGGAATGCTTGATTGCAAGCCTATTACAACACCAATGGAAGCAAATGCTCGATTTTTTTCGGCTGAAGGTAAAGATCTTGAAGATGTGACGATGTACCGGCAACTCGTTGGAAGTTTGATCTACCTAACATTAACGAGGCCCGACGTCTCATACGCTGTTGGAGTGGTAAGTCGATTTATGCAAAAGCCGAAGAAGCCTCATCTAGAATCAGTCAGGAGAATACTGAGGTACGTAAAAGGAACTATAGACTATGGCTTGCTCTATAAGAAAACAGATGCATCTAAAGTAGTAGGATACTGCGATGCTGATTATGCTGGTGACCATGATACTCGCCGATCAACTACTGGATATATGTTTGGTCTCGGTTCAGGAGTTATCTCATGGTGCAGTAAGAGACAACCTACAGTATCATTGTCAAGTACCGAGGTCTGAGTATCGTCGTTTGCAGAGCAATGGCGGCTCAAGAATGCACTTGGCTACTGCAGTTATTGGAAGATCTTCACCAACCAGTAGATGAAGCGGTAAAGTTACATTGTGATAACCAATCGGCAATACGACTTGCAGAAAATCCAGTATTCCATGCTAGGACGAAACATGTGGAAGTTCACTACCACTTTGTTCGAGAAAAGGTTCTATGTGGAGATATTGAAATGAAGCACGTAAAGACTGGGGAGCAAGTTGCAGACATCTT
This sequence comes from Vinca minor, assembly GCA_026122235.1. Lineage (NCBI taxonomy): Eukaryota > Viridiplantae > Streptophyta > Magnoliopsida > Gentianales > Apocynaceae > Vinca > Vinca minor. The sequence continues at coordinate 14,543,613 of JAOCZM010000096.1, read as the reverse complement.
CACGAAGGGACTCAATGGGGTAAAATTTGAAGAGTTTCTGAGACAACTTGGCATGAGCACACGAGCAGAGAATTGAAGAGAGTAGTTGTTGAGGGGAGTGTTGAGAATCAACAACTCTCTAGAAGCTTCAAGAGTAATGGAGAAATTTGCTCCCTAACAATCAATCTCTAGAAGCTTCAAGAAATAAATAAATTTACCCCTACAATACAAGTTCTAGAATATTCCTTAGACAAGCTTCTTTTGGAAGCTTCAATTAATTGGTAGAATGTTCTAGATGGTTAGAGATTAATCTAACCAACTAGTATAAATAGGAGAAGTGTGGTAGCATTTTGTATAGAGTGAAATAAGTACTCCAAAATAGTGTGTGAAGTCACCAATTTGTGAGTGTAAGTAAAACTTGAGTGTGCTTGTAAGGTGGTGTAGATAATAAGCAAAGTTGTGAATATAAATTTTGCTTAGAGCTCTCTTAATTGGTTGCATTGTCTATAAATAGAGTCTTATATTCAAGTGATTCTCCACTTCAATTTCTAACATGAAACACGTGTCTTTTTTGCACATGCGAGACACCATCTTAGCCGTTGTTAAAACACATGTTCAATTTACAATTATAAACAATACATGTACGTACATAATATGTATTCATCTAACTAGAAAAACTCATCTGCGGGATCAACTCATCTAATAGTTGATGTGAAATCTGAACGTGCAGACAAAACACATGTTTGAGATTATATCCAAGTTGATTTTTTTAAATCTTTACTAAGGTTATTGTGCACAAAAAGGCGTTACCCACTCTCAGAGGGCCCCCATTTTTCAGTCCGATAGAGAATTTGGAAGATGTAAATCAAGGTGACCCAGAGGCCCGACTAGGTGGGAGGACTTGTCTTAGCCCACCACAAGAAGTCACCCCTACATTGGAGGGTTGAAACTTCCAAACTGCATCTGTCAAAATTCGATTATATGTCCTTGTGCACAACCTACCACCCCGGTCTTTACTAAGGTTCTGAGTCCATGATAGACTGATTCATATTTGTCAGTGAAATTTGTACTTTACCATTCCTTCCCAAGTGTCATCATAATCTTGTGACTATTGTTTTGTAAACAGTCTAAAAATGTGCAAGTAAAAACAACGACTATTTCATGAATGGTTAAAAATTATATGGTAAAAATCCGACATCACAGCTAATGTTTTTACAATTGCATCACATAATTCGGACAACTTAACTCCTCAATTTAGAACCAGTCATTCTATGTACAATATTCTTGCCTGAAAACAAAGAGTTTGTAGTAGCTGAGGTGAGCTATTTCCAGATGTTGTACTTTTAATTTGAACAAATATGGAAAAATGAGTTAGGCATGTCAAGACTATTCAAACTTAGTTGCTTGGCGACTCTTATGCATGCATAATCAGACAATCTACATCAAATCATTTAAGGTTCACCAAACCATTTGCAAGATTTGCATGATCTAACTTGCCAAATTGCCAGTACCCCCCTCCCCCCAATAATGATAATAAAAATTTTAGATTAGTCATAGCGCGTACAGAATTGTCAAATGTGATTTTATAGATTAAGTTGGTTAGTTTGGCGAAAATGTTGGCATTATGTGACTTTATTAGAAATGAGAAAACGAAGAGCTATACAAAAAGTTTCACTTTGGATAGGATAATTCAGAATTTGACTAGTTTCCAGAGATTTTATTTGGCTAGAGTTGGTATACTGGTTCTCGAATGTAGATTTTGCTTAGAAAAAAAAAAAACCTTAGTTTAGATGATACAATGGCTAAATCAACGCTAACAAGTCACATATACAATGGCTAAATCAACGCTAACAAGTCACATGTACTATATAAAGGCAAAAAACCATCTGTCCCCGTATGTGTCCCCGTGTGTGTCCCCAACCAATCACAATTTACCTTGTGTATATATAATTGGAAAAAATATTTATATAATAAATTATGATTGATTGAAAACAGGATTAGGGACAGAAATGGGGACAGACGATTTTCACCTCTATATAAATATGGTGTAGACTTTTGGGGAATTTTTATTACCATCCCATGATTCAAGTTGTCTTCACCAAAATTGAGTTGCTTCCAATTCTTTCTTCCAAAGTTATTAGAATTTTGATTGACTTTGATTTTGGCTTAATTAATTTGTGTTCTACAATAATTTTATCATGTGACAAAATTTTATTTTTCAAAGTTGTGGTAGTAAATTTCTATTCTCCTGAAATGCGATTCAAGTATTCAGTCACATATTATTATAATTTCTTATTTTTGCTTTTTTAGTAAATTGACTTTTCAGTTAGTATATGTATATAGTAGTATCATCATAAAGATCCGCAATGTAGACAATTCAATTAAATGCACCTTGAGAGAAGAAAAAGAAGGGACATAAGAGAAGTTAGAACTTTTAAACCAAAAAACAAAAGTCAACCATGAAGTAGTTGTAATTTACTGCTAGATTTTACTAACCAACCTATTTTTTTGTCGAAGAAATTTGAATAGTAGCAGCCAATTAGCAGGTCAATATTAATCAGATAGTGTAGATCATCTAACTTTAGTCTGACCTTAATATGTCTATCCCAATTTCAATTCCTCAAATATGCACACACACACGCACATTCCAATGACTACATTCACATTTACACAGACAGGGACAGGGACAGGGCCAACCACAAAGGGAATTAGGGTCGGCCTACTTTGTGTCTGTCTACTAATAATTTTATGTCTGAAATTAAATATTTATTTATTTTAATAAAAATACAAAAATAATTAAATATTCAATCTCGAATTAAAATTGTTCACACAAGGAAAACATCAACTCTTACTTGACGTGTGAATGATTGCTTTCTGGGAGCCTGGATGGAACTAAGTGGGCGCCGAGCGGTGACCGTCCTCGAGATTCTTTTATAAATATTGTTGTTTACTTAATTCGTTTCAATTTAAATGTCCAAGTTTATGTTTACACGGGTATCAAGGTAATGTGAAAATTGATTGTAAAATTAGATAAATAGACTAAAATAACCTTATTTAAAAGTAGTTGTATACTATTTCATATTGAACATTGAACATTGAACATTGGGACTAGTGTTATGAATGATTATAATTTAAACATTGATCACCCAAAAATTAAAAAAAAACATTATACGGTTGGTTGAAGATAATAGTAATGTTAAAAAAAAATACATATTTATATAGAATTAAGACATCTAATTTGAAACAAAGTAAATAAAATAAATTAGTACATATAAATTAAAATGAATGGAGTATGTTTTAGTCGCACTGATCTCTCAATATTTTCTTAGACTCCCTTATAGATTCTCGCTCGCTAGTATACATGGAGATTTTTTTTATATTTTTTTTGCTAAGTAATATACATGGAGAATTTTCATATAAAAAAAACTATGGGATTTTTTTTTCCTTCAAAAAGAAGATCAGAAATAGAAGACGGTCACCAACACTCTAACCTAACTATCCAAAGAAAGAAAAAGGTATACTCAATTTTTTTAATTTTTTTTAAAGGAAGCAACCTAATGTTGAAGAAAAAATATTAAAAAAAAAGAGTTACAAAATGTTTTGGCTATAATTAATGCCAGCGGTGTGGATAAATGAATAAATGCATGGTCAACCCTCTCTCCATAACTCTTCAATTAAATTCCTATAAATTCCTTTCTATCAGTTTCTATTTCTCTCTACAAATTCTTCATACTCCTCTTTTACTTCTTTTGTCTCCTTTTTTCTCTCTAAAAAAAAATGTTTCTAAAAAATATGGCATTTCCAATTATACTTCTCAAAATAGCAGAATGGATCTTATACAAAATCTTAGCAAATTCATGTTACAAAGCAGCTATGAAGGTTAGAAATCATGGTTTATTTCGTCGAAATAATATTCCGTCTATAAGATCATCTCAATATCAATTCCCTTCCTTCCCTAGCGTGACCAAATGTGGTAATTTACATGAAAAAAGATCTAATCAAACTATGGTTTGTGATATTCATGGAGGTTTATTAAGATCAAATTCATTTTTCCCATTTTTCATGCTAGTTGCTTTTGAAGGTGGCAGCATTTTAAGGGCTTTCTTTCTACTTCTATCATGTCCATTTTTGCTTGTTTTGGACTATGAATTTAAACTTAGGACTATGATTTTCATTACATTTTGTGGCCTTAAATTAAAGGACATGGAAAGTGTTGGAAGGGCTGTTTTGCCTAAGTTCTACCTCGAGAATCTCAATCTTCATGTTTACGAGGTGTTGGCTTCTGCTAGGGGTAAAATGGTCTTTACAAGTTTGCCTAGAGTAATGGTGGAGGGATTTCTTAAGGAGTATCTTAATGTGGATACTGTTAAAGGGACTGAATTGCATAGTGTTGGGAAGTATTATAGTGGCTTGGTTTCCAGTTCTGGCCTTCTTGTGAAACACAAATCTCTTAAAGAATTTTGCAGGGATAAGAAGCCTGATATTGGCATTGGATCTTCAACCCTTCATGACCACCTCTTCATTTCCCTTTGCAAGGTATGTACATTTCGTATACTCGCTCAGTTCACGCTCAGTTTAGAATTAAATGTCCATTTTAGTACTAATACGTTAGTAGAGTTTTTAATAAACTTGTTAGATGAAACTATGTGTGTGTATATATATATATATATATATATATATATATATATATATATATATATATATATATATATATATATATATATATCTTGGGGATGTAAGAAATTCATGTCATTTCTGTTCCAATTTTCTTGTATTCATGCATTTTTGGACATGGACCAACTCTTAAAAAAAAATAAAAAAAAATAATGTATAGTATTGTTTTCAAAGTTCAAACAATCCATCATAAGTGCACATCACAAGTACATAATGATTGTCTCTGGCAGTTTAGATAATACTATTTTCTCTGTTGAGAATTGAATGTCTAATTGTCTGATATATTGTTAATTGTTGATTTTGCAGGAAGGTTATGTTGTTAGCAAGGATGACATGAAAACTAGTGAAATTAGCTCTATAATGCTAAGAGAGAAATACCCAAAACCATTAGTATTCCATGATGGAAGACTTGCATTTCTCCCAACTCCTCTTGCAACTCTTGCAATGTTCACATGGCTTCCTCTTGCAATACTTCTTGCAATTTTTAGACTTAGTATTGGAATCTTCTTGCCTTACAAACTTGCCATCCTTATCGGGTGCTTGAGTGGGGTCCGCATTCGAGTCCAAGGTTCTGCCCCAACAAGATCAAGAAATGGAAAAGGTGTACTCTATGTTTGCACTCATAGAACCCTTTTGGATCCTGTTTTTCTCAGCACGGCACTTGCTAAGCCCTTAACAGCTGTAACTTATAGCCTAAGCAAAATGTCCGAATTCCTATCGCCTATTAGGACAGTTAGGTTAACTAGAGACCGGAAACAAGACGGGGAAACAATGCAAAGATTGTTGTCTGAAGGGGATTTGGTTGTTTGTCCAGAAGGAACAACATGTAGAGAGCCATATTTGTTAAGGTTTAGTTCATTATTTGCAGAATTGGCTGATGAAATAGTACCTGTGGCTATGAACACAAATGTTACCATGTTTTATGGGACTACTGCTAGTGGACTTAAATGTTTAGATCCAATCTTCTTCTTAATGAACCCTAGGCCTAGTTATAGTATCAAGATTCTTGAAAAGGTACCAAAGGAACTCACAGTTGCAGGTGGAAAATCAAGCCATGAAGTTGCTAATTATATTCAAAGACAATTAGCTGATGCATTGGGATTTGAGTGCACTTCTCTTACAAGAAGGGACAAGTATTTGATGCTTGCAGGAAATGAAGGGTTTGTCCAAGATAACAACACAAAGAGGTCTCATTACACATAAAATTAGTATTAGTATTAGTATAATTGTTATGGTGCACGGAGTAAGAGTCAGACTCTAGTTATGTAGACGGGTAATTCTATATAATATTTGGTTGATTTTTTATGAATATATGAAAATTTTATGATTTTTTTTAATGTTATGGTATGGGACAATCTATAGTTTATGGGGTTGATTATTATGAGGGCATTGTGAAAAAAGTGTTAGGTAGAGAACATAAAGTCACTGCTACCATGTATATGCATGTTCTTTTCATTTATTACGGAGCCCTTACTATTGAAGGGTTAGACCCTTTGTTTTTCTTCTTCCTGCATGTGGTTTGCACCTCTAGCCTAGTGTTGAAGGAAATTTTTTATCTTGATAAGCTACTAAGTTTATAAGTTACTTCCAAATCAATGAGTGCAGTACACGTAGAAAAGAGAATTGATATAAGTTCAATTCTCTTTCCTACGTGTACTGTATTGATTAGCTTGGATGTAAGTTTTAAATTTAGTAGGCTACCAAGATAAAACTACTCGTGTTGAAGACAGTATTTAAATAATACTCCATCTGTCAACTTTGACAAATGCAGGGTATTAACGTTTTGATGGAAAATATAAGCATAAGTCTAAGATACTCATTAATTTTATGTCTTTCTCTCTCATTCCTCTCACACAATATCCAACCACCTCTTAGATATGTGTTGGAAAGTGATAATTTTAATTGAGTGAGAGTATTCAATGAGGAGTTGGAAGAATGGTAAAATTGGAAAAATTGTCATTAATACATACTTTATTTAGAAAGTGCACAGTTAATTTGGGACACAAAAAAAGAAAATGTGGACAATTAATTTGGGACGGTGCTGAATGGTTAAAAAGTCTTTTAAATAATTGATAGACTCCGTTCTTAAATAATTGATATATTTTACTTTTTTTACCAGATAAAAAATATGATTGGAAGACAATAATTATAAAGAAAAAAAGTCTAAATTACTATTAATTAAAGTATAGTTCGAGGTGCATGGCATGGGTAAATGTTAAATTATTACAAATATTAAAATATTAAATTAAGTTGACTAAGGGTAAAGTTGGAAAAAATATGACAAATGTTCATCAAATTTAGAAATGTATCAAATAATTTTTTTAAAAAAAATGTATGAATGAATTATTTTGGAATATATTGTAAATCGGAAGGAGTATTTTTTTTCCTGGAAAGTGTTGAAAATAGTCTGACCATCATCAAAATTACTTTAATCTATAAAATTGTGGATTCATGACTTGTGCTCTACAGACACTTAATAATGCTGAATCAAAAATACCCTAGGAAAAAACAAATTAACATACTACTAGAGTAACCAAACAAAAGAACCATAGTGTCTGAGAGAGAATTATGGGTTAACTATTCTTGTAAAAAATGGTACTCTCTCCATTCTCATTTAATTGTCGTTTAGAAGATATTTATGTATCTAAATTAATTATCATTTACATATATTTTATTAGGTGTCAACAATTTATTCTAATTATACCCCTCAACATATCTTTTATTGGAAAAATGAAAGAGAAAGAGGAAGGAAGAGGTATTATTAAAATTGTGGTGGAAAAAATATGATTTGTTTGAGTTTCTTAATTTTTTCAAAGTTTCTTAAACGTCCTATATTGAGGAATGGAGGGAGTAGTACACTAGTACTACCGCCGGTTTTGGGTCTGATCGGTTCAACTCCCAAACCAGTTCCAAGTTTAGGTTCAAAACCTATGTTAACCGAATATTTCGTTTATGCCTATCGTACTTGTGTCAACACAACACGATATGAGTATGTGTATGAGATATTTACCGTACCTGATCAACAACGATCAAACGCTTAATTTTAGATGTTTAAATATCCGATACTTAAATACATACATGTCCCTTAAATCCGCACTCGTACTCGAATTCGAGTAACATAGTTAAAAACCGATTTAGAATCGCGCAAAAACGGACTCGGCGGTTCGACAATTCTGTTCGTTTTTTGGACACCTCTAAGTGCTAGTACTACTAGAAATATGAAAAAATTGAAAGGTTCTGTAACAAGCAGAGTCAACCTTTTACATAGAAATGGGTGAGAATGATGATCATGGGATGCTGTCAATCTTCTTCTGTAGTCTGTCCTTGCAATGAATGATCTGTTTTTCAAAGTAATAATTCATTTCTCTTATTGTTGTCGACTCTTCCTTGCCAATTTTGTTTTGATGAATAATGCCTTAGTTACCATTAATATAAAAAACATATAATATCAGAATTTGACAAAATTTCAATGGAACTTGTACTCCAATCCGAGCTTAGACTATTACAGTTGTGCCCATTGACAAGGGGAATACAATTAGGGGGAATATAACCTACACAGTTATTACATTTCGCCCATTTAGCTAGATTATGAGCAAATGAATTACAATTTCTCGAAACAAAAGCCATCTTCCAATTCCCATTTTTACAGATTACTCTTCCTTGCCAAATCTTTTTATAGTTCTACACCGTAAATTCATTTTCTTTCATGCATTTTTTTATTTTTTTTTATTATTATTATTATTTTTTTTATTATTGTTTGAGATTAAGATTTGTTGTTTTTGTATAAAAGTATTGACCAGCTGAATTTGGCTGAAAATAACACAAATAATCTAGGATTGGGTTGGATTTTCTTTTCTTTTATTTTTTTTTTAGTTTTATAAGAGATGAATTGTTTGAAAAAGATTTTTTCAAATCTAAACATTTTTTCTGGTTTCTAAGATGAAATGCTATCTAAACGCATAATTTCTTGTTGAACAATTTTAGACGAAGAGTTATAAGTTACTTCTAACCCTTAATTATTTTTTTGCTGGCAATTTGTACCATTTACCATTGTTTTTGCCTTCTTGTATATTTTAATTATTTTCGATTTACTAAATATACCAAACCATGATAAATTATAGTGGTTTCTGGTCAATTCAATCACACCTATAACACACTTAAAGAGAACATGGTCTAGAGCATACCTCATAAAAGTAAGAGCAATAATATTGCACATTCGTCTCACAAAACTAATAAAACATCAAGTGTACATAAAATAAACTTAGAACCTTGAATCAAATGGCCTATAAAAGAAAAGTTTTCGTTAGGATCACAAAGATAGGTTATTAGACATTGGCAATAGCTGTTCCTTGGCAGTTCCGAATGCAATGTGCTTGCTTTGGCCCACCGGAGCAAAATCCGAAATTACAGGTTACTTTTTAAAGTTATATTCGATTTATAAATGCAATATGATGCGTTTCTAACTTTGAGTTAACTGAGGTCTCAATGAAAATACCAAACTGAAGTGGACAGTTTGGGAATGATTCAAGAGATTTGCCCTGACTATGTGAGGAGGGGGAGAGCTTTGTTGACCTACATGAGCATGAGAGAGCTCTGGATGAATGTCGAGCATGGAAAGTTAATCACCTGCTAAGACATACAAAGTTAGAGAGTGAGAGAAGACATCAACCTTATTACGATGCTAAAGTTAGTTCAGATACAAAGATTTTAAAGAACTTAGCATATAATTTGAAAGTTAAGAATGGCATGGGTAAAATGAAGTTGGAAAAACTTTATTTATAGAGGACTTTGCCTAAGGATTTGAGTCATACCTTCTATTATGATTTTGTCACTGTGCTTTTATGGACAGCTGATTGAGTTTGGTACGGCCGATTGGCTTCCACGCACATCATCTGACCGTTCGAGAAGGCTTTTATGTTCTGGACCTCACAAAGAACTCGACCCAGAGACTAGTCTTAGTCCGAGCCCATATGCCAAGGTGCCAATTTTGTGAATTTAAGGCAAATACTTCTTTCTTGTGCCTAGATCATTTAGCCCAAATTATTGTTTTGGGCTTAATCTCATCACAATAATTTTTAAAAACGTCAAATTATTCAACGTATATCTTTTTTAAGTTGGCATTTGGATATCACTTTTGCATAATTTTCAACACAATTTTTTTACTTTTTAATTATATTTTTCTATTAAAAATAGAGTGAATGCCTCTAATTGGACATTAACAATTTATGTTTTTCTCTTTTTAGACATAAACTTTGTTTTTGTAACACTAATGAATATAAACAATTTATGAAACACCTGATATAGAAAAAATAGGAGATTCCGGCAATCTCCTCCTTATATTTGACCTGGAAATTTAGAAAGACCAATATACCCTTTGTATAAAAAAATGAAGAATAAAATAAAATTAAAAAACCTTACATTTAGAACCGCTTTGTAAAACCCAACCCAACCCAACACGACCCATTTCCCAACCTCCTCACCCTTTCCACTTCTGCTCCCTCCGGCGGAACACCATCACCATCCTTCTCCATAAAACATAATCCAAAACAATAATACTTCCAGGAAAAAAAAAAAGACAAAGATCAAAACCAATTACTTTCTCCTAACAAGAAAGCCCATAAAAAAACTTGCAAAAGGAAAATGAAGTAAAGATACAATTTTGCAAAAAGAAAAAGTAAACCCAGACACTAAGAACAATGAGTTTGAATCAAAGATAGACTAAATCTTGAGTTGGGTCATGAACTAATTGAGAGAAAAAAAATAAGAAGAAAAATCACCTGAAAAGAGGGAGTTGAAGAAAGATTAGAAAGAAATAAATACGAGAAGCGTAGGTAGAAAGATTGCTCCATTTTCCTCTTTGATGATGGATGATACGGATGTTGTTGAAGAAGGACCCGCCACCATTAATATACTCTAGTTCTTCCTCGATTTGTAATCTTGGCCAAGAAAGAATCACAGCCTCCTATATAATGGTATTCCCACCTCTTCATTTTACTTCCACAATAACTTCAACCATCCAATCTGTTGGGAATCCCACATCGACTAGCTAGTGAGCAAATTTGTTCTTTATAAGGATTGGGCAATCCTCTCCCTCTTGAGGTACCTTTTGAGGGAATGAGTTAGCTGCAAATCATTTTTTACATGGTATCAGAGCCCACCGGGCTCGATGTTGGGTCCCATTTATGTTCACTGGTCAGGATGTCCCAAATTTGCTGCAGCAGTGAGGGTGTGTTAGGGAATCCCACATCGACTAGCTAGTGAAAGCAAATTTGTTATTTATAAGGATTGGATAATCCTCTCCTCTTGAGGTACTTTTGAGGGAATGAGTTAGCAGCCAAGTCCCATTTTTTACAGTGGTATCGAGCCACTGAGTTCGATGTTGGGTCCCATTTATGTTCACTGGTCAGGATGTCCGCACTTTCTAGTAGTGAGGGTGTGTTAGGGAATCCCACATCGATTAGCTCAGTGAAAGAAATTTGTTCTTTATAAAGGGATTGAGATAATCCTCTCCCTCTCGAGTGCACTTTTGAGGGAATGAGTTAGACCCAAATCCATTTTCTACACAATCACTATCAATCTCCCAAAATGTCTTCCATTCCTCCCAACTAGTCCACAGAACCAACAAATCCTTGGCCGATCTGGAGAGTTCGTGTCGGAGAATAGCAATACCATCCTGTAAACCTTACCGGCGAGAACGCGAAATCAAATGACGTTTAATGACGGAAAATCAGATCTGTACTCCCAAAACTTCATCTTTCAATTTTTCTACGAAGAACAAAAATTTACTATCTATGGAATTCATCATTCAGTCAACACAGTTAATATATATTTTGGGATGTCATTCATTAATGCAGTTCCTCGATGATATCTCTGCAGTTATGTTGAACTCTCCTCCAACATTGTCAAACTTGATCGTTTTGTTGGAGGATATATCATCAATATTGGATGAATTGAAAATTTGAGATGAAGTTTTGGGAATTTTTTTGAGGAAAAAGAAGATGAGAGGTTAGCTCAGATGTTTTAATATGTTACTGGACCTTTTTATCTCTAGAAAGATCGGCACATATTCGTCACATGCCTATTTTTGGCCGGAAATATCAAAATAATTTATAATAGCAGACTCATAAATTGTTTAAGTTTATAAAAATACAAAATAAAAGTTTATGTTTAAAAAGAGAAGAGCAAAAATTGTTAAAGTTTAAAAGGAGTTATTCACTCTTAAAAATATTACTTATTTCATCTTTGAGGCAAAAATTCTTAAATAAAAATTAGATAATATATAGCCGGTCATATATTAGAATTTTCCCATTATTACCTATCTTTAATGGTTTCCATGTACGCTCCCCAACCTGCTGTTCTATATTCACCTTGTCTTAATCCCCTCTGATGCTTGAAGCTTTCTAACTTGTCACCATTTCAAGTTACGGACAACGAGACCGAAAAAATACAAAACATGATGATCCTCTTAATGAGATATTCAAAATAATTTTCTGTTAACAAAAAAAAAAGAAAAAAAAAAAGCCAACTAATGCAGTCATACGCTGAATCAGTGTTTTTCTTTTATTATTTTTTTCTTTATTGGCTGAATTAGTACTTAATCATTCAAATCATTAGTGTCCCTTCCCAAAGAAAGGACTCCATAGGGTAGAGAGATCCTCAATGTCATGACCGTCCTTATGAGACTGTTTCCACATCTCCCACTTGAATTGAGCAGAATTCACATTTGCAGGTAAACCCTATTCAACTAATATGAAGAGACTGTAGGAGGGTCAGTACCAAAATAACGATTATAAAATTGAATTTTACGAGAGAAATTTCCACCAACGACTCAACGAGGTGCACTTGACACAATTAACCATTTGTGATCTTTATTAGCTGACACCGCAGGCCCATCACCTCCCAACATTAATTTTTAATTACCTCTTAACATTATTTTGAAGGTTTTATTTTTAATTTTTTTTAAAGATAAAATATGCGACTTTTTAAATTTTGGACGACTCTACCCCTTAGGCCGCCACCGACTAGAAGTATCTCAAAAGTTTATGCTTGTATGGAGTACTTCGATAGCATTAAAATGGGAACAATTCTATTATGATTCTATAAACTCAGTTTAATATATTGTAATCCATAATTCATCGTCCTATCACTTAGTAAAGAGAGTGAACTTCTCTGGATTGTCTATTTATAATAGAGAAAAATGTTCTTGTGCTACTTAGGAAACAAAAAGTCAAGAAGGTCGTAATCCAGTGGGGCGAACCTTCGTGCGATCTCGAGTTCGACACCCTCTCCTTACATGAGATAATATTTTTCCTTATCTGATGAGGCTAAAAAAAAAATGTTCATGTGCGAAGATCAGTAACAAGCAATCGCCTTCTCCCACTTTCTTAAAATCGTCGTTTTTTTTAAAATGTGGGAGCGATGACCTTCTCCAGCTTTCTGAAACGCCAATGCATAGTTGGACAAGAACTGTAGCCCACATTGCTTAATTTATTGCGTCAAGTCTCTTGTTCCTTGATACACAAGTGTAACGTGTCTTTTGGGGAAACACATTAATTTAGATTATATAATAATTTAAGTATATAATAAATTTAAAATTTCATCAGAAATAGAAGCGTCATAAAAAATTTAAACTTATATATAGTAACTTGATTCATATTAATATGTGTCGACACATGTTAGAAAAATCTTAAAATTTAATATACAACTTTTAACAAATAATTTAACAAGCAGGTAATTTGAATGTCAAATATGAATGGTAAGTGAATATTTCCACACACCAAAAATAAAGGAAAAAAAAGAATATGCCAGTATAGACTAGTCCAATGTTGCAAAATAATTTAGATTTGGCTTAGTTCTGATGGTCCACATATGAAGATAGCAAGCTCTGTCCCCACTTTTCTACTCATTAGGGCCAATGCCACCCTGTAGTCAGTGACCTCATCCAATAATCATCCTCTAATCAAACCTTAACATGTGAATAAGATGGGAGCTGTGGGAGACTATCTACTAAGCCATCACAATCGGACCGATATTACTTTTAAGACATAAATAAATAAATTTTTTTTTTCAAAAAATAATTGTGTATGTTTGTAAAGTTGGGATAAATTATTTGTGTCTTAAAGGTAAGACTAATCCCATTAAAATAGGGATGAAAATTCTCTATCCCCATCCCTGTTCCCAACCAATTAGAATTTATTATATAAATATTTTTTTCAATTATATATACACAGTGTGAATTGTGATTGACTGGGGAAAGAAACGGGGACAGAAGATTTTTTGCCTTAAAATAGTTCTAACACTTTTTTTTTAGGGTAAAAAATAGTTCTAACACTTAATTTTCAAGATCTGTTTTATCAAAAATATTCAAATTATATATAAAAAAAAATAAAGGTAACTAAAATTCTCAATTGATTGAGATTGAAGAATTAACCATTTGATCATCCCAACCATTTCTCAATTCTTGATTCAACCGTCTAATGAACCCCGGTTTTTTCATCTCATAATAATTCAAGAATTCTTCCACTTCCTTTGGATTCTCGCTCTGCCAGCTACAATTTGATTGAGCCTTCACTAACATGAAATTTCTAGTTCCGTCTCTACTGGCAATAGCCAACTTGCTTATATATTCAACAATGCCATTTACTAGACTTGATGGGGCCTCACCTTTACCATCCCACAACCATATAAGTGTCACACCTCTTTGAACAGCTAAAAACATTGCATGGCTATGGTTGATCTCATCCATGATTGAAGGACTAATGTAAAGAACATATTCGCCGTCCCGGGGCGAGTCAACTACCACCCGCGGCATTGTATTCCGGCTATTAAGCCAGAGAATGACATGGTTGATTTGTTTCTTGGGATAGCTAGCATTAGGGTAAAGAAAAATTTCAACAAACTTACTTGTATCATAAACTAGACGTGAAGCTTTATCATTTGATGCATAAAAGAGATCGAAACGCCTCCCGGCTTGAGTTGTGTAGCTAGTAGCTTCATTGACTATGGTTATTGAATGTCCTTTTGAAGCTTCATGGTTTGCCCATATTGAGATTATTGCTATGATGATGATCAAACCAAACCTGAAAATGATACCTGAATTTGATGAGATGAGGTGGTGGTGGTGGTGGTGGTGGTTGTTTCCGGCGGCGGAGATGGAGTTTTTGGTGGTGGAAGAAGGGATGAGAGGTTGGAGGAGATGGTGACTTTTATCTTCCATCATGTGGGGAGGAAATGGGATTGTGATGAAGAACCTTTAGATGGGAATGACAGTAATAGTATTGCTAAAAGCACAATGAATGGCTCCTAGTGGATAAAAGGGCCCCTCTTTACTGGAAAATTCTAATATATGACCAGTTTTGTGGGGATCGCTCAACATCCTTCCTCATACTTAATCAGAATGACTTACTTCTGCAGGGTGACTCCACTCCAACTCATGTGAGAGAAAGCGCATGAGTCGATCCCTACAAGGTTGGATCCATGCCAAAGTGACCCCTCTTTACTTTCCACTAGCATTTTTGTTTATACAAAAAAATTATTATTATTATTGAAATAAGGGTGTCGCAGAAACTTATTATTTTAAGTCGGAAGAAATGCTAAGTTAATTATATATTAGCCTTTTTTTCATGAACACTTCTGATATGGACCGGGTCCACTGGACCATACGGTACAGATTTGGCCACATCACTGCATTTTCTTCTCTCTCCTCATTCTGCAGGGATGTGGCCAAATCTAAATCACATGATCCACATGGACCCGGTCCATATCAGAATTTTCCTTTTTTCATATTCAAAATAAAATTTCTCAAACAAAAATTAATACAAATATACGAGTCACGATGATAAATTAATGAGAGGATACGGATTAGTTAAACTTTAAAGGAAATATATCACTGTGATTGTGACCTGCAACTGTAAGAAGTCAAAAGAAAACTTGGAGTTTACTTGCATTGGAATTCTATTTACAAAAAGGGATGTGTTGTGGTGCCGAATGGGTAAAATTTCGGCACCTAAAGATTAGATGTAAGCGAATAAAAAATTTACATGTGGAATATAGTAACCTGCTATTGCAGGTTTTCAAGTTTTTTTTTTAAAAAAAAAAGATTAAATAAATAAAAATGGACGAATAAGAGGTTGTCACGTCATCCAGTCAAATGACCGGTTATCTGTCAAACAGGTCAACACACTTTTGTTTATCAATTTTTTTTAGTATTAGTAATTTTGGTAAAATTAAAACAAAAATTTGTAAATTTTAACAAATAACTAGTAAATGTTGAATATTACTACTTTATTTTATAATCTTACCATTTTTAATTTGCAACTTACTACTTTTATCATGAATATTCATATTATATAAAATAGTAAATTTACAAAGCAATAATGGTAAATTACATGACATAAATAGTAATTTATTTTATAATAATGGTAAATGGGGTGAAAATTTAAACTTACTATTTTAAAATAAAATTTATAACTTTAAGTTTTAATATTACCGTTTTTATCTTATTTGTAACCAATTGATAAAATGGTAAGTTTAGTGACAAATTTGGTAATTTTATGTACCTTGTTTGTAAATTTTGTTAAAAAATTAGAAACTTTTGTAAAGATTAAAAATTAATATATAAATATTCAAATTCAAACAAATCTTACCATTTTAATTTGAATTTTAATATTCCGTGAATTGGTAAAATTTACAAATAATTTGGTAGTTTTTAAAATAAAATTATGAATTTTATGAATTAGTTGGATCATACTTTATTTAATTAACTATTTTGCCCCTTATTCTAAAGATTAATTCATTTAAAATTAAATAAAGTATGATCCAACTAATTCATAAAATTCATAATTTTATTTTAAGGAAATCCTTTTTAGTTATTAAGAATTGGTTCCTGGTTTATTTTCTTTATGCTGAGTATTAATTTATGAATCAAGTACTTGACCGGCACGTAGCAGAGCATAATGAACAAATGCTGGGAAAATATACCTGCTACTATTACAACAACCGAGGCTTAGTCGTAAGTATCAGAGTCAGCTACATGACCCATAAAAAAAAAAATTATGCTCGGTTGTTAATGAATACATCGTCTTCATTTATTTCTATACGAATTACGATTGATCTTGTTAATTGCAGGAATTAATCAAAGAGAAAGAAGAAGAGTACCTGGTAATTGTAGCAGACTTTTCATATCAAAGATGGCATTCATATATCGCAACCAATCTTTAATTTCTTCTTCCTACTATACCTTCTTCAATTTCAATCGGTTTCGAATTATTTAAATGCATCAAAAAGTTGTTGATATTATTATATACAGAAATTTAATTTCTTACCCTTTTACATATTGTGAGTGTTGAAAATGTGCAAATGTGACTGAACGGGACGGATCCGGAAAGGAAGGAGGAAACAGTCTTTTGGCTCTCTCCCACGGAAAGTTTACTCTCTGCTCTGATCCAAGGAGTCTTTCTAGTAGGAAATGTGGTGTGTGTCCAATTAGGGACGGATTCTGAACTTTTTTTTATTAGAGAGCGAAACTCATAAGTTTATTAAAAAAAATATTTGGGGGGCAAGATATAACTTTTTTAAAGAGTTCTTCAAATATTTGAGGGGCAAGATGAAAATATGGCGTTTATAAAAGTATGATATGTATTGAGGTAAATTTTGAAAACTTGATCCTTGGTAAGATCATGGTCCCATCACTAAGGGAGTGATTTTATGTCATATTATTAGATTTATTCTGCATATATCTCAATTAGATTAGTCAGGTTAATACCGGATCACGGGTTCAAACAAAAAAATACATTATTGATTTAATTATTCATGAATCCACTACTATATTAATTTTTGCTTAAAGTCAACAACATTTGATCCACTGCAAAGGTAGGCTCCCCTCCAACTCAAGTGAGAGGGTCGTGGGACAGACCCACAAGGCCGAATACATGCTAAAGTGACCCAATTACGCAGGATTCAGGAAAGGGCCGCGCATATGCAAGGGTAGCCCTGTTGGTTCGAGGTGTGGTAGATTGTGTACAAGGAAAGGGCCGCGCCTCAAGTGGTTTATTGTAAATGCACATGTAAAAATTAAAGCATGCACAATCAAAGTATCTAATGAAGAGGGATGAGAAAGCATTTCTTAGCTAACAAGAAGAAAATTAGATCCACTTTGTTACAACAAAGATTATTAGTAGAGTAAAAGATCAAATTCTTGTATAGAGGAAAAAAAAAGTTGATAAGAGGTCGTAGTGCAATTGATTGTAACTCGTCTCACTTAAGTCTGCGCATGACATGCCCAATACAAAATTGTGAGTTTAAATCATTTAAAATGCAACTCGATGTTGTTTTAACTGACGGGCAGAATACAAAAAAATAAAAAATTTAACAATCACCCGAATAGAGTAAGAGACTAGTGAGTTGGATAAACATGACACAACTACCATTCCTCCCAAGCTTCTAACCTCTTCTTCTTCTTTGACTATGGAATCAAGATTCTCAAGGATAAATATGGACCATGATGAACTTTTTTTTAATGGAGGGGGGGGGGGGGATTTGTAAACAAGAAGAGTGAGAGAAAGAGAGAATAAGAGAAATGTTGAAACAGAAGAGGAAGAACAAGGATTTTCAAGATGGAATTAGAGAAAGCAAGAAGAATGAAGAGCTGGAAATGTTCTTGGATAATAATAAACATACTTCGAGCTGCTGGACAGAAGACTTTGGATAAAAAAGGAAGTGTTGGGCTGGACTTGTTTAAATAATGTAAAAAGGCCCAAAGTTATTAAATAGTCCATCAATGTATATAGGCTGAGGTCTTCACCCATGACCCGGTAGTTTTTAGATATTTTATTAAGCTTGTTTCTGATTGGCTGGCAGCTAATCCATGCGGTTATCATTTTAACCGCCTAAACTGTGTATAAATAGAGCTTTTTTTGTGCTCATTCTTATTTAATAAAAATACAGAAAATTTCCCCAAATTTCAGCTTCTTTTTTCTCTCAATTTCATCATACTTTTATGCATTTGATCAAGAAAACTTGAGACATGGGGTGGGAGGGGAGCAAGAAAAGAAAGCTTGGGGAAAAAAAGGAGATTATAAGGGGGGTGAAAATCTATACCCGTATATCTTCTCATTAATGTGCTCAACCATTCAGAATTCGGCATGTGAACATTTCTTCTAAGTATATATACACATGGTGAATTGTAAGTGGTTGGGGTAAAAGAATAGATACATACACTGGTACAGACGATTATTTGTCAAACTATGTGTAAAAGGGGGGCATCTTTGTCTTCTTATGAATGAAATTGTCATTTAAATCCTTAACTAGAAATTAAGATTTTTATTAAAAAGAAAAAAAAAAGTTTACAAAAGTTACAAGCAAGAAATATAATTTTTGTTCTCTTTTTCTTTTTCCTTTTTTTTGGGGGTGGGAGGGGTTTGTTATGTGACCTTGACTATCAACAGCTCATTGTACTCCGATGCAAAAACATTGTGTCCTCTTTTAATATTATACAGTCTTTCTGATGGAGCTAGCTTTTCAAGTTTTCTTAGGTAGGGAGGGACGAAGTCATGACTTATAACTTTTAGGTTGGAAGCAAAAAACTGTAATATGTCGAATTACGTACAAAAACTGTAAAAAAATTATTTGGAGGCGAATTTAATTAAATATTTCGAAATACATTTAAAATTTATTATATCTAATAATATTTTTAAAAATCTCCAGGCCCTTGTCTTCTTCGTCCCTGTCCTTGGGCAATGGAATTTCTGCTTGCAGGATTAGAGTTCTTTATCATAGAAAACCAGCTGTCCTCTCTTTATCTGCTTCTACTCATTCGGTTCTAATATTAAATGTCCATTTTCTATTTAAGTTTGTACAAAAAAAAATAAACCTCAACTTTTCCCATAGCTCAACCCCGGGAATCGCGATTTCTCTCTTTGTAGATATGTTGTTGTTTAGCTCAGAATGGCCACCAGGCAGGCTCACTTATCCGTCCGTCTTTAAGGCTTATACTCAGTGGCAGAGCTAAGTGGCGCCCCCAATATTTTAAGAAATGACGTATTTTCTTTAAGAAAAAAATATTTTTTTTATGATATTTTCTTATAAATATTGTATTTTGTCCTCTTAAAAAAATTTAATAAGAAATTCGCCCCATAATAAATTTCTAGCTCCGCCACTGCTTATACTCAGCTTGGATTAGCTGAAAATGGACTTCATGGGAGGGTAATGAGATGTAATCGTACTTAATTTTAGGGGAATTGTTTGAAGCATTATAATGAAACAACTAATCTAATTCTAATTGTAAGACATCTTTTAATGCGTCAAAATGGAAGGACAAATATCAATTCTCTAAATTGGATCTGACCAAAGAAATTAAGCATACCAAGATACTACCTCCATTCCCTATTAATTGTCGTTTAGGAGATATCTAGGTATCCAAATTAATTGTCGTTTAAGGTTGTTTTATTAGTTGTCAATAATTTATTCCAATTATACCCTTAACATTTTCCATTTAAATATTTTGTCTCCTACTGTTCTTTACATCCAATACCTATTCAATAGTGTTAGCCCTAAGGGCATATTCTATGTTGTTTTGATGATAACAAACCATTGTAAGTTCTAATGTTTGTGTGAGCATGTTCTTTGTAATAGGATCTTTAGCACTCACATCGACATTGATGAAAATGGTAAGTTAGCTTCTTGTGTAAACTAAGGTATGTATATTACACACAAGAATGCTATTTGATGGAAGGAAGGAGGCAAGGAGGATGGTTGGGAAATAGGGCTCTTCTAGATGCTTGACTTAGGATATAAACTGTGATTGTGGCATTGATTATGCCATGGGTTGTGTCTATTTGTGTGTTTTGAAGTGGCACAACCTAAGAGGGAGTTTTTCAAATGTTTTCAACTCATACCTCCCTCAAAATATGTGATGTATGCTCAATTATTCATATTTTACATCATCACATCACTTGTTGGCTTGCTTTTCATCTTTTATATCTTATAGCCAACTTGTGGAAGTTATTTTGGAAGTTATATGTGTTATAAATGTTTATGTCTTCAATTGGTATCACATATACTTTTCCTTAATAACTATGAGATCATATTCTTTACAAGTGGTATAATATTTTCATATCCTTTGTGATCTCATTTAAGTTTTTGGTTAGTCTTGCTTCAAGAGTTGTTGTACTCATTTAGCTAATCATTAACTTGTTAGAGGAATGTACTCCAAGTGTTTTCTTACACTTCCTCTACTTCTTTTGGTTGTGATACATGTGCTTTTCTTATGTATTCATGGTATCACTTCCACTAGTACTTTGTTAGCTATTTTTTCAAACGTGTTTTACAATTGGCTATATTTACAATTGGTATCATGTTTTACAATTGGTCAATTGGTATCAAAACTTGATTTTATCTAAAATAGCTAACATCGTATGGTTGATAAACGGGGAGATTATGCTTAAGGTTATATTCCTTATCTCCTTTGTTTTTAGCTTAGGTTGATATTCTTCTTGAGCCATATATGACCATCTTTTGGATTTATGTGGTATTATGGACTCCTTGTTTTTTTTTAGAAATCAACCAAGCTTTTTTATAAGTAATCCTTCTTCATAAATTATTTTTTGGTCTTTAGGATTGATCTTTTGGTTCTTATTTTATTAATCTACAAGACCATCAAGTTGTTTTCCATGGTTTTTAAGTTTTTTCTTTATATGGGGAGGATTATTAAATTTCATCAAGCTTCTCCAAAATTAATCTTTACTTTTCGTTTAAATGCTTTTCTTATTGGCGCTCGATATCCCTTTTTGATTTTGACAAAAAGAGGGAGAATTTTTAGTGTTGCAAATGTGCCAAGAGAAGTAATTTACAAAAGGAGAATGCTTAGAACTTGCAAATTGGGAGAGATAAGGGATTCTTTAATTTAGGGGGAGTAGAATTGTTTTTGAGAAAACTTCTACTTGTCTAGATCCTTAATATCCTTATCTCATGCATACATTTGGTATCTTTATTTTGCATATTATTCCCATTTGCATCAATGTTTTGTCATCATCAAAAAGGGGGAGATTGTTAGCCCCTAAGGGCATATTCTATGTTGTTTTGATGATAACAAACCATCATGAAGTTCTAATGTTTGTGTGAGCATGTTCTTTGTAATAGGATCTTTAGCACTCACATCGACATTGATGAAAATGGTAAGTTAGCTTCTTGTGTAAACTAAGGTATGTATATTACACACAAGAATGCTATTTGATGGAAGGAAGGAGACAAGGAGGATGGTTGGGAAATAGGGCTCTTCTAAGAGTCCCTAGTTTATATGGCAAAAGAACTTATAATGCTAGTGCTTATGTCTTTGCATATATTTGTCTTTACAATTGGTATCGTATACAATTGGTATCTTCTAAGCATTAGTCTTTGTACTTATTTGTTCTTAGAACCTTTTGCCATGCTTCCATGTACTTACATTGTCCATATTCTATCTTATTACATCAAAGTTTGTCATAATCAAAAAGGGGGAGATTGTAAGCCCTAAGGGCGAACGAACTCTGTTTTTGATATTGGACAAACATTTGATGTTGTGTCTAATGATCTTAATCTTTGTGATAGAATATTGGAAATCTTGTAGGAAGCTCTAAGTACTTCAATCAAGCCATGTTCAAGAGACTTATACTTGAAATCAAAAAGCCTTTGATTTCAAGTATAAGTCTCTTAGAAAAGTTTTCCAAGTGTTCTTATGTGTTACCTTTTGGGAAAACCTTTTAGACTTCAAATGATTTGAAAACAAGTGTTTAATCAACTTCTCTGAAAGCCCAGAAAGTCGGTCGACCGAGATTTTCTCGGATCAACCGAACAAAGTACTGAGAGTTGAGCTGGCTTGGTTCGGTCGACCAAGAGTTGGTTCGGTCGACCGAGTTGACCAAGGTCGGTCGACCGAGTTGTCCTTCGGTCCACCGAGTTTTGTGTTCGGTCAACCGAGGTACACTGTTACTAGCCGTTATATGACCGTTCCAGAGTCGTTTTTCAGCAAGATTTCAAATGGTATAAATACTCCAAAGCTTTAGAATGACTCTAACACTTACAATAGACTTTGACAAACTTTCTCTTTGAAATCTTATCAAGTCTAAACACTTTCAAAGGAAAAACACTTCATTGACAAAGATCAAAATCTTCCAAAGGTGTTCTTTCAAAAGCAAGACAAAGAGTGAACTTCATATGTTCAAAGAGCTATAAATTGTTGTGCTTCAAAGGTATTAATCTTTCACTTAGAAGAGTGAACATATTTGTTATTGTACTTTATCTTAATTCCCTTTCTTAGTGATAGGGTAATCTTGTAAAAGACCTACTTAGTGTGGGCAAGTTCTTAGTGAGCTTTTGTTTGTGGTTGTGTTTGTAAAACTCTTAGTGAGTTAGCCACAATTGTAAAGTCCTACTTTGTTTGGGCATCTTCTTAGTGAAGTTTGTTGAAATCCTTGGGTGCGGCTCAAGGTAGTGGATGTAGATTCTAAGTGAATCGAACCACTCTAAATCCTTTGTCTTGTTGATTGGGTTTTTGCTTTAGCTTTCATTCATCTTGCTCAAGTTCTCACTTGCCTTGATTAGTATTCGAAAAAGTTAGCAAGATTAGTTAAAACCCAATTCACCCCCCCCTCTTGTGTTTTACAATTGGTATCAGAGCCTCGTCTTCAATTTTAGTCTAACCACTAGAAGTAAAGATCATGGCCGGTATTTCCGCTTTAGCCTACCAAGAGGGTTCTTCTACAAATAGACCACCTCTCTTTGATGGAAACAACTATAATGCTTGGAAAAACCGATTCAAGATATATGTGTGCTCCATTGATTATTCTCTATGGCATATATTTGAAGAAGGTCCTTTTATTCCATTGAAGATTGTTGATGGTACTTTAATGTCAAAACCGGATAATGAGCTAAATGAAGTTGAGTCCAAGAAAATGACTCGAAATTATATGGCAATGAACATTCTAAGTTGTGCCTTGAATCCGGATGAGTACAACCGTGTTCGTGGAAGCAAATCGGCTCATGCTATGTGGAAAATGCTTGAAGTTACTCATGAAGGCACAAATCAAGTGAAAGAGTCAAAGTTGAATTTGCTAGTTAGAGAGTTTGAGCTATTCACCATGAAGCCAAATGAATCAATCAATGAGATGAATACAAGATTCACCAATGTGGTAAATGGTTTGAAGTCATATGGTAAAGATTACACTTTGGGTGAAATAAATAGGAAGATTCTCAACTCACTTCCCAAAAGTTGGGAAGGAAAAGCTCTAGTCATTGAAGAAGCCAAAGATTTGAAGACTTATCCAACGGAGGAGCTCATTGGTTCTCTTCTCACTTATGAGCTCACACACAAAAAAGAATGAGCATCTTGAAAGGGCAAAAGTGAGTGGTGCTTTAAAGGCTATTCTTGATGTTGATGATTCCAATGATTCAAGTGATGAAGAAGACATCAATGTAGATGATGAGACTATGGATTTAGTGGTAAAACGAATGAAAATGATGCTTTCCGGGAAAGGAAGAAAATTCCCTCAAAATAGAAGAGAACTAAATCCTTATGGGATGGAATGCTATGAATGTGGAAGCAATCAACATCTCTTAGGAAAGTGCCCAACCGCCAAAGCAAAGGGCCTCAAGGAAGACAAAAAGAAAAAATTCTTCAAATCAAAGAATGCAAAGGGCATGCTATGCACATGGGATCAAGATGAGAGAGAAAATGAAGAAGGAGAGGAAAACTCAAATGTTTGCTTCATGGCTTTTGGTAATGAGGTACATCTTTCTCCCTCCCCTTCATGTTCTAATGATGATGATGATGAGGATGATCCTAATGAGCTTTTATATGATATGTATGAGCAAATGAAAAAAAATGTGCAAAGCAAAACAAAGAGATGAAGCTTAAAATTGAATCCTTGCTTGATGAAAGATCAATATTGACTAATGAAAATGAAAAATTGTGTGATGATGTTAAATGCTTGAAATGTGAAAATGAAAATCTTATTATCTCTTGCAAAACATCTTCATTACAATACAAAGAAGCATGTGATAAAATGTCATCTCTTGAATGTCAACTTGTTGAATTTGATAGTTTGAAAATCAAAGTTGTTGAGCTTACATCACTTGTTGACAAGTTCTCCAAAGGAACAAAAAAGCTTGATCATATTCTTGATATGCAACGTGCTTCAAATGTTAAACATGGTCTTGGTTATAATGCTAATCACATTGATCATGCTAGCTCTTCTAAGTTGCCTAAGAATCACTTTGTGCATGCTAGTTCCTCACATAGGCAAAATAGATATCATGAGCATGTTCACAAATCTTCTAAGCCACACATTTGTTGCACATATTGTGGAAAACATGGTCATACTAATGCTAGATGCCATGTTAAGAAGAAGATTGAAAAAGGGGGTAAAAACTATTTGGAAAGTTAAGCTTATTTTAACTAACCCCCATGGACCCAAACAAAAGTGGGTACCAAAAGCTACTCTTCCCTTGATCTCATAGGTTCTTATAAGTTAGATGTATGCCACAAAGCTTGAATGTTATAGATTCAAAGAGAAGTGGCATTGGGAAGAAATCAAAGGAGATGTGCAAATGGAAGAAATTCAAAAGCACTCCTTAACACTTGGATTCTCAAAGCTCAAATGGTAATCAAATTGGAGAACCAAGTTGGTTAAGTACTTAGAGCAAAGCATCAAGTGATGACAAGAGCCAAAGTGTCAATCAATATCTTCATCACTTGGTAAGAAAGCAAAGGTATCAAAATCACCTTCTCTTAACACTTTAATTAATGTGGTTAAGTGTTTTTTATATATATATTTTTATATGCTTGCTCTTATATATGGTGCATCTCACATGCTTGAATTCAATAATTATATAGATGATCTTTAGCATGATCTTGTTTATCCATGTCTATTGAGCTAAGGTATCTATGAGATGTAGCATATGCAACTTGATTGATTCTTGTTTTGATATGTCATATTCATTTAAGAATCCATCTAGTTGTTCTTGGTTTTTGATCCTTAAGCAAATATGTGTTTACTTGAGAAATTGAGCTAATCTTGAAGGACCTTTGAAAAGGTACCAAATTAGTTCTCAAGAATTCCTTGTAGGTTACAAAGTGTTCTAAAGTTCAAAAAGAAGATATGAACTACAAGGAATGGCACAAGTGAGCTAAGACACCAAGAAAAGAGTCCAATGCCAAGGATCACAAGATTGTAGAGGGTTCATCAAAAGAAAAGTTACCTATCAATGATGACTCTACAAGTGTCATGAATAGAAGAGGAGATTGCTTTCATCTCATCAATCAAGGATGAACAACAAAGAAAATGGAGCAATCACATGTCAACCTCTCAATGAGTATCAAATGAAAGTGATCACACAAAAAGCCTCAATGGACTTGATTGATAAAGAAGATCAACCAATATGGTAAGAAGTCCAAGCTCAAAGAGCATTGAGGTACAAGGCTTAACTCATCCCTTGTAGGTGATCATGGTTTTGTGTTTGATCCTTTTGTGCTTAATTTAAACCCCCTCCCCTCTTTTATGTAGTGTTTTATGCTTTGGGGGAGTTTGTATATGCTATGCTTAGTTTTCACTTGATCTTTATTGCATATAGGGGTTTGTGTTTATATTCAAGTCTTTAGCATTAATCTTATGTGGTTGATCGTCTAGATGCTTGACTTAGGATATAAACTGTGATTGTGGCATTGATTATGCCATGGGTTGTGTCTATTTGTGTGTTTTGAAGTGGCACAACCTAAGAGGGAGTTTTTCAAATGTTTTCAACTCATACCTCCCTCAAAATATGTGATGTATGCTCAATTATTCATATTTTACATCATCACATCACTTGTTGGCTTGCTTTTCATCTTTTATATCTTATAGCCAACTTGTGGAAGTTATTTTGGAAGTTATATGTGTTATAAATGTTTATGTCTTCAATTGGTATCACATATACTTTTCCTTAATAACTATGAGATCATATTCTTTACAAGTGGTATAATATTTTCATATCCTTTGTGATCTCATTTAAGTTTTTGGTTAGTCTTGCTTCAAGAGTTGTTGTACTCATTTAGCTAATCATTAACTTGTTAGAGGAATGTACTCCAAGTGTTTTCTTACACTTCCTCTACTTCTTTTGGTTGTGATACATGTGCTTTTCTTATGTATTCATGGTATCACTTCCACTAGTACTTTGTTAGCTATTTTTTCAAACGTGTTTTACAATTGGCTATATTTACAATTGGTATCATGTTTTACAATTGGTCAATTGGTATCAAAACTTGATTTTATCTAAAATAGCTAACATCGTATGGTTGATAAACGGGGAGATTATGCTTAAGGTTATATTCCTTATCTCCTTTGTTTTTAGCTTAGGTTGATATTCTTCTTGAGCCATATATGACCATCTTTTGGATTTATGTGGTATTATGGACTCCTTGTTTTTTTTTAGAAATCAACCAAGCTTTTTTATAAGTAATCCTTCTTCATAAATTATTTTTGGTCTTTAGGATTGATCTTTTGGTTCTTATTTTATTAATCTACAAGACCATCAAGTTGTTTTCCATGGTTTTTAAGTTTTTTCTTTATATGGGGAGGATTATTAAATTTCATCAAGCTTCTCCAAAATTAATCTTTACTTTTCGTTTAAATGCTTTTCTTATTGGCGCTCTGATATCCCTTTTTGATTTTGACAAAAAGAGGGAGAATTTTTAGTGTTGCAAATGTGCCAAGAGAAGTAATTTACAAAAGGAGAATGCTTAGAACTTGCAAATTGGGAGAGATAAGGGATTCTTTAATTTAGGGGGAGTAGAATTGTTTTGAGAAAACTTCTACTTGTCTAGATCCTTAATATCCTTATCTCATGCATACATTTGGTATCTTTATTTTGCATATTATTCCCATTTGCATCAATGTTTTGTCATCATCAAAAAGGGGGAGATTGTTAGCCCTAAGGGCATATTCTATGTTGTTTTGATGATAACAAACCATTGTAAGTTCTAATGTTTGTGTGAGCATGTTCTTTGTAATAGGATCTTTAGCACTCACATCGACATTGATGAAAATGGTAAGTTAGCTTCTTGTGTAAACTAAGGTATGTATATTACACACAAGAATGCTATTTGATGGAAGGAAGGAGACAAGGAGGATGGTTGGGAAATAGGGCTCTTCTAAGAGTCCCTAGTTTATATGGCAAAAGAACTTATAATGCTAGTGCTTATGTCTTTGCATATATTTGTCTTTACAATTGGTATCGTATACAATTGGTATCTTCTAAGCATTAGTCTTTGTACTTATTTGTTCTTAGAACCTTTTGCCATGCTTCCATGTACTTACATTGTCCATATTCTATCTTATTACATCAAAGTTTGTCATAATCAAAAAGGGGGAGATTGTAAGCCTAAGGGCGAACGAACTCTGTTTTTGATATTGGACAAACATTTGATGTTGTGTCTAATGATCTTAATCTTTGTGATAGAATATTGGAAATCTTGTAGGAAGCTCTAAGTACTTCAATCAAGCCATGTTCAAGATTCAAAGTCATACTATTCAAGGCTCATCTATGAAGATTGAAGATTGAAGACTTAGTTTGGTTAGTTTAGCTTTGTCGTCATTAGTCGTAATCTTTAAAGCTCTAACCAAAGCTCTTATGAACATAAGCTTCTCACTCTAGTCTTGCATACATGATTTCATAAACACGTTTTCAAAAGGCAAAAGTTTCAAATGTGTTCTTATCAATAGCTCATGTTTGTAGCTATGAGCTTCTTCACAATTTATTTTTATTGATATTTCTGTCTTTATATAAATACTTGTAGGCTGTTTAAGAATTTCAATAGTTTTTTCCAGTTTATTAGATAAGTCATTATTCATTTATTGATTTTATAATTCAACTTAATGAATTTCTTCAATGGTATTCAATAGTATAACTACATGTATTTATCACTGAGACTATTCAAATTTCTAAAAACTCTTATATAATTCATCAATGCAAATGGTGTCTATTACTAATATGAACTTTTGAAACTGAAGAATTTGAAAAGTTTTTTTTTTTTAATTCATTTATTAATGTTAGATTCATTGCTCCATAGTAATTATGAAGATAGTAAAAGTTTTCTTGTAACTTTCAAGATACTTATTTCAATCATAATTGTTGCATAAATTGATGTTATCAGTTTTGATCCAACTTTTCATCTCCATAAGAATTTATGATTAAAGCTGAAATTAATAGCTAATGGAGCAATAAATTCGTGGAAAAATTAATAACAAATGTCACATGAATTTTTTTGATTGGGATTGATCTTACAACGCGGCACGTGTCGCCCCCAAACTTCTAAACCAACTTTATATTATATATATATATATTTCTTTGAGTTCACCCCAAAATATTTATATATGAATGAATGTTCATAATACATCAAAACTATCCATAAGAAATTGAATAATTAAAAGAAAATAGTATTCATAATACAATAAGATTATACACACAAAAAAGTGTGTTAATTTGAAATAGCCATAGAGATGTATAAATGCCTGAGAAAATCGACAAAATAGTATTTTCTCAATGGTGCCTTTTCTTCACCGTAAAGATGCAATCAAGGTTTATTAATTGAACCAATTCTCGTGCAGTCTGCTTCCTGTACACATTGTATCTTGATATTGTTGATGACATTTTCATTCTACAAAATATAAAAAACATACACAAATTCAATATACATACACTATCGAAGTCGAACAAAAACAAATTACTTGAAAATGGAAAAAACGTTATAAATTCTCTCTAACACTGATCATATTATATAGTAACGAAAATGTTATAATAGACCAGAGTGAAAAAATATAAAATTGTATAGGAAGATATTACCATAGGTGGTAAAGATTCTAAGGGAGTAAGGTTGAATGTGACCACATTCCGAGCAACGGGTTGATGTGACAACGTCAAAAAAAGAAATAGGGAGATCATGAAAAAGGTAGCCATTTTAGCCATTTTTTTCGTTAGGATTTTTCTCAAGAGGTAAAATAGAACTTGCAGGGAGCGGTGTGCTGAAAGATTGACACTTCTATGGCTTTTCGAGATGAGGTTCAAAGTTAGGCTCCTTTATAAAGAATATCCAAAGAGAGAGTAAAAACCAAAAAATTGAGGAAAGAAATTGGATGGCTTTCATGAGATAATGAATGCTAAAGATTTGCTGAGCCTTTCTCTTTATTTATGGTTGTATGTAATTTATGCTACAAAAGAGGAAGATATGTGGAAGGAAAAATTGTGTCATTTTTACTCTACCAATTATGAGTCTTTATGTTTGTCTCTAAATCTCACAAATTTTTAATGTGTTTTTATTTATATTAAGAAAAAAATATTTATTTCATTATCTATCCAGTTTCATTTTTAACGTCATTATCAGTTTGTTACATTTTCTACTTTCCATATTAAAGAAACATAATTTGGCATACATATAAGTAGGTCTGTCAATTGGATTCAAAAGCCCATATCCAGATTCAGACTCATAAAACCCAATTTGGATCTAGATAATTTTTTCTATACTCATATTTAGATTGTGTTTGGACTCATATGGGTAAGATCCAAGCCAAGTATGGGACCCAAGAGTTGTGGGTCTAAATTATAATTGTATAGATCCAAGAGATCCAATTAAGATTATTATTTTTTTTGTTTATATGAACTCAAGGACATGATGCTAATGTTAATGAATGGTGCATATTGTTTTTCACAAAATATTTCGCTAATAATCGTTATTTATTTTATTTAAAAAAATATTCACGTTTTGATCGATAAAATTGAGTGCCAATAAAATTAAAAGTAAAATTAGTGAGCGGGCCTAAATTAGATTCAAGACCCAATGTGGTTGAGTCCGGAATCTAGTTGAAAATATCTAGACCCAATCCAATAGAAATCTAATGTGGATTTCAATTTAGTGGGCATGAGTCTGGACCCAATATTTTAGACTCAATAGGCTCAATTGACAGTCCTACATATCATAACATATGTGAATAAAATAATGTTAGATAATGAAAAGTGTTGAATACATATCTTAAAAACTCCAAAAACATTAATCTAAATTGAATATACCCTCATAATTAGGATTCTACATCCCATCTCTCTCGATGGAGAATTCTCCTAGAGAGAAATCTCCTCTGAGATGGTCTCTTCCATCGTGAAGAGCTCCTCCTGAGGATAACTATGTCCTTGGTGATTATCCTTTAATGCACCATGCATTATCTTGGAAGCAGTAGTGAAAATCATCACTGCTACCCTTATTTAGTTTCATGCTTATCAATTTGATGCTTTTTACTCCTATTCCAACACTGCCTTCCTTATGCTTCACTTCAAGCATTTTTCTCGGTGTTATTTCCCTATATATTATCATACCATATATACATTCCTTTCTTCCAAACTGTTTAATTATTCTCCTTAGCTATTCTCTATCGTTTTTTTTTTTTGTTTTCTTCACTCACTCCTTTGCACGAACAATGGTTAACAATCTCGTTTCTAAGATGAAATCCATAACACTGCATGGTATTGAAAAAATTCCTATGATTTTTAATGACTCTGATGTTCAAGGCGGACCTGCTGGTGCTCGGGCGATGTTAGTCGTCCGTTTCATTAGCTTAACTAATTTTTTGCCACGATACTTTCGCATTCTCCTAGGACGTGCTTGGGGATGTGCGACTATTACGTTCCAAAAAATTGGTTTTAATACGTATCGCTTTGTCCTCCCCTCTGAGGAGGATATTACTCGCATCCTCAACACCGGACCATGGTGTTTTGAGGGTGTGTTACTGGTTATAAAGAAAGTAGAAACTGATGTGGCCGTCACCGATACCATTTTTTCAACGTGTCAGTACTCGATTCAATTGCACTTTGCGCCCCATATCTTCCTCACAATGGAGATGGGTAAAAAAATAGCAAGTATCCTATGCAACTGTGTTACTATACAGATACGTGAAACTGCTGACGGACTATGCTACTACAGATTCCGAGCTGACCTAGAGGTAAGAACCCCGCTAGCGCGTGTCTTCCATGCACAGGCTCCAAATTTAGGCTCGTTCGAAGGACAGTTTCGATATGAAAGATTGCCCAGTTTCTGCCATAATTGTGGTAAGGTTGATCATGTTCCGATCAGCTGTCCGGACCTGCCAAATGGTGTTCGGGCGGCGGATCGGGAAACTTTTGAATTTAATATTATGTTGAATGCATCCAGGAACACTCGATCGGAGTCGGTGGAAACACTACTTATAGGGGATGGTGAGAGGATGGCTGGCATTAATAATCAGGCTCTTGTTCTGTTTGATGAAGCTGCGGCAATGGCTGCCCCTTTGCTAGGAGCGCCGATTGCTACCTCAGCCACTTCTGGTCTCGGCTCTCGGAATGTTACTAACTCTGGTTCACTGGGTACTGATAAAGGGAAAGGCAAGGCTCCGGCAGTGGAGCCTAGAAAGAAGCCGGTTAAACACAGGCTAGGTAAGGGCGGCGGTGAAAAATTGATGGCCTCAGCCATGGTTTCCGGGCACATACCGGCAGGTGAGTTGTCCCCAGAAGTTTTGAGAAATATTGCAAAGATTCAAGTAGGAAGTAGAGACGGTAATGGGGCTGGCCCATCTGGGGTCAACCGCAAGAACAAGAAGAGGCGGGCGGCGGCAAAAGCTGTCGGAAAAGCGCCGGAGAAGACGCAAAAAGTTCTAGACAGCCGCGGGCCGACATGGGCCCGTCGATCGTTGCGGGCCGAGCTGGGTCAGGTTTGTAATTTGGATAATCTGGTTGATGTTTCCGCTGGGCCGAAGCAGACTGGATCGGATCCCTCTGGGTGGGCTTCTACTGGACCGGTGCTGGCTGGGTCGGCACTTGCTGGACCTCCAAACCCTGGGCCAGTTCTTGCTGGACCGCCTACTCCTGGGCCTGCTACCTATGGCCCACGTACACCTGGGTTGGCTGGACATGAGCCGCAATTTTCTGGCCCTATAGAAGAGGCCCCTGTTTTGGAAGACTATGACTCTGAAGGCTTGTATGATGGGCTGCCTTCCATTGGGCCGGCTGGATTTGACCCACAACCAGCTGAATACAAGGCTTTGGAATTTGTTGATTCGGCCCAAAAATTGGCAGACCTGCCTATTAATGATCCAGCAACACCGGGACCTTTCTTTAGCAATCTAGATAATGATGACATGCTCTGGGCTAATGGGGATGGAAATTTTTTTGAGGATCTTGACTCCCCGAATTGGAAACACAAGTCCGGATCTGCT
The DNA here is from genome assembly GCA_026122235.1 of Vinca minor. Classification (NCBI taxonomy): domain Eukaryota; kingdom Viridiplantae; phylum Streptophyta; class Magnoliopsida; order Gentianales; family Apocynaceae; genus Vinca; species Vinca minor. Next base: position 14,510,719 of record JAOCZM010000096.1, on the reverse strand, counting down.
ACTTCCAACTCAAAAAATGATGATACTGAAACGGGGGCTCCCGTCGTCAATCAGGGTAAGGTGGAGCCCCCCAAAGGGGCCCACCAATATCCATGAATATTTTGTCTTGGAACTGTCGGGGACTTCAAAATTCCCGCACAGTTAGTGAACTCTTGCGCCTATGTAATGCGCATAATCCAGCTATTGTTTTTTTGTCTGAGACAAAATCTTTGTCTCGTTCTTTAGAATTTGTTCGATGTAAGTTAGGATTTCCTTTTTTCTTTCCAGTTAATCGCCAAGGCCTTAGTGGCGGGCTTTGTCTTTTTTGGAATAACTCAATAAAGCTGGATATTTTGTCTTACTCTATTGACCACATTGATGCTTGTGTCACTTCTATTGAAAACAATTTAAGATGGCGGTTTACTGGCTTCTATGGAAACCCCGAACATGAACTAAGACCACAATCTTGGCAATTACTCAAAAGGCTAAGTTCTATTAATTCGCTTCCTTGGCTCTGTATGGGCGATTTTAATGAAATCATAAATCAAGAGGAAAAAACTGGTTTTACCCTATAAGTCAGAAACAAATGGACCTCTTTAAAGATGCCATAAATTGTAGCAATTTATGTGACTTGGGTTATTTTGGTAGCCCCTATACTTGGTGTAATTTTAGAGAGGGAACGGGTGAAGTCTTTGTTCGCCTTGATAGGGGCTTAGCTACCCCAACCTGGCAGACCCTTTTTCCTAATTTAGCAATTCAACACCTTTCCACTAAGGACAGTGACCATCTCCCAATACTTCTTGGTGTTCCTCCACGTCGTAAAAGACGGAAAAGAAATAACTTCAAACCACGTCCCCCACGTTTTGAACCTTTATGGTTCAAAGAACCGGCATTCCTTGACTTTGCTAACCAATCATGGGAACCTCCTAGCATAATTTCTGTCCCACATATGAGTCAAGCTCTAGGAAATTTTCGTACAGATTTGCTAGAGTGGAGCTCTAAAGTTGTAGGTGACTTGGAAAAAAAACTACAAGACAAGCAAAAGGAATTGGATGCCATTCAAAAACGGCGCGGCCTTCCTCATTATTCGCTCTCAGAGGAATTAGTAATATCTAAAGAATTGGAGAAAATCCAAGACCTTAGAGAATGCTATTGGAAAGCGCGAAGTAGAGCAACTTGGCTATCGGAAGGAGATCGAAATACTTCTTATTTCCATAATAAAGCCTCACAACGCAAGGAAAAAAATTCTATAGAGGAAATAGTTGCTCCTGATGGTAGTCTAAAAATTGATGAAGATGAAATTGAAGAAGTAGCAGTGGCCTACTTCCAGTCTTTATTCTCAGCTAAATTAGATGGAGCAAGTCTCGCCCCTGGACTTCTAACTAGTCAGCTAGATAGCCGGGATATTGCGATGCTAGACCAGCCTTTAACACAAGCAGATGTCGTTAAAGCACTAAAGCACATGCACCCACACAAAGCCCCTGGGCCAGATGGAATGCATGTGCTATTTCTCCAAAAACTTTGGCATATTCTTGGCGATTCTGTTACAAAGGTTGTTTTGCAAGTTTTAAATTTCGAAGCTGATGTTTCTGCGGTCAACTCTACACACATAGCCTTAATTCCAAAAATAAAGAAACCCATTTCTATGGTCCATTTTCGGCCAATAAGCCTTTGCAATATTTTATATAAGCTCATCTCAAAAGCCCTTACTAATCGTCTTAAATTGGTAATGAACTCTATAATTGATGAAGCACAAAGTGCTTTTTTGAAAAATAGACTAATTACTGATAATGCGATAATTGGGTTTGAGGCTTTTCATAGCTTACAAAATGTTCGGCCAAATGGGGCCCATCATCTAGCTCTTAAACTAGATATGAGTAAGGCTTTTGATAGAGTCGAATGGAATTATCTAGAATCTGTCATGGCCTGCATGAACTTTCCACCAAAGTTTCTTTCTCTTGTGATGAATTGCGTTAGAACAGTTCGCTACTCAATCTTACTTAACGGAATTCCAACCAAGACTTTCACGCCTACTTGAGGTATCCGGCAAGGGGATCCTCTTTCTCCTTTTCTTTTTCTCATTTGTATTGCGGGATTATCCTCTTTAATTCGTGCATCTGAAGAGCGGGGCTCTCTATCTGGTTTTCACTTCAGCAACTGTGTCTCTATTACACACTTATTGTTTGCTGATGACTCCCTTTTTTTCTCGCAAGCTAGTGAACCTTGCTTAAAGAGACTTAAAGAGGTTTTTAAAATCTATGAGGCTTGTTCTGGACAAATGATCAATTATGAAAAGTCCAACTTATTTTTTAGTAAAGAGACTCCCTCTGAAGTAAAAACTCTTGCCTTTTCTATCCTCAACATCCCTGAGGGAGATGGGAAGGGGAAGTATTTGGGACTTCCTTATATAACAGGTCGGTCTAAAAAAGAGGTGTTTCAATTTGTAGTAAATAAAATTTGGAAGAAACTCAGCTGTTGGAAAGAGAAAATTTTATCATTTGCAGCTCGAGTGGTACTCATAAAATCGGTGATTCAGGCTATTCCCACATATGTTATGTCATGTTTTATCCTCCCCCAATATTACATAGACACCATCACAAGTATGACCCGCAACTTTTTATGGGGGAGTGATGAAAAAAATAAAAAGATATGTTGGAGGGCCTGGCATGAACTGTGCAAGCCAAAATCTCAAGGGGGCCTTGGACTTAGGGATCTAGCAGCTTTTAATCGAGCCCTAGTTGCTAAGCAAGGCTGGCGTATTTTACGCCAACCTCTTTCTCTTTGTGCTAGAGTACTAAGGGCAAAATGCTTTCCGTTAGACAAGTTTTTAGATGTTTCACTGAAAGGTAGGACTTCTCTTGTTTGGCAAGGTATCTTGAAAGGTCGGGAGCTACTTAAGGAAGGTTTGAAATGGCGGATAGGGGATGGCACTCGGGTCAGCTTTTGGTATGACAAATGGCTAACTACTCCGCATAGTTTCAAACTTCAAGCTCCGGCCAACATGTCTTTTTCAGCCGGAATACTGCCAGTATCCTACTTTATTGATTTCCAAAGCAAAAGTTGGAATGCCCAAATACTTCGGTGCTACCTATCTGCGTATGAGGTAGAAGAGGTTTTGAAGGTGCCCTTATGTAGTACCTGGCCGATGGATCGCCTTGTATGGGCCTACGGGAACAATGGGCACTACACTGTTAAATCCGGATATCACCTAAAAATGGATATAGATCAAGGCAAAAGAACTTTTCCTTCAACCTCGTTTGGTAGCCAGTTATGGACTTGGGACAAGATTTGGCAGCTACATGTTGCACCTAAGCTGCAGGTTTTTCTCTGGAAAATTTACCAGCGCATTCTCCCCACTAACTTGGCTTTGTCCCGAAGAATTAGCTCTTTTGGGTCTCAATGCCAATTATGTCAGGGTGAATCTGAAACCATCTTACACGCGCTATTCACCTGCCCGGTGGCCAAGAGTGTTTGGGATCAGACTATTTTCAATATAGCTACTATCACGTCAAAGGATACATTTCCCTCCTGTCTTATCCCTATCTTATGGGAAAAGGAGGAAGTTGTAACCCCCTTTGTTTATATCGCATGGAACATTTGGTGCAATAGGAATAAATCTATTTTTGAAGGTAAAATGAAACCGCCTGCAGAAATTGCTAACATTGCGATGGTTTGCGCAGCAGAATTTAGCAGTATCTATGCCTCTTCTATTGGCCACGGCCAAGGCCATGGCCCGGCAATTCTACCTACTCAGGATCAGATTCGGTACATGCTTAAAGGGAAGGCAAAACTTTTTGACATAGATGACCCTAGCAAAGCACCAAGGATTTTGGCTAACAGGCCGACAGATCCCAAGATTTGGAAACCTCCGGACCACAATCTGTTTAAACTAAACGTTGATGGCTCATGGCTGGACGGAAAGGGTGGTATCGGTGCACTTATTCGGAACCATGAAGGTACCTTCATAGCCGGGTTTACCAAATACCTCCACAATTCGCCCAGTCCCGAGCATGCAGAAGCTTTGGCACTCCTCGAGGGAATTAAATTTGCTGCATACAATGGTTACCAGGTTGATCTTATTGAAAGCGACTGCAAAACACTAGTCACTCGCATACACAGCGAAGGAGAAGATTTGTCGTCCGTAGGTCTCTTTGTTAGTCTCATTAAAGAAATAGGGGAGGTTAGGCTGGCCAATATATCATATGTTCATAGATTATGTAATTCGTCTGCTGATGTATTGGCTAAATACGCTATGAGGTCAAAGACCTCGTCTCAATGGTTTGGAGGTCCTCCGGATTTTCTCCTACCACAAATTTTTGCTGATATTAAATAATATCCAGTTTTTCTGTTCAACATATCTTGAAGAGAGTTACACCTATAATATTAGATAGAAAGAAAAGATGGGAAAAAAAAGGGCAAACCCCAAACATTATACAAGAAAAAGTCCATGCTTCAACATGGACATGTCTTGGGACCGTAGGTGTGAGTTTTCGAACTATATGTGGACTAAAGTGTTTTTACCTCTAACTTAGGTGACCCAAGTGTAATAAACTCTAAAATAATATTAACAATCCCCTCTTCAATCAAAACACTAATGAAAGGAGAAGTTGGAAATTTGAATAAGCCTAATTGGAGGATAAAATTTGAGTATTCATTTTTCTTTATGTATTTGTTAATCTACAAGTCATCATTTATTTAGATAGCTATAATATTCAATTCGAAAACAATACGAACAAGAGTTGTTTTAGTGCGAAAAGTTCCTTAAATCAGACTTTGAGTTGGACTTCATGGGAGGGTGATGATAGAAGGATTAGAATTTGATCCCTTTATTCCCAAGGCGGTTTTGCAGATGTATCCTTTATTCCCAAGGATTAGAATTTGATCCCTTTATTCCCAAGGCGGTTTTGCAGATGTATCCTTTATTCCCAAGGATTAGAATTTGAAACAGACTGCATGTACGGAACTACAAACTAACCAACCCTCACCCCATCCCCTAACTCCCCCCAAAAATCATATAAAATTTATTAGCATAAAGTTTCTGGTTTCGTCTAACAGCACCTCAAGGGCAGGTTGTGGGAGGAGGGGTTGTCGGTCCACTTATTGCTTCGGGGCCTGTGGTGATAATGGCAGCAACGTTTATGAACGCGACATTTGATCGTTTTGCCATTAGACAGATGATGAAGTGGTAGCTGCACATCAGAACAACAACACGAGGCAGAGACAACATCATGCTTCTCCAGACATTTATGGATTACCACAAAACTTGCTTAAATAGTGGAATTTTACCTCCAGAAATATATTCATGGGCACCTGGGAGAACTATGTAGTGTGTCCTAAATGGCTAAATCCTAAACAAATAAATATTCATGAGGCAGCTTATCATTAAGTGTGACAAGTTTCATTTAAAAAATTTGTTCACTTAGTTTCTATTGAATTTCAGTAGTATTATATGAGTGAAAATCCTACTGTCCCCGTGTCCCTAACCAATCAAAATTTACTATATAAATATTTATTTTAATTATATATACACATGGTGAATTGTGATTGACTGGAGACACGGGGAACATACACTGACAGGGACAGAGGATTTTTTGCCGTATTATATTATGTAATCCTATGGCCAGTTGAATATGTGCTTATATTCCTATTCACATTCATATTCAAGTGCTCAACCTAGTAAAAACGTACTCTTTAACTTAATTTCGAGTGTTTTTTTTTTTGTTTTTCTTTAGTGACATTTCATGATGGAGACGTTTATTTTATTTTATTTTATTTTTTAATCCACTGCATTTTCACGAAGAAATTGTTAGTATTGGTGAATTAATAAAGTAGGGAAAAAAATAAATACTTTCCTGATTCGACAAAATTATAAGTATTTTGGGATAAAGGAACTATACTTACTCATTGATAGTGCTAACTCTGACGAACCCTGCTTATGCTGGTTATTCATAGCGTGAAATATAACAAGCAAACATATGCAATGCACGTTAATACAACCTAGTCTTTTTTATAAAGACTCACACCCGCTTTAAGCTACAGGTAGTGTATTAGTTCATCGTAAGCTAGGAAATCTCACAATAAAATAAAAAAAATTTGTCGTTTCAGAAAGAAAAATTCTGATATGGAACAGGTTCACATTGACCTTGTGGTCCTAAATAAGCCGCGTCATCATAAAATTGTCTCTCTCCTCATTCTGTAGTGATGTGACCAGTTCTGAACCACGTGATCTATTTATCCATATCAGAACTATCCTTTCAGAAAATAATCCCCGCCGCCCCTTAGATCTGCCATTGACCAAGGCAATTCCTGATTGTACTAAATGCAGATATCGCAAAAATAGAAGAGAAGATTTCAAGGGCCAATCCTTCAGCTGAAGTAAATGACACGTCTCCATCATATGTAACAATTGGGTTTCCACATTAAGAATCAGAACTACCAGTAAACTACAACTAACTGTTGAGAGAAAAAAAGGTTCAGTACCATTCTTTATTGAAGTTTGACTAGTGGCTCCCCAGTTATGACAGCTTCTTCTGCTTGATAATTGGTTCAAGTTATGCAACGCGCTTCAAAAGAAAAAAAACATTTCCTGCAATTGCCAGATTTAGTACCATATTACCTGATATGGATGAACCACTTATCCCCAAGATCGTATCGGCAGAAACATCGAACAGGGCATCACTGGAAAACGAGGAATCCAACACCTGTTACATCGACATCTACCCATCAACCCAACAAACCAACTACCTCTTTCTCAATGGTGACACATTGACTTCCTCGAGTAAAGTGTCCAATTCTTCGTTAGCAAACCTTCTAGCTGAGTTGAACAAGAAAACAAGGATTACTCGGAGACCACATTCTAGCCCTTCCCTTTTAACTGATGCAAAGGAAGGCTCTTTAGAGCCGAGATCTGCAAGAAAATCAGTGCCTCTAGTTGTCAAGCAAGCCTCAATAGGTCTTGCAATATATTTAGCAGTTGGGGTTGCAGTATACGTACTGGAAGGTAATCATTTCACGGGCAAGAAAACCTGGAAGCCAGTGGATGCTTTGTACTTCACTGTGGTAACTTTATGTACAATTGGGTACGGTGATATAGTTCCAGATACGATATTAACAAAGTTATACACTTGTGCCCTTATTTTAGTTGGATTTGGAGTTGTAGACACATTTCTGAATGGGCTGGTGACCTATGTTCTCGATAGGCAAGAGGCAGTATTTTTAAGTGTTCTTGATGAGAAACGGTTTGACACGGTGGTTTCTACATATATGGTAGATACTGCAAAGGGTAGAATGAGGATACGAATTAAAGTCGGTTTAGCATTGACAGTTGTAGTTGGTACAATACTAATTGGAACAGTTATGGTGCATATTTTAGAAAGACTAAGTTGGATGAATAGTTTCTATTTATCCGTAACATCTGTGACAACAGTAGGATATGGGGATTATGCCTTCTCAACACTAGGAGGCAGGATTTTTGCGATAATTTGGTTATTGTTTAGCACATTGGCTGTTGCTAGGGCCTTTATGTTTCTCACTGAGCTTAGAATTGAAAAGAGGAACCGCAAGGTGGCTAAATGGGTTCTTCAAAAGAAGATGACCCCAGAGGATCTGGTTGCAGCAGATCTTGATCGCGATGGATCAATCAGGTATTTTATCATTTTTCCAGGAACTGAGTGTGTTTACTACCCTAAGTACATCGTAGTCTTCTTGGTGCATAGCAAAAGCAGGCTAGAAATGAATAGAGCACATTGATTGCTAAAAGTTTCTGGGAACTACAGTATAAGTCTCCAATTAAAAGACCATAGGTGCGACACATGAAATGCATGGAAGAGACGAGCTCATAACAGACGCTGCACAAGTATGTTAGACATGTTCTATTTCTTGAAATCATATGCACTCATATGTTATATTTTCTTTACTAATCCCGTTTACACCTTCGAGTCCAGTACGTGCAATTTTCAAGCATCATTGCAATCACGTTTCATTCTTATCAGAAGTATAACAATCTTTTAATTTATTATTTTGAGTGCAGTAAATCTGAATTTATCATTTACAAGCTCAGGGAAATGGGAAAAGTAACAGAGAAAGAGATCATGCAAATATGCAACCAATTTGATGTGTTTGATAGTAGCAAGCGTGGCAGACTTACAGTTGCTGATATCATAGACAGCGATTGATCCAGCAGGAAATGAACCTGACTACCAAAGTTGATGAAAGTGGCACCTCTAACACGTTTTAAGCTTTGCGAGACCTAAATTCATCAAACAGAAGCAAATCAACTCAGAGGGCTCAATCACAAGAGAAGAAGCATTTCTACACTTTAGTTGAAGTCCATAAGCAGAAAATATCTTGATGAATTAAAGTCGGATATTGTACTGTATTTCCTGAATTGAGAGTGTTCTATGGATGCTTCAATGAAAATGTACATAACTCTGCTTGCATGAAGAGCAAATGTACATTAAAATGCAAGCTAAATGAGAAACAATAGAAAAAATTCATCAGAGAATCAAAGAAATGCAGCTCTTAGCAGTCTTGTGCACAATTTTTTTTTTTTTTTTTTCAATTTTAGATAACAGCATTCTTGTAAACAACGGTATTCTTATCTCCATTACTTTCTGAAACATTCCCTGCCAACAAACTCTTGAAAAGCAAAATAAACTGTTCATAGATGCCGTGAATTGATTACTCACGTACATACGAATGTACATTTGGTACATTTTGCATCTCACTCCCATCAATAAGCATTAGAGAAACATAAGGCATCTTACATCCTAAACATACAGAACAGACTTCTTAGCTGAACAAAAGAAACTGAGCTCGACTGTTAATAACGACACCAATACCGAACACAAAATGGCTCCTCAAGCACTAAAGATACTTTCGTCTATTGGTTTCATAGCAAGTGAGAAAGAACACCAAATGAATCCACTGTTACCAAAGATTGTCACCCTAACTACAAGTTGGTTTTGTTTTTCTCTTGGGCTGTCAGCAATGTTCCCCATCCGACATTGAGATCATAACTTCACCAACAACAAAAAAAAATCAGCTGCATATAAACAAGGAACACTCCTTTGTCTGGAGCTTAGTCACCTGCTGGTGTTGTCTCCATATGTTACATAAAGCACTATCTCGTCTCAACTTCCTTTTGCATCATGTTTGCAATTCTGCGAATTCACAGATCATAAATTATCAATTACAGAATTAAAGTGTCATTGATGAATGAACACTTCAATCAACCGTAAATTGAAAAGGGGGATCAAGGATTCGCTAATATATTACCTTGCTCTCAGACGATGAACATCCTCAAGAATTTCCATTACTTGCCTAACCTTTGAATTTTCTAGCTTATTCTTGTTTTCCAGTATTAGTGCCGAAAACGTTAAAAATGAGTTAAGTTCATCTTCAATTTTATTGATCTGCCAATCTATATGTTCCAAGAAATCCTCGTAGGACGATATTTCCTTTAAACTGTGGAGAACATTGACTTTGTTCGAGACATTTCCTCCAACTGAATCCTGATTATCGTTCAGGCCTTCGTCATTATGCCGTTTTACTCCTTCACAACCTGTTTGCAATACGCCATGCTGACCAGGTTGGAGGGAATTCAAGATAATGCCATCGTTTTCAGTAGAATTTTTTGGATGTTCCTCCTTTGGGAGATACAATTCTAACAGGGTTAGAATCAGTCCCCGTGCTGACCTCAAGTTCGGAGGCTACATTTCCAATCAGCTGATTTTCCTTGACTGATATCACCTAAAAAGGAATTCATTTTACCAATCAGATAAAGGGACAGAAAATATTGGCTAATTAATCCAGTTATACCCAAGATATATAGAGTGTACAATTGGACAATGGAAGTGGAATAGAGAAAAAGTAAAGAAAAGTAAAACAATGCGACTATTAGGAAGTGCAAAACAGATAATCGACCGTGGGAAAGGAGATTTTATTGCAGTTATCCGGTAGAATTTTCCGTTTATGGTTGCATGAATAAATTAGATGAAGAGGATCAAGGGAGACAAAACACACAACTCTCTATCACAAAATTATTTAGATATGAAGGCTCTGCGAACTATATATGCTCTCACTTAAGAAATACCTCGTTTAGCTTTGCTGCAAGCTCATCAAGCAATTCAATGCGATTCTTTGACTTTTCCATTGCCTGCAAAACCATTTTCTTTTGAAAAAGTAGCTCCCGAGCATCATTCTCCTTCCCAGTTCGGACACTGACAGCAGCTTGTCGACGAATCTTTTCTGCAGCCTCAGACAACCTCATTAACCTCAACCTCGCACTACTAGCTGAAACAATAACCAACATCCTATGTTAAGTACCAAATCTAGTGAAAGATGTGTCGAATAATTGTTATAATGTGGTAACTCGGTTAGAAACGCTTTCTTATCTCCTGTGTTCGAATCACATCTCCGTCTCCCCAATATACCCAAAAAAAATACTAATAATTGTCAAATTTCTTCTTTAGACTGTTAGGATAATTATAACAAAGCCAAAGTACTAGTCTTTCTCTAATTTCCCAGAAGCCCAATTCAGTAAATCTTCAAAAAAAAAAAAAAAAAAAAACCCAAATCAGTAAATCTTAAAAGTGCATTATTTAATTGGAATAAAAAAGAAGAGAAATTCCAAGACCTTTGGTTCTGGTGGATTGAGCCTCCTTGTGAAGATGATCAAGCTCTTGTCTTAACTCCTCAGATGTTGTTGTTGTTGTTGAAGAAGAAGAAGAAGAAGCAAAGCAAACACTTCTTACTACTACTGGCTGAATCCTCCATTGAAGAAAACTTGATGGCCAATTTATTATCATCTCTCCACACAACTGCCAAACAAGATAATGATTCCAACACTGTAAACAGCTTCTATCTATCGTTTGCTAAGTTATCTATCATTTTTTTTTTATGAGAATGCTAAGTTATCTATCGAATTTAGTATTACTTTTTCCGTCCACTTTGTATTTTATATGAGAATTAAGATTTTATTAAATTTTATAATAGAATATGTTAAAATGTCAAAGGTGACCCTAGTTAATGATACTTCAATTTAATTATATCTCATCTTTTCTTTATATCTTCTCTCTCCAATATTTAATGTAAGGGGTATGGTTGAAAAATTATTATTAATAAACCTTTTATTTAGAAAGTGGACAAATAATTTGAGACAAATTAAAAAAGAAACGTAAACAGATAATTGGGACGGAGGGAGTAGTAAATTTTATAATTTTTGGCAGACCCGTGATCAAGGAACAATAATCAAGTTGAAATATGCGTAGATAATAAATTTAATAATGAAATATGAAGTTAAATTTGATTAGGTTACCATAACCAAGCTTTGACATCAAAGGTGAAATTGGGTGGAACGATATGGATCTTCTAGTACGTAATTTAGTATCACTAATACTATTATCACACATAAAATTATATATTTAGTTTAAAATTATAATCATTCTGAGTTAAAATTAGAAAGTGTAACATGTATTAAAATTGAATTCACTTGTCAAACATGATACATTATTAAACAATTTATTCTTGAATACAATAATTATTATTTTGCTAAACTAAAAAGACACGAATCAATTTAGAGATACAGTTCTATATTTTTAATTGCTCAGGGAAAAAAATAGTTCTATAATTTTGAAGTTTCCAAGAATCCAAGAGTACAACTGAAATTTTGTTTGGAATACAAGATAGATTTCCATTTTGTTCCACTATAATAAGGTAGTTATTGGGCCTCTGCCCGGGCCAGAAAATTCGATATATGCAAATAGAAAAATCAATTTAAGGCTAGCTTAAATTTGGGCCAAGGGCTCTTTTAAGAAGAAAAAATAAAAAAATTGGACGTTGGCCAAGTGGTAACGTATGCTCTTAACTACAATATCTTCAGTTTGCAAAATTTCTTACCACAGACCAAAAATACTTGGTTTCAATTTTGTTTTAGGAATCTTGGAACCATTTCACAATTCCACAAAATAGGAAAATGCCCCCTCCATATGCATTACGGTATCATATTACAGTTTTCAGCCAACGCGTGAAACTAAGTGCTACATCGTATGATGATGATGAAACTATCTCTAAAAATCTACACATTTAGTTTAGTTATGGACTAAAAATGTTCGGCCCCTTAGTGAAGACGCGTTAGAGGAGAGTGAATGTCATACATCGACGTTGAACATGTATGAAAAGATTAATTAGCATATAAAAATAAATATAAGTGGTCGTGTTCATCTTGAAGTATCCATTTTGAAATAGTAAGATAGCAAGAATAATTATTAAATAAATAATCGTAGATGTTGTCAAATTTCATGAGCCCGCTTCGAATCCGCAGAGGCTGCGGGACAAAACTAACATCTAAATTCATTATCAATAATGATTGTTGAATAAAAAAAATTGGATCAAACAAGGATAAAAAAAATTGGATCAAAGAGTATAAAATGAAAATAATTGTAAGAATTTAATGTGACATTATGTCTTATTGATCTAAATTTGATCCGAAATTTTTGATCCAATAATCACTACCCTGAATATTTCAATATATTTTTTTTTTTGAAACGCAATATTATTCTTCAATATCTGAAATCTGGTATATATATAATTGACTGAACATAGAACTTAGAATGTTAAATATTTTACTCTAATACCGAGTATTAACTCTCTTTTTTTTGCTAGGTGATACCGAGTATTAACTCATATATCACTTTTCCACTCCAAATTTTTTTATATGAATCATGTGGTACAAATTCATCTACATTAAAAGAAAATTATGAATTTGGATCACATGGTCCAAAACCATAGTCCATATAAGAATTAACATTTCCACTCTATTCTAAATGCTTATCATATTTCTCTTATTTATATTAATTGGTTAGATTAATAGTCCCTAATCATCAAAAATATTATACCAATTAGACTTCCAATGAAAGCTTTAATTTACAAGAGAAAAAGGAGAAAAAAATGAATCACGTCACGAGCCTCATCCAACATATAATAGTTATTGATCCAATTAAATCATTTTTATTTTATACTTTTTGATTTTTAGTTTGATCCAATTTGATATCCATATTGAATGATCATGAAAGGACATTTAGGATGAAAATTTGAGACATGTGATCTTCATCTCCTAATTGTTATACTACTAAGGTCATTTCAATCAACTTGTCCCCACACCCTTTTGCTATTGCAACTTATCTTCACAACCACCCAATGCCAACTACTTACTACTATCAAACCACCACCGCCGAAGAATCGGATGGCCAAGTGGGTAAGACTTTCTTCATTTGGGGCTTAAGGCCCAAGTTCGATTCCTGTATCTCCCTTCTTAGGGCAATAATATTCTCCCTTCTTAGAACAAGTCCTCCTCCTCTAGTGAGGCTAGACAATTCCTCCTCTGGTGAGACAATACCCTCCCCGGGCATGGAGTGCGCTACAATCTCCCTTTTTGGGGTACTCTCGCTGCTTTACCCTTCGGGGTTCCGCACTCGGACGTTAAAAAAAACCACCACCGCCGCCTCCCTCCAAAAAAAAAAAAAAGAAAAAAAGAAACACATTTTGTCATCATTGATTGAGTGTATTGGGATTGATTTTTTGGATCGAGATTTTTTATTTTGAAATTGAAAAAGTAAATCTTAGTCACGAGATTCAATAGTTGGTAAGTGAATAGCTATGTTTAAAGTAAAATAATGTGCATGCCTCTTATTTGTGGTATTACATTAAAAAAGTTCTAAAATGTATATTCTCTTAATTAAAAGTCACACTAAATTAGCCTGATAAAGTAATTAAAAATAATGAGTGCTCTAAACATAAAAAAAAGAAAAGAGAAAAGATAATTCCAAATATCATAGATATACACCCTTCTGACAATGAAATAAACTTAATTAAATTTGAAAATTCGTCAACCTAAAGTTTAAAAAGGAATAATTGCTAAGGTATCACATTCAAACTACAAAGAAAACCTCTGCCTTGTTTGTTATTATAGTCCCTATTTTAAATTCAACAACCCTTTTGAATTCTAGACAAGAAATGAATTTGGGTGCATTATTTTGACTAATTATCCTATAATCTAATGTGTACTATCTTTTAGAACAAAAATCAGTAGAATATGAAAATTCCATTCTTTCGCTTTCTAACAAAGAAAAATTTCATTCATGGATTTGAGCAGTTAAATGGTTAACTACTTAAGAAGAAAATAGGGGTTAATTATACTGCTAAGAACTTGGATTAGGTCTAACGGCCTAGTAATTAATTAGGATACATTAGAGGTCAAGAGCTTTTAACCTCAACCAAGATTAGACGTTTAGTTCTTTAACGGATAAAATATTTTAATATAGGAAGCAGAAATGTTGGATGCATGGTACCTATACGGTTCATAATCAAAAGTACTACGCCAATTACGATTAGATGTTTAGTGGTAATTATGTCTATAAATTGTGATGTAAAAAGAAAACTTGGGTTAATTGAACTAATCAAGTCCGGAGATAAATAAACTAAGTAAAAACAACTTTCTTGAATAATTTGATAATCAGTATCCGTTTTTTTTTCTTCCATCGGATTAGTTTAGTTAGAATTTGAATAAGCAAAACCCTGACATATGCACATGATGAACCGTTACCATTTTTTGTCTACTGAATGCAGGCCCGGCTAACTGGGGGCTCAAAGTGACATACGGAACAGGGCTCCCAATTTTTTTATTACCTATATAAATATGTGTATTTTATTGAAAAAAAAATCAGTATTTTTTGTATCACTTACGGGTCTCTCTTTTTATGGGGCCCCAAATTTTAAAAAAAAAAATCACTTAACATATTAAAAAAAATTACTATATCTCCACTTGATATTATGATTGTTTGCACTATTGAAATTTGAGTCTATAATTATATTTTGACATTTTTTATAATTTATATTTTTTTTAAAAAAAATCGAAGGACTTAACTTTGATAATTAGCACAGGGCCTCAGAATTGTTCGAGACGGGCCTGACTGAATGGAAGCTATTTAAAATCTACTCATTATGTTTAATAGTTGAAGTAGGCAAATATTGAATACGTATAAATTTAGAATTATTAACTTATCCTTCATCGTGGAATTATATTCTCGATTATTTAGAAGTAGCTCAATGTGAAGTTATGTCTAGGAAAAATTTCTTATGGGACGGATCTTGTGGGTACCTGTGAGACGTGGAGGTCTGCGGGACCTACCCTGATGGTGAATCCTGTCTAAATTTATATGAGAGGAGTGTGGGCCCGTATCTACAAGGGCCGCCCCATGCCAGATTTTCCCTCATGTCTACATGAGCATTTAAAGGCCCATGAGAAGCCGAAGGTCCTCAAACAACTGGACCAATTTCTCTCTAGTCCAAAGGTCCATCTCGGTTTGAATTTCTTCTACGCACTTCTGTTCCAGTTCCAGTTAAACCTAAAGATGATAAGTGCTTACGATTTTCTTCTCTTCTAGTAACCCTAAAAAGCCTAAGGCCCCATGTTTTGAAAATAGAATGCAGTTAATTGCCAGTTTTCACGATTTTAGTAATACTCTAAAGGTACCAAACCAATAAGCTTGTTTCAGAAGCTTTAAGCGACGACATTTCGAGTCTGAATATACTGAAGATCTAATCGAAAAAGATGATTTTATTCATATCCGCTCGCAAAAAGGTAACAAAAATGCTAAAAAGACACATATAAAACATCATATGACGATTAGATATAAGCCTTTTAAAATGCCTTAATGTTTTCTTAAAATCCATTTGGCAAGTTATGTCTAAGGTCTTTTTGGCCATCTTGTACCCAAAATTATATCTTGAACCTAACCACAAGCTTTGAAACTTTTTAACTTTCTAAAAACAACAATATTGAGAATCAAAGATCACGCTTCGTTCATGTTAGCCAAATACTCAACTAGAAATTAATCATTTAAATTAAGGAAAATACTTTACTACTAAAATTTTGGGGGATAGAAACCTAAATCCCAAATTAAGGGTGTTAAATGACTATCTTACCCCCTGCTGGTATAAGGGATTCACCCAACTATAAGGGCAAAAAGGTCCGAAAAAATATTTTAGCCAATAATTCTAGTAGCCTAGCAAGGTCCATAAATTAAAAAAAGGGATTTGATTAAAAATGAATTTAGTCGGCATCTTTGTCAAATTAGAAGGCCGTCGAAAGAGAAACTTGTTTTCTACCGTAATAGCGCCGAAGATTTTTGCGTTATCAATTCACATAATAATGATTATACCATAGAAAGTATAAAATCTAATTACTATATATTTTTATTTTATTCTTAATTAGTACCGTTTAGATTGAAGGAAATGAGAAGAGAGAAATAAAATGAGACGAGTGTTAGCCCTATCTATATATCAAGGAGAGCTAAATGGTGACACCAATACTATATGTCAAAAGGTTTTATTTAGTTGTGGAATGCAATTAACATGCAAATTACAAATTATACGTGCTACTCCCTTAATTTTACAAAATAATTATCTCATTCTCTTTTTTATTATTGAAAATTAAGTTAAACATGTCCAAAAAAACAAGTTTAAGGAGTCAAACATGTCCAAAAAAAACATTTTAATTCGAAACCGATCAAGTATTAGCCACTTGACTTAAAATATATTAGGCAATTGAGTGAGTATTTTCACAGTTGTACTAGAGAAACTGCTACTTTTAAAAAGTTGAGGATACATAGTTTTCAGCTCACTATATTTGGCAAATTCATTCACAAAAGAAATTAACTTGTCCAAGAAATTAAAATGTCCATATTCAATTTACCAATCTCCACTGCAAAAAGCTTTGTAGAAAATTCCTGCCAAATTATTGTCCTGATTCAGGTGTAGTTAGATTTGAGTCTTATTTGTGTTTTTGTTTGGTTTGAAACTCAAATTAAAGTCTAAATAGTTTTTGGATTGAGTTTTGAAAATAAAACCTGAAGTATTAAATCATTTAGAATCGGGTTTTAATTTGAGACTGATTTGAGATCCAAACCAAAATTTTAATTTGAGACTCAATCCAAATATACCCAAATGTCTTTCGAAGAAGAGAAGTAGAAAAAGTTGCCAAATTTTCATTTCATCTTTTGATATGTCTATGTCAAAATAATTATTTTTTCTGCCTTTTTTGAGACCTAAAGAATATATATACCTGCTCCTCAAATAGTCAAATTGACTGGGACTGCTGCAAAGATGCCAATACTTATTACACTTTTGATACTATAATTTGTTTCCATAAAAAAAAAAGATACTATAATTTGTCAACAATGTCATGCTCTTCCATGTTCTTGGCAATTCTTTCTTTCACCACCCACCCCTACAATTGATGAAGAAACATGAACTTTGTGCGGTTCTGGCTCAATGGTCAAAATTTCACACGTGCGAAACATTAAATGGTCGTCGAATTAAAAATACGACTTTCATTCCGTATTATTGGGATGCTTTTGACTGCTTCGTTTCATTAACAACATGTTGATAAGTGTTTATTTTTCTGTTTAAAAATTTTATCATTTAAAAATAATGATAGAAACTTTACAAGAAAAAATGGACACACAAAAATCATATGCAAATGAAATAGAGGATGAGATGGGGATGGAAAATCCTACACCCATTTGGACTAGTTTTCAAAACGCAAAAGAATGTAAAATTGTCAGTCGATCTGTTTTTTTATTTTTCTAGTTCAAGATTAGTGTAGGGACGAAGGCAGAAATTTGGCGTTGGGGGCGAAACTGTAACAGTATGTCAAACTACATATAAAAAAGGAAAAAAAAAAAAATCTTGGGAGGTAAAATTTATTATACCTAATATAAAAAAATAAAATATTCTAAACTACATATAAAATTTACTATATACCTAATAGTATTTTTTAAAATCTCGGATGCAATTTTAGTAGGAATATCTTATATATACATGCAAAAAGCATTAATGAAAATAAATCAGTTAATATATCTACCGAACCCAACAAAAAAGAAAAAGAAATAAATCAGTTAATCGATTGTTATACAAATGAGACCTATACCAATTATACTCTTGATGATATAATCTAATTATGAAATATACGTTTGGTCACGTCAAAATGATTAAGGATTGTTTATAATCAATATTTTTGTCTAAAACTCAAAATTATAGTACATGTTGAGCATCTAGCAATTTATTTATCAGAATGAATCGAACTCGCAAATACCAATTGAAAAATGAATCATCTTATCGCTTGAGCTGCCTTTCATTATCATTATCGTATATTGGGACCTAATAATATATATATTACTCCAATATATTTATACTTTATGGATTCTAAGTTTTTCTCCCACCATTCCTTATTATAAGTACAATTTTTTAAATAAGACTTGGAGAACTCAAATGAGGAAACATCTCACTCTTAAGAATTAGAAAAAACGAACTACTTTGCCTTTGTAAGCTAAAGTTTGATCTTCAAATCTATACTACATGTCAATATACCTTTCAATATTTTGCCCCATTGCTTTTATGAACTTTCTTGATCGATACAATATAGTAGTTTACACCTCCATCACCTTTTGTCTTTTCTCATCATCATGGGACAAAAAGTACAACCTTCCCCTATATATTTATTGTCACGTTATAATTTCTGTCATTATTCATAGGGTTTCTGTTTGTAAAATTAACATTTTTATGTATGTTAATTAGATACAAATTATTTTTTTTGTGTTTCATATATATAGTAAATGAA
The DNA here is from genome assembly GCA_026122235.1 of Vinca minor. Taxonomy (NCBI): domain Eukaryota; kingdom Viridiplantae; phylum Streptophyta; class Magnoliopsida; order Gentianales; family Apocynaceae; genus Vinca; species Vinca minor. The sequence goes on along the minus strand of JAOCZM010000096.1, from coordinate 14,492,061 downwards.
TGATTTTGGAGTTTACTATTTTATTATTCTTTCTGTCATCTAAAGTTTAACGTTCAATTTCTATTTTTTTTTTAAAAAAAACTAGACCATTTATAAGTTCAATTTCTATTTATGTTGTATAAAAAAGTAGTCATTGATCTATACTAATCAAAGAAAGTACTCGTTTTTATGTGTGTATATATATATAATATGTCCTTGAGGTACCTCTTTCTTATGCGATATATTACTTTGTTGTTAGAAAAGTAGAGAAATAGAAAGCCGTAAAGTAATATTTCTTAGAAATATACTTTTTTCTCTCTAAAGAATCTGATATTGCTATGTATGAACTGATTTCCATGGGGGGAAAATCTGATAGTCGAAAGTAAAATTACAACTTAAATAGATGCATAATATTTGCATTCATGCTATAGATACAATTAGTGTAATATCATTTTCAATGATTTCCATGGTAATTAGAGCAGAAAAAAGGAAGAACAATCCAAGAATGAAAATTGGAAAACCTTAAATTTCTCGATCGAACACATATCAAGGATTATATTTCTAAATGATAAACTTAAACTCCACACCAACAACAAAAACCATACTAATATGAAATCATGATACATAGTATTAGGAGAGAAAATACTTCGCGTACGGATTCCATGTTCATACATATGAACTCAAAAGAGATTAATACTCTCTCCATCCCAGATTGAATGTTCGTTTTCCTATTTAATAGAAAAACAAGCATTTAATATGAAATGAAAACATAAATAAAAGATTCAAAACTTTCAATATGGAAAGTAGAAAGAATTATCCATGACCAAATCCATTAAACTAATAATAATAATAATCATTGTACAAAAACTCAACAAATGATAAGAAAATCAATCAATCAAAACTTATAGAATTAATAATTTAATCACCTCCAAATTCCAAAATCATGGTACGTAGGATATGTCCTCCATCCCATCTCTTGAAAAGAAACAATTTCGGCTTCCCTAACAACGGTGCCAATCTCCTCTCATATTCAAGTACCTCACACCTATAATGGAAATGTGTAGCATAGTTGATTACCTTCCACTAAAGGAAAAAAACTGCCTCCCACTTCTATAGTATGATTGGTGAGGCTATAAGGTCTCTTTTGTCATCAAAAATGAAGATTCATTCCCAAAGTCAGAGATTTGCATTCAATACTTTATGTGTTCCATACTCTTTGTAGCTTGCACATATTTATATATCATTAGTAGTAAACATAGATATATACTTTCATATATGTAGTTTTTTTTTGGGCTCTTCTCTAGCGTGGTAGATTCTCCAGTGTAATTTGAGACTGATATTTTTGCCAACTGATGATAAAAATTCTTACATAATAGTAATTTAGTCGTTTTAGATCTTCTATCTCATTTTGTGTATCATTTCTTACTTTATTAACAACCAGCTATCAATTGTCTATTTTTTTTCTTTAAAAAAAAAAATTCTATAACCGGAAGGGAACGGTGGACCCTTAAGGGGAAAAAAGACACATGACAGCCATTTAAAAATGAAGCGGGGATAACATATGAACGAAGACAGAAGATCCTAAATCAACTTCGACTATGAATCTTGTAACTTTTAGTTATTGGCATAATCTTTACCACACACTAGAGAATCTTCCAGTACAGTCACTAAAGAAGAGCCGAACCCTATATATATATACCTTATTATAAAATGATAAAGAAGGATGATTAATCTTGATTAGGGGTCATGTTTGTGCATGAATGGGGGAATCATGTTATGAAACAAACCATAATCAGGAGGTAGAAGCTGGTGATGTTGTTGTTGTGGAATTAGGGTTTGATGAGGAGGAAACATCAAGTCTTGAGAAAAGGGATGAAATGATGATGAAGATGAAGAAGAGAATAGAGAAGGAGATAACATAGCAGCCGCATTGCCTCTAAGTGTGGCTGGACAGTGATGGTTATGTTGGCCTTCGTATGTTGTGATCACGACTGTTGGATCTTGAAATGATCTCTCCACACGCTTTTTCACTGTACATTTCTGACTTGTACATCTGTAATAACTCCTGCAAATTTGTCAAAAAAAAAAAAAAAATCAACCATCAAAAGTTGATTAACGACTAATTAATTTCGTCCGCGCTATTATTGTTGGGGACTTTTTGTAAAGGGAAACTCCCAATAGAGTTTTCTATGTGACAACAATGATCGAACTTGAGAACATAAACAGTTTAAATTAACCAAATAGGATCTACTAACATTTACATACAACCAGGTGGAGAAAGAACAACTTAATTAACTAGCTATTTTAATAGACCATAAATCTTCTAATACACTATCTATTATACTAATGATATTGTCACATATGGATTAATATGATTATTCTAAACCTATGAATTCACTCTGACTCAATGATGTTGCTACGTGTTGAGCAGTATCATCTGTATACCAAACAGTGTACAAGAAGATGAATTTTAGAATACCCATAGTCCAAGCTAGCTTTATGCACTATATTTGATCTTTTGCTCTATGATTCAAAATTTCTTATGTGATGTAATTCAAACACAAAAGTATGAGCATTTTGTTAGAAGTAATTTTACACACCAAAAAAAAATTATTGATAAATTAACCTTGGAAAAGGGCTATTCTTTACTGCCTTTTGTCCATACTTTCTCCATCTATATCCATCTTCAAGATTATCAACGTCGCTCTTTGTCATGAAGGCGACCCTTGGTTCTCTTTGCTTCTTCTCTCCTTTCTTTTTCGGTTTGTTCCTGCAACAATCAAATCAAAAAATTAGTTCAAAACATCTCAACACTTGTCATTTAGATCATTTTGAATCCTATTCAAAACCCTTGATCAGGTTGTCAAGAAAAGTTATCGTAGTTGGCTTAACACTTGTAACTTGGACCGATAGATCTTAGTTCGACAGTACCTCTGCCTTGATAAAAATAAAATTATATATAAAAAAATATCAGGTTAAAGCCTAGATTAGGGTTTTTGCAAACATCAAAGAATATTGAAAATTAAATATGCTAAAAGATACTGATTAGAATGACTATAGCTAGAGAAACCAAGTGGAGTAAAGTATTAGTAATTCATAGTCAAAATTTTCGAGGAAGAAAAGGAATTATATATTTTTTTTCTGTAAAGACAAATTAATCAAGATTTCTTTTGCATCAACCTGAGTTTAGATGACTTAGAAAGTAAGACTACAAAGTCTATAGCATGAAATATAACTAATTAAAATAATCCCAATTGGTAGATTAGTATAATAAAAACAAAGAAAATATCCCATAAAAGAAGGTACTCTTGATATACTTTTAGATCACAAAAAAAAAACCTACAGTTTCTTAGACTTCTCATTCTCCTCTTCACACCCTTTTGTCTTCAAGTCATTGTTAATTTTTGATGATTCTTCTTCAACTCCAGCCTCACTTGATGAGGAAGAAATAGAAGAAATCGCGATTCGCGAATTCTCAGCTTTACTAGTACCTGACAGAAGGTAACTCAATTGGTTAGAATCACGACAGATCTTTGTTCGACGCACTCAAAGAAAAAAAAAAAAAAAAAAAATACCTGTTGGTGGATCTTTGGAACATGAATTTTGCTCAGAAGAATTATTATTATTATCAAGAGTTTGATCAGAAACAGAATTACAAGAGATATCAAAAGCACCAGAAAGGGTATTATAATCAGCAGCTGATCCTTGTAAACAATCAGTGAAGCTCATATAATTAGAAGGATCAAATCCTAATAAGAAATTTGGTGGAGATGGCTGATTAATAAACATAGATGGAAATGCATTTCCTCCACTTGATCCCATTTGATCATGGTCAAAAGGGTTGTAGGAATATGATCCATTAATATCATGATCATTATTTTCATCAGACATATGGATAAGATTATATAGATTCTTGAAAGAAAATTTTGAGACTTTACCTTTTGGTTTTTGGGGAGTTTGGTAATTTTATGCAATATGAATAAGGGCTTGGGGAGTTAGGAACTTTTAGGGAAAGACCAAACTATTTTCCTTTTCTTGGAAAAATATCAGAGAACTTCTCTTTTTTCAATCTCATAATAATGGGGTTTTTAGAGAGAGGGAGAGAGGGGGAAAGAAAAACCATAGCCAAAGTTAAATTACTTGTATAGTATGGTCCTACCACATATGAATGGTTCTTGTTAGAGAAGGGTGGATTTTGGTGTAATATTTTAAATTAAGTGGATGATTTGGTAGAGAATAGTTCATCCTCTCTGCATTTCGTAATACAAGTCTTTTAACCCTCTTATATATTTTTTTTAATCAAATTTTGAAAAAATATTTGTTTAAATTAGTTACACTTGTAAATACAGTTCTTTCGTTCTCTATTATACTAATGAAATCGGTAAATAATATGGTAGAAAATGTGTCGCTTATTTTCTCTTCTTTTTTTTTTTTTTTGCTAAATAAATTCTGATTTCATTAATCACAAATAGCCGAGGCCATTACAATCAATAAAAAATATGAAAGTATAGAAAGTAAAAGTTATACAATGATTTAAAAAATCACGATAACAGACAAAAGACACATCCAAGAAAACTTGGATGGTTAGGAAAAAAACTAGAAAAGCTAGACAAATAAACAAATAAACAAATAAACAAAGATAACTAAAAGACTCTATATTGTAAAACGGAAAGTGTGCTTCTTCCTATGAAACTAAGGATGGCGGTAATTCCGATATGAAAATGGTTTGGTTGGGATCAGAGACGTAGACAAGAGTTGCCCCCGAAATTTTTAAAAATACTATTCCTTCCATCCCTAAATAAGGTTAACATTTGACTATTTCACATGAATTAAGAAATTCCTAAAAACTATAAAAAGTTAAAGCTAAAAGACTAATATATCCTCATTAACTACATCTTGAAAATTGAAATTGTGTTTAAAAGAAAAGTAAAAAGAGGGTAAAAATGGTAAAAGTTCATTAAATTCTCATTGATAATCCAAATGTTAATCTTATTTTGGGACAAAATTAAAGTCCCAAATGTTAACCTTATTTTGGGATGGAGGGAGTACTTGGTATAGTAAATTTTATATGTAGTTCGGATTATTTTATCAGTTTCGCCTCCAAATTTTTTTTTTTGCCTTTTTTATATGTAGTTCGACATACTGTTGTAGTTTCGCCTCAAACGCTAAATTCCTGCTTCGTCCTGGTTGGGATCAACCGTTACCGATTCTGATAGGTAATGGTAATAAATTCTTACCAATCGAAATGTCCAATACCGATGTATATATATATAATATAAGTAATACTTTTACTTTAAAGAATTTTAAAAATATTAATGCTTTTGTTGATGTCTTAACAAAAATTAAAACGACAATGGATAAACCGGTTCAGTATTTGGTAAAAGATCACCGATTCAGGACAGTAATTGAACATAGAAACCATGACCGACCGGTTATCGAAGCGGTTGCAATATTCAATCTTTAGAATTCGGTATTGGAATCGGAATAGCAAAATGGTGAGTTTTCTTGCTTCCGCTCCTAAAATAATTGAATGTTTATTTTCTTATTTATTTTGACACGTACATAGTAGCATTCTAGGTACATTATCTGTACTTGGGCATATTGAAATAACTTGCAGAATAGTATGGTAAGACTTTTTGGACATCTACTGCTGCTAGTCAAAAAGAAAATGTTACTTTCAAAAAATGAAAATGATGTATATACTATGGGTGTGCTTGGATTGAGTCTGATTTGGATTTAGTTTGGGTTTGATCTAATTTGAGACTCAAACCCAAACCCAAACCCAAACCAGCTTTGGATTAAGTCTAGGAATGAAATCTGAAGTATTAAATCATCCCCAAACCAAATCTCAGACTCAATCCAAAATTGATTTGGATTTGAGTTTGAGTCTCAAACCAGATCAAACCCAAACCAGACTCAATCCAAGCACACCCTACATCACTTGATCTTTACAGATTTTTTTTTTTATAATTTACATATGATAATCACCTAAGAACACATTTATATTGCCAATTGCAGCACTACTATACAAAAGAGTTATTTGATTTGTGATATACTGATATAGTAGAGCAAATAGAGAGAATTTATTAATTTATTTATATAAAAAAAAAATACTCGACCACCAAATTATAACTTTACGTACCAATACTATCTAGCTTTTAGTATTAGTAGTAATATTAGAAGAAGACTATGGTTTCGTAAGGAGAAGAATCATACGTGTTCTGGAATGGGCACCGTCATTTGACCATAGAGGCACAAGGCATTTGCCACGTGGGAATATACTTTCTCGACGTCATCTGCGTATGGATCTTATTATTTAAAATTATTTACATTATTATAAAATTATCTATTTTTTTTGTTCCAAAGTGATATTGTCAATTTTAAATTAGAATATATAATTAACCTAATACATATAAAAAAAATATGACAGTTGTTCTGATTAAAAAAAAAAAAAACTTGATAGAAATCCAATTGTGTAAATGAATTTTCAGTTAGGGTTCTATTACGAATAATTATTCAATTAGTATTGTATTAAATTAATTTAAATCGTCGGATGAAATCTATTTTAAAAACAATCCATTTATGAATGGTTGGCCCCTTTAACTCGCAGAAATCTTCTTGTTTGAATTGGGATAAAACTGATAATACTGCATCAATACATCGTAGATGCATTCAGTTTATTATTATTATCAAAATAAAAACTTTCGTCAAGGAGGCCGTAGCCCAGTGAGGCAAGTCTCTACCCGTGACCAACAGATCCCGGGTTCGACACCCTCTCCCTACGTGGGGCAATAAAATTCTCCTCCTCTGGTGAAGGAAGAATTAAGGTTACTGACAAAAAAAATAAAATAAAAAATAAAAAATAAAAACTTTCAGCTATCAAAGATGTCCTAGCCAAGTGGGGCGGGCACCTGCCTACGACCGTAAGGTCGCGGGTTCAATACCCTCCTCCTGTGAGGCACCTCTCTCCCCTAAATGGGACAACCGCCCAGTCGAGCTTCAAAAAAAAAAAAAAAAAAAAAAAAAAAAAAAAAAACTTTCAGCTGAACCGAAGTCATTTGTCAATTGATTCAACATCAAGTTATGCATCCTTCATTTCGACCGATAATTTTTTTAAATGATAAAAATAAAAATTGATAATGCATATTCCTAATGTGTTCTGGTTAATTTTGTGCAATCTTAAAAACCAGAGAGATTTGCAAAGCGTGAGGTAAAAATGGACATAAAAAAACGATAAGCATACTTATCCAAAATATGAGTATGAGCTTCAGCAAAATGACAGAAACACCGGTTCCAATATTTTATCCTCTGATTGTAGAAATTTATGTTTCTAATATTCTAAAATAAAAAAGATAGTCCATAAAAGTGAACAAAATATAATAAAAAAATATTGCAATAAGTGACGCATAATATCTGGTATGAAAAAAGGACATCACCATTACATAACCACAAGGTCCGTGACAGAAACGAGTTGAAAGTTTGGATTGAGTCTGACCTGAGTTTGAGATCCAAATTCTTTTTGGATTAAATCTGAAACATTAAATCATCCAAAATCTTATTTGAGTTTGAAATCGATTTAAGAGTGAGACCAGAATCTCATAATGAGACACAATCTAAGCTCACCCGAAATTGGGAATCAATAAATGGTAGGTCCACTTTACCCTCTCCTATCTTGTTTTTTCCCGATATGGACTAAGTCTACATAGGCACTTGTGGTCCCATTATTAGCATATGCCATCACGTGAATTGTCTCTCCTCATTCTCGTAGTGATTTTCGCAGTTCATGCACTATATGCTCCAAATGGATCTGTTCCATATTGAACTATCCATAATATAGAGGCTTCTAAGATCCAAAAAAAAAAGTCCCACTTTTTGTGCTAAAGCAGACTATATTATCAGCTATAGATGTGACAAATTCCAGTACAGTATCATCAAATTCCTCTCAATTCTCAACCCCCAACAGGTCCACCACCCCTCAATTATTAGACTCACAAACCAAATCAATAAAACAACTCAAAGACTTTCGGTAGCTAGAGAGAGAGAGAGAGATTTAAATGGCAAGTGTATTCGAATTAATTCGATAAAAAGAACACGAAAAATCCAGGTAGATGATGAAGAAATAGATCATAATAAGAAGCATTTCAAGAAAATTGACGCGCTATAAAAGAATGATAGTATACAATTTAGGAACAAAGGTGAAACCCACAGGAAAAATCACATAAGTGTTAGAAAACAGCGAGCACGGACAGGCAAATTCCGCAGAATTTAACAGACTGCCTAAAACCGGAAGTGTAGCCATTTCCGACATAAAGACGAATAAAAGAATGACGATCATCATACATCTAAAGCCGGTCCATTGATCGCCGAAAATATCTGTACAACACTACAACTCTCTCTCTCTCATCATTTTCAATTACTACTCATTTCTGTCAAAGAAGGAATCTTTCTAGAAACATGCATTGAGAATGTGAATTCTAACCTTGAAAATCTTAAGCTGTGAGAAATAATTATCCGCTCAGAGTCATAGGTTCTGTCAGTCCTATCCTTGAATTGTCTCAGAAGTCTGGTTATCTGATTCCTTGCTATCCACATCAGCTGAACCACAGCTCTCCTTCATGGATTCGATTTCCATGCTCGCCGTTCTACTTTTCCGGTTCCTCCGATCCTATTCAAGACAATAAAATGTCGAATATCAGTCTTAAAGATATGTGGAAATTATATAATTCATTTGTTTCATTTCAAAAGTAATGAATAGATCAATCAGGTAGACATGCACTTAGAACACGCTCTAAACCTTAGCAAATGCACGTGTTGAATTTAACTGATAAATGGTACGCTACATCAAGTTCTGTTTGCAGGACTCATTCGTATACTATGAGACAGACGTGATCACGAGGACTAAACAAGTTTATAAGCAAGCCTGATAAGGAGATAAAATTAAACGGGTTTCGCTATTCACAAATGTTGTCCGGTATCTTTCGAAGACGCAAAAGGTTCTCAAATATTGTCTGGCCAAAGAATTATTGTTAAAACAAGTAGACATCTGAGACAAATCTCTTCTTATTGCGAAGTGATAAGATCAGAAGTTGGCATCTCCAAATTACCGCTATTCAAATTTAGCTTAAAAAATTAATAATAACAATGTATTTTGTGTAAGCAATAATGTACCTCACGGTAAGGAAATTCGTCTGCTTCTAACATCTGAACAACTTGACTCATTCTGGGTCGTTTCTCAGAGTCAGGATCAACACATCTAAGGGCTACCAAAAGTGCACGTTTCAAAGCACGAGTCGTAGGCTTCTCTTCGAGGCTAGGATCCACAACTTCCTCAGCTCTTCTACTTCCTACCATCATTTTCAGCCACTCAACAAGATTCACCTGCATAGACGTGAGATTATTATACAGGAAGCAACATGATTACGTTCTTCTGATTACATTCGTTAATACACGAGTTGGAGGCAAATGGTAAGGCACGGCAAAAAAATCAAAGAAAACTCTATCAAGTATCAATACAGGAAGCATATAGCTTATAAGAACTCAGTACCTCATTTGCAGGACGGCCATAATCAACTGGATCTCGTCCCAGTGACCGATTCCAAGAGTAGAACACCAAAACTGTATACGTCACTCTTTTCATTCAACAAACCAGTGTTCGCATATTCAGGGGCAACATAACTGCAGCTCACAAAACGATGAATGTTTTGAGCTTAAGCATTGATGATACAGTTCCAATAGGACCATTTAGTAAAAAATAAAATAAAAAATAGACAGATTAGTCAATAAAGAATAAATGAATCGAATAAGACTATGCATACCCAAATGTCCCCATCACTCTGGTAGTTATGTGGCTTTCTCCTGAATCCAAGAGCTTCGCCAAACCAAAGTCTGAAACTTTGGCATTGAATTCATCATCTATCAAAATATTACTAGACTTTATGTCTCGATGAATAACTTTAGGTTCTATAGCTTCATGCAAGTAGGCTAGCCTGGAATACAATGACATACAAATTGTTAAGGCCCCTGCTCATAGAAATAATGAAGAAGCTTCAATTCAACTGCTACTATCAATGCAAGAAACAACTTGTTTTCACATGAATTAGGCAAAGAACAAAGCATTTCATTTAGCAATAGTTGGTTGTTGCAGCACTGAAGTAATCACCTTTCAGAAATGATTAATGTTGAGTAAACATTTCAATGTCGCTGAAATTTTGTAGAAGCAAAAGGAAATTAGAAAATATGATTCAGCAAGTGTGAAGAATGATAAGACGTACGCTTTTGCAGTACCCAGAAGGACCTTCATACGGGCTTCCCAAGTAAGGGTACCGTGTTGTCTCATAGCCCCATGAAGCCACTGCTCCAAGTTGCCATTGTTAACATATTCATATACGAGCATCCTTCAAGAAGAAAATAGAAGATAATGACATCAATTCCAAGTTAATGCGAGTTAACTAAAATCATGACAAATATATAACCGGATATTTCCGTTCAATTTCTTTTACTTTCTTCTCTTGATTTTATTGCTAAAGAGCTGATAAAACTTGAAGCAATAGGCGATGCCTTCACAAGGAGGCTCATAGAGCTAGGGTAGAACTTGGCTCAAGTCGTGAATAAAAAAACTCTATTAGAAGAAATAGCACACAGAAAACAGGGAAATGAACGCAGAATTCGAAATGATGATTGATGAACCGCTAGGTAATGTGGGACCTTACCTGTGAACGCCTTCTATACAATAGCCCAAAAGTCGCACAAGATTCTTGTGCCGAACATGGCCGATAGCCTCTACTTCAACCCTGAATTCTTTTTCGGCTTGCCCACTGCAGAAATTCATTATTCAACCGTGAATAAGTTGAAACATCAAAACCGAGTATGGTACTAACAGACTTTTGAAAAAGGAGGAACTAATTAAATTAGACTCACAGATTATTAAGAAGTTTCTTTACAGCAACCTCTGTTCCATTGACCAATCTGCCCCTGTAAACCACTCCATATCCACCTTCCCCAATCACATTCTCTGAGGAGAAGCGGTTTGTAGCAATATCAAGATCTCTAAGGGTAAACCAATGTCCCCAACCAAGCTGTGAGATCTCCGGCAAACCAATCAAAGGTGATGGCATTGCAATTCCATATGACATTGAAGACTGTTTCCTGGCATTTCCAGAACTTCCTTCCTCTCCTGATTGATAACTAAAACCCCTCTCATGATGATAAATTGAACTACATTGGCTGATGTTATCAACATCACTTGATTTGCTCCTCCCAAGATGAACTAGCATCTTCTCTGAGTTCTTATCACTCGATTTGTCATTAACTGTTAGGCATACAGTCTCCGGATGATCAGGGTAATTATGACCTCCTACTCTATCAACCCTGATGTCTTTCGATACATTAGGTATTTGACAAGCAGAGTACTTAACAAGGTGGGTTCTTCTAGATTTCCTCCGAAACATTACCCATATTGATAAGATACAGAGAATCAAAATAATAAAAGCACCAACACATATACCGATCACAACCCATAGTTTTAGCCCTAGAAATGATGTTTTCCTCTTTAATTCCGCATTCAAATTATCGGATGACATCTCGGCGAACTGAATACTTAACCCTATCTCAACCTCGTTCCTCAAATTCTTCAACAAAAATCACACCATGCCTCCTGGATCACACAAGGACACATCATATATAGTTGATAAAAGCATCCAACTGTAAAGTATATATCAAAATCCCTAATGTATGAAAATGTCACATTGGTTTTTCCTCTATTTTCTTTTTCCTTTTTTTCCGGCAGGGGACGGGGGATGATGATGGAAGCAATGCTGACAAAACCATCCAAGTGTCACCTTATTCGCGATACATACAACATACTAACAATCCAGACTCAGCAAGACAATCATTTATATCCATTAGCGCGTCAGCATTTAGCCCAACTAAGTAAAAATGCAGCCATCGATGAACAAACAAAACAATGGTCCAATTCCAATAGGCACCAAAACGCCAAAGCAGTAATCTTTAATAGACAAATTAAATGTTCTAGACAAATCAAGTAAAACCCATGTCTAAAAAATACAAATAACAGCAAAATCAGTAAAGATATCCACATTTCTATGCAAAATAAAACTTAAAAAGAAGTAATTTTTACAGTAATTAATCCAAAATCTAGTGAAAAAAACTGAAGAAAAGCATCACTTAAGATTCAAGTCAAAGAAAGTAGTAATAAAAAACTCCAAGCACCCACCTTTAATGGGGGATCGAAGCTCTAACCCTCTTGATCTTCTTCCTCTTGAAGAACCCAAAGAAGTAAAGAAGGAGCCTTTTTTATCCAATAAGTATAGATAAATGCCCAATGCAGAGTTGAAATAATAAGAAAAGATACAAACAAAGAAAAGAAAAGAAAGGAGTAGTAGTAGTTTACAAGTAGAAAAGAGTGGTGGCCTTATTAATGTGGGGCAAAGAGAATTAAGAAAAACAAAAATCTCCCTCAAAAAAACAAGGGCAGACAAAAATCTATAATTTCTAATTAGAGAGGGAAAAAAATTGTTGTGAATATTTTTCACTTTATCTGATTTAATTTAATCGTGGGGGTGAAAAGCGTAGGTGGGTTTTTTTTTTCTTTTTTTTCTTTTTTTCTTTTGTGAATGTGGAGGAAGCTGTAAAGTGAAGCTTGGGTTGCAATGGAGGATTCTACATAAGAGAGACCATAAAATTCTTAAGATCCCTTTGGTAATTCTTGGATTACTATTTACTAGTATTGTTTTTAGGGGAAGGGGAAGGGGAAGGGATTACTAGTAATATTTTTTTTGAAAAGGGATTACTAGTAATTTGTTGTTATCTTTTTTTCCAAATAAAAAAAAAGCGGTTGATTATTATTGTGTTCGACAAATTACTCTTTGACAAAGATAATATTACTCTAAACGAATTTACACTTACAAAAAAGTTGTCTTGTATTAAGATAAGGTTATTCTAGTGACGGAGAACTGTTTTACTTGTATCTAGATATCGTTAACTCGATTAATTGGATTTGGTTTTAATTACACATAAGCTCAATAAATAATAATTTTTGTAAACGTGCAACAAATTGATGCTTACCAACACACAAAAATTGGGAATCGAAACATGATTATCTGATTTCTCAAAATGAATATATTTTTCTCTTTAACTCACATAACTAACATCCTTATCTAAGTGGCGCACGATTCACTAACTTATAAGGCATACTATTATTATCAGCAAATGAAAATATTATGAAAAATCATCTTAGTCAAACTACTCTCATTTTGTTTTCTTTTTTTGAGCGCCCGAAGGCGATTGCCCCCGAAGGTGAAGAGCGTGAGAGCACTCTGAGATAGTGAAGATTGAAGCACGCCCACGCCCTGGGGAGGGAAGATAAGCCTCATAAGGAGGAGAAATTATTTGCTCCATTATGGGGAGATATAGGAATCAAACACGGGACCTCCGCCCCGTGTTCGGGTAGCCTTACTACTTGGGCTACCCGATTCCCATGTCAAATTACTCTCATTAACGATGATTAAAGTTAAATGTGAACATTCAATTTGTAACAGAAATAATAGTATATATTGTTGATAAGTTCTTTATTCCAAATAGAAAATGGTAATGAGTTTCACAAGATTAATACAAAAAGAGAAACAAAGAAATTAAATATCATAGGGAATGACATTGTGGTCAAAATTCTCCTATAATATGAAAACTTCAAGATCTCACAATTGTGAAAGGAACCACCAAATTTGACCTTTTAAGTTTAGGACAGCTAAAGAAAGGGTGAAGACTGCCTTGTTCACGGAGCAATCTGTGGTTGATCTTCGACTCTTCCAGAATTGGTTTTTATGAATATAAAAAAATACATAATAACAAAAAATATGATGTGGTTTAATTTCGTCCATCCATATTATTTTTTCTTTGGATCTTATATATAAAGAAAATAAATACTTTAACCATAAAAGGGTGGGAAATTGTAATGAACACCAAAGGCAAATACCCTATATATAATTTTTTTTTTATGCCACGATGGGCGATTGCCCCACATTTGGGAGAGAGAACGCCCTACATAAGGTAGAATAAAATTTACTGCACGCAGGTGAAGGGTATCGAACCCGGAACCTCTCGGTCACGGGCAGACCAATGCTCCACTGGGCTATTGGCCTCTTCGATCCCCTATATTGTAAGTTAGAGAGAACTGCAATTCTTATATTTATAATCTTTTTTCATGTCCCTTGCGCATGGCAAAAAAATCCTCTATTCCTATTATGTATTTCCTTTACTGTCAAACGAATAAGTATTTGTCACGTGTTTATTTTTTCTTTACGGTCTTCGCTATTTCTTTTAATTTATATTTTTTTAATTAAAAAATTAACACATGTCAAATTTTTATTAGTGAAATAGGAAAACAAGGACATAATATTCCTAGCCCTTACTAGTGAGAGATTTGCTTACAAAAATTATTGTGATAAAGCGTTAATCTGTTTATTAAACTGGATGAGAATAGAAAGATCCAATAATAAACAGACTAAAAAAAATACCCAAAATTTTAATAAATATAAAAGATGAAAAAAGAAAACCGTTTAGTGAGAAAATAATTATTGTATTCTCTTCATTGAATCGGACTATTGACTTTGACTTGGGCCAATTAATTTAAACTTTGCCAATAACGGCTCATTAAGGATAAATTAGTCATTTCCTATCTAATATATATATATATATATATATATATATATATATATATATATAAAGATTTACCCATTAATCATAAAATAGTCAAGGTTATTACAATCAAAAGATAAAACGTAAATACAAGAAAAATAAAAAGTTATACAATGGGGTAAATATCATGATAATGAGATAAAAGTCCACACCCCGAACTGAGTAAACAACACAAAAAACAAGTAAAAAATAAATAAATAAATGATAAAATTATTCGCAACAACTTCTCCGAGATCCCTGAACAAGAGAGTAGCTAGCTTTCGCTTTCATCACCTTTCTTAGAAATCAACAATCTACGAGATCATGAGCGTATCAACCGTCCCCATAGATTGTCTTGGAAAGATGAAGAAAATTGAGAAAGGGCCCAGAACAACTCCGGTTTTAGAGATAAACTCCAGATTTGAAAGGATTTGAAGTATGTCTTGCATCTGAGTCTTGAATCTTGAATAATACTGCTTTGAAAAAATTTCATGAAGATTTACGGCAAAAGAAAGAAGTGAACACACCAAAAGTGGAAGAAATATAGCTAGATTTAAGTCATAAAAGTTAAAAAAAATGAAGAAACTTCAAGAGGAAGAAAAAGAGAAAAGGAGAGAGAGGAGATGTCTCGGGCAAGTTGCTACCTCTAACCAAGCAACTCCTATCTAATATAAGCTATGGATTTTCCTTCTGCATTGGCAAAATATAATCTCCACTATGTGACGTATGCGTGAGAGAGATTAGATTACTGAACAAGTATGATTTCTTGGCGAATGGGTTCATTAGATCTTATTTTAACTGATTATACTAGTGATTTGTCAGAGTTTGCTCCGAGCAAAGTCGTAAATTTAATACATCTTAAGAACGGTATGCATAATTTTCTACCAGTAAATTACGATCTCATCAAATTTTAATTAGATTAACCGAATCGTAAATTAATAATAAAATAATAATGTGCAAGTGGGAGCCACAAGCCTCTATTGGAGTAGCAAAGTCTTTGATTTGGAGCACACACTTTTTATGAAGATAATTAGTCATGTAAATGTATGTGTCTATTGCAATCAAATCCCTCAAATCGGTTTATACTTTATACAAGGATTAATTAGGCAACTATGGGTAGTTATATACACTAATCATCTAGTCAAAGGGACCCACTTGTAAATCTTTGGCTCAAGTGCTGATTTGGAACCATTAAGAAGATAACTTCACAATCGAGTATCTCTGAACAAAATTTAAAATTTTCTTTCCACAAACTTTTTTTTAATGACATATAAGTATTTGACTCGACTAATATATTTGAAATTTGAAAGGCACAGTGGTTTATTAAACTCGTAACCTTACTCTGAATAAACTTCAAAAAGTGCAAGTGTAACCAACTAAATTAGGAGCACGTGACGTTCCACAAAGAAGTTACCATTTAAACAATTCAAAACATTTCAGCTCTAAATTACAAGTCTATTTAATTTCACCCTGAAAACAGGCTGCGGTTCCAGTACGGAACAAAATAAATTCCGTATGTGCGGAACTTACCTTCGTCTATCGAATTAAATTTTTTATGGTCAAAATTAATTTAAAAAACGGAACACTGACACTTGTCGTGCAGGACACCTGTCCTCATGTAATTCGTATGTGCAAACTTTTTGTTGTTCTTCATAGGATCCAGACTGCCGAAAACATTAGGGTTAATTTTATTTGTTTTGAACTACCTTAAACTGCTTAAAAAAAAACTACCTTAAACTTATATGTCAATGCCAAATGAGTATATGAACTGCTGTAATATATGTTAAATCACTTAGTAGACTTTGTATTATAAAAAAGTTTTATCTTGAAAATAATAAAAGTAAAAGAATAAATTATTCGAGTAATCTGAAAATAGATTACACAACTAAGAGTCAATAAAATCACAACCATTAATATTTAGCAAGCAGGAAAAACAACGGCTGCTTATACCATTGGAGTATACACCTGTTAAGCTTGTTGTAGAATAACAAAACCTTGCACATGCAACACATGTCAGTCACGTGGAGCGACTCCTTTTTCTCTTCTCATTGCTTCACTTGGGAGCTACATATAAATTGAATTGAAAGTCACACATGCTTTTTTTTTATTATCAGTTATTTCTAAATATTTTATTTGACTAATTTAATTAAAATTTTACCGGACAAATTTTTGAAATGAAAGTGCATTATTAATGATTTGAACTCATAATATTATACTAAATATGTATAAGTATAATATTTTGAAAGGTCGAAAGTGAGATGCGTAGATTTGTCACTACGTTGCAGTGAAAATCACTCTGTCTTTTGCTCTATACCAATATGGCTTTTCTTTTTTCTTGCTTTACTTTTGTGGATTCATATATTTCTAAAATATTCGTAATATTTTCTCAAATAAATGTGCCATTTGCTTTTAGTTAAAAAAACTAGACCATTTATAAGTATGGTCTAGTTTATTACAATTATTATTATAAGACCTCACCAGAGGAGGAGACGTAGAAGACCCCAAGAGGGGAGAAGTAGATGACCTCGTTGAGCGGATGTCGTAGAAGTCTCGTTGCGCGGGTGCCCCGTGAGGAGTAGTGTGTATAAGACCTCACACAAGGGAACCCAAAGAAATGACAATTAAATCATTCCCCTTGTGTGAGGGAGGTATCGAACCTGGGACCTCTCGGTCCCGGGCCAAGCACTTGCCCACTGGGCCACAACACTTGCCATTTGCTTTTAGTTAATGACATTTCACTTATTTTTAGTAATTATATCATGGCCCTTATAAATGTGCTATTTGCTTTGCTTATATTTCACTTTATTTTTACTAATTATATCTTGCTTAGATTGAGGATTCTGTAACTAACTCTAATTCATTCACATCCTAAATCGAGTTAAGTATTTGATAACTTAGTTAGTAAGCCTTTAATGACACTATAATTTTCATATTAAGAGGCCAAATATATAGGTAGAAGTCAAGGGACAAAGCCTCAATACTTTATGAAGTTCTGGAAATGATCAATATAGTTTTCAAGAAAATTAGTAGTTTCTCTCTCCAACTTTTTTCTAAAAAAAAAAAAAAAAATTATCATCAAGGTAGGAGATGTCAAAACTTGAATTAATTATTATAATTTGTAAATACTAAGACAATTACACTAGCCTTCTTAACTAAGTCTGCTCTCCACCCTCAAGTCTCAAGCTATAAAAGTCCTATGTTTTTAGTCAAATAGAGCTCATTGTATTAGTTCTATTCATGACTATATGTAAATGAAAGTGATTTTTTCTGTAATTCTCTTCGTTCTTTATCATATATTTATAAGAATAAGTGGTTATTTAATTATTTCCATGTACTATTAAAAAACTAATACAAGTTGATAACTAGATATGCCCCTCCCCACCCCCCACACACAAAAAAAATAAAAAATTAAAAAAATTAAAAAATTAAAAAATAATCTCCGATTCTAAGACCTAATGGATGAGCTTTACTCTGTCAAACAAAATATATTTTACTATGATGGTATCCATTTTTATTTAATTTCATGATGAGCATTAACAATATTAAAAAATAAAAAATCCAGCTAATATTTGATTTGTCATACCATTATAATAGCAGTTTGCACGAGACCTTCCAAAATAATCATATTTATATACTGTATTTGTTTATGGAGTAATGTATTTTTAAAATATGTCTCCATCCATATACTCTATTAATTGTCTCATTCTTAGATCCTTCATTTCTTTTAAAAATATTTGTCAATGATATAGTTTATATTTGCATCCTATTCAGTGCTGTCTCTGGATTAGTTTATGGACAATTAAATGGGACAAATAATTCATTACATTCATGAAGCGCACTTTGGCTTAAAATACTTACATAGAACTCTTAGACTGTTGGATGAGATGAGTGTATTTTATTTTTCATTTTTAACGATTGTTAATTATTTTTCTAAATCTCAGTTGTCATATAAGATGAATCATTCGACAATTTTACACATCTACCCATGCGTAATTCCTAGTGTCCTTGATCATCCAAATCAGGGACGAAGTCAGGAATTTAGTGTTGGGGGGAGGGGGAGGGGCGAAACTGATAAATTTCTTGAGGGGCAATAAAAAAAGCAAAAAAAAAATTTTGGAGGGGCGGAACTGATAAAATTTTCTAAAATACACATAAAATTTTGATAAATAATAGTATTTTTAAAAATTTTGGGCCCCGCCCCCGTCTTCGCCCATGATCCTAATTAGTCGAGGTATTATTAAGTGTAAACGTCTGTAAAAAAAAAAAGAAAAAAGAAAGATGACTATATTTTATGCAATAATGAGTTTACTAGCATGAGCATATCATCTTTCTTTTGTTTCTTCACTCAAAGGACTTCCATCATGTTTCTCTAAAAAGGACTTCCATTACGTTCATTCCTTCTTATCATGTTTGTAATTAAATGCAATTTTTTTTTCCCGTATACTCTAGGGATTGAGCATTATTTTCTCTAAGGCTATTGATTCAATGAATTATACTCCCTGATTCAAAATATAAGTTTTTTAGAAATTATTTTTTGTTGCAAAAAATATATATTTTTTATAAAAATTGTGCATTTATTGGCTAATTTATCCCTAAATCATTTTCTCTCTATATTCATTTTGGTCAAAATATTTAGTTCTAATGTAACTGTAAAACACAAGAGGGGGGGGGGGGGGTGTGAATTGGGTTTTAACTAATCTTGCTAACTTTTTCGAATCACTAAGCAATGCTAGTATAAGTTTGAGCAAGATGATTAAAAGCAAATCAAAACCCAATAACAAGACAAATGATTTATAGTGGTTCGACTCACTCAGAATCTACATCCACTACCTTGAGCCGCACCCAAGGATTTTAAACAACTTCACTAAGAAGAATGTTTACACTTGTGGCTAACTCACTAAGAGTTTTACAACACAACCACAACTCAAAACTCACAAAGAGCTTGCCCACACAAAGTAGGACTTTTACAATTGCCCACACTAAGTAGGACTTAAACAAATAACCCTATCACTAAGAAAGGGAATTAAGAATGTTTAAAGAACAAGGTTGTTCACTCTTCTAAGTGAAAGATATACCTTTGAAGCACTAACAATTTCAGCTCTTAGAACATAAAAAGCACACTCTTTGTCTTGCTTTTGAAATTCACCTTTGAATGATTTAGATCATGGCAATGAAGTGCATTTTTCTTTGAAGGTGTTAAGACTTGATGAGAAATCAATGAGAATATGTTTTGCAAGCCTATGTAAGTGTTAGAGTCATTCTAAAGCTTTGGAGTATATATACATATCAAAATATGGCTGAAAAACGACTCTACAACGGTTAAATAACGGCTAGTTCCCGCAGAGTTCGGTGAAGCTCGGATGACCAATACTAGGTTCGGTCGACCGACCCATTCCTTAGGTCGACCGAAGCTCCAAATCCAATCTCTCTGTCTTGCTTCGGTTGATCCGAGGCAAGCTCGGATGATCCGACCTCCTGAGCATTGAGAGATGTTATTTTGACCCTTGTATTGAAATCTTTTGAAGTCTAAAATGTTTTCTCAATATGAAACAAGTAAGAGCATTTAGAAAACCATTTTAAAGACTTATACTTTGTAAACAAAAGCTTTTTGGATAAGAACACATATTTGAAGCTTTTGCCTTTTGAAAACTTGTTTATGAAAACATGCAAGACTAAAGTGTAGAGCTTATGTTCATGAGAGCTTTGGTTAGAGCTTTATAAGATAACGACTAATGACGACAAAGCTAAACTAACCAAACCTAAGTCTTCAATCTTCAATCTTGAAAGATAAGCCTTGAATATAACTTTGAATCTTGATACCAATGGCTTGATTGAAGTACTTAGAGCTTTCATAATGAGTTCCGATATTCTATCACAAAGATTAAGATCATTAGACACAACATCAAAAGTTTGTCCAATATAAAAAACTGAGTTTGTTCGCCCTTAGGGCTTACAGTAACTCTTTATTAATTTCTTTGTACTTTGTAGTGTTAATTATGAGTACTTTAGTCATCTTAATTAGTATATTAATTTGTGTGAAAACTTATAAAAAGTCTTATATTTTAAATCAGAGGGAGTAATATTCTACCGAACGCTATTGTTACTCGATTTTCAGATCAGCTAGCTCATATGTAAGTCTTGTATTTAATTCATGATGTACTACTAATAGTAGTTTAGCAAGAACAGGGATTCTATCTTTCTGCATTTTATGTAACAATTTAATTATATACACTATATAACATAAATTCTAATTCTAAAAGGTAAAATTTTAAGTATTAATACTGTAGTTGTTAAAAAATGAACATGTGCCCAATTCCATATCTCTAGAGAAGGAGGATTGTCCAAACTATATAAATTCCAAATATTATTACATGCTTGTTAACAGGGACGGATGCAAAGGGTTAGCAGTGGGGTCACATGACCCCAGTATTTTTTTTTTTTACTTTTAATTATATACTTATATAATGATTAGATTTATGTTATTAAATTAGTGACCTCGCTATAAAACTTGGTAACCCCATAATCAAACAATAACAAATGCAGAAGGCAATGACGTGGTGATGTAATTTTCTTGATTGTCGTGTGAGTCCAACTGCTTTCTTTATATTTTTTCTCTTTATTTGAAATATTTTTAATTTTTTTCTTCTAAAATTTTACTTGTCTCAACACATATTGTGACATATATTTTTAGAAATCCATTAAAAAATATTTGTATTTACTAACTTATTTTTAACGAGTATTTTTGTCCATTCACTTCATTCCACCCCCTTTTAGTATTAGTCAAAAATCATCGTCTTTATTACTTTTTCAAAACCGTCATAAAAAGTAGTTCATTGATAGAAATATTATAATTTAAGGTTTTTACTAAAAATAGGAATAGTTTATTGAAAAAAATCTTATAGAAAATGTGATTTTTTAAAAATATCGCAGGGGGCGTTCTACCTCCAAAACTGTGGACGCCGCCTCCTCCAACATTTTCAGAAATCTCGAATTTTCTATAGAAACATTTTAGTTTATTTTCTGGCTCAGTCTCTAAATAAGTGACCCCACTGTCCCTAGATTCTAGATTCACCACTGCTTGTTAATTTGGAATTTTTAATAATAATACAATAATTAGAACATTATATAGAGTGATATAATAAATGTTACCGAGAATTCGAAGTGGAAGACCATAGTGTTGTGAAACACAAAGGATAAACGTTTCTTCCTTTATGTTTTGAAGTGATTAGTTAGGTCAAAGATTATATTTAACATGATCCCAAAACTAAGAGTTATGTATTGTTTCTGACACACTTTATAACATTACTTGTATCATTTTATTTATAGAAATTTTCATTCATATAACTAAAGCCTACTTTACATAACACCTCAATTTTTTTTTAAAAAGTCTCAAGACCAACCCAAATTGGGTTCTAATTCGCTTTGGATAACATTTTGAGACAAGGTCCATCCCTAAATGGAGCTCCAGAATATACAAACTGGATCTCTCCTTTTCCAACTTAAATATGATTCCCATATTTATTTTTTTAATTTTGTTTTCTGATGTTTCTTTTACCTCAATAAATTAAAGAATATATATCTATCTATATTTATATTATAAAGCATTTTTGTAGGTTCAACCAATCAAAGACTTTAAAATCCTACGTGGAATTTTCTAGAATTTTTTGTGGTTTAATGATTTTACAAAAACTTGATTGGTTTAGAAGAGTTTAAATCAATTAAATTAATTAGAAACTAATTTTTATCTTAATAAACTTCAAATATTAAACCACTTCCCCAATAATCTTGAAATATCTTCCAATTGATTTTTATAAGAAATATATTGAAAACAATTATCATCTAAAAGTTAAATAACTTATGTTTAATTTTTTTTTTAGATTTCTTTATTGTTATATTATTGGTCATATCATAAATTTTTATTCTATTAATTAATTAATTAAAATATCAATTCCATTTTATTCTATCATACTTTCTAACAATCTATCTATATTTATATTACAAAACCTGTTTTCAGTTTCAACCAATCAAAAACTTCAAAATCTTACGTGGAAATTTTTAGATTTTTTGTGGTTTAATGGTTTTACAAAAACTTGATTGGTTTAGAAGAGTTTAGATCAATTAAATTAATTAGAAACTGATTTTTATCTTAATAAACTTCGAGTATTAAACCACTTCCCCAATAATCTTGAAATATCTTCCAATTGATTTTTATAAGAAATATACTGGAAAAAATTATCATCTAAAACTAAAATAACTCATGTTTTATTTTTTTAGATTTTTTTTTATTGTTATGTACTTTTTAGAATTATTGGTCATATTATAAATTTTAATTAACATATTATAAATTTTTATTCTGTTAATTAATTAATTAAAATATCAATTCCATTTTATTTTATCATACTTTCTAACAATCTATCTATAATTATATTACAGAACTTGTTTTCAGTTTCAACCAATCAAAGACTTCAAAATTCTACGTGAGTTTTTTGTGGTTTAATGGTTTTACAAAAACTTGATTGGTTTAGAAGTGTTTAAATCAATTAAAAACTAATTTTTATCTTAATAAACTCCAATTATTAAACCACTTCCCCAATAATGTTGAAATATCTTCCAATTGAGAATAAGAAATAAACTGAAAACAATTATCATCTAAATGTTAAATAACTCATGTGTTATTTTTTAGATTTTTTTTATTGTTATGTACTTTTTAGAATTATTGGTCATATCATAAATTTTTATTCTATTATTTAATTAATTAATTAAAATACCAATTTCATTTTATTCTATCATAACTTCTAACAATCTATCTATATTTATATTACTGAACCTATTTTAGTTAACCGAACCATTTAGTTTTCTGTTGCACCCGCATGCAAACTGCTCACTAATTTTTTTATTAAATGGGCCGAAACTTTAAAAAATAAACTTTAGTTGCTCTAGTCATTTAATTTTTATTGTGTCATTAACTGAGTTGGAATTTGCCTAATAAATTGGAGATACGAACTTTATTTGCTTTTTTGATGATTCATTTAAACCGTTAGTTTTTTCAAGAAAACTTACAATGTCGAGGTAGAGCAATCATTGAAAAAATATTCTTCTCTTACCAAAACCTTTTTATATTTTTCATATAAATATAAGATTCTTATATTTTTCTTTTTTCTATATAAGTAGGTTTGAAAAATCAAACAAAAATATCATAGTAGAGTATCATTTTTTTCTTTTATGCTATTTGATATTTTCTTAACAATTAGGCTAGTGTGTGTGTGTGTGTATATATATACTCCCTCCATTCCTTATTAATTGTCGTTTAGGAGAAATCTAGGAGTCCAAATTAATTGTCGTTTAAGGTTCTTTTGTTAGGTGTCAACAATTCATTTCAATTATACCCTCAACATTTTCCTTTCTTTATAATATAGAAGTGAGAGAGAAAGAGAGGGAGGATGGGGTAGTATTGGAAGTTTAGGTGGAATGGACAACTTCCTTAATTTTCTCAAATTGTCTAAAGAGTCTTATATTTAGGAATGGAGGGAGTATCTTCTAATGTATTTAAAAGAAAACAAAAAAATTGTTAATGTATTCGAATGAACAACTTTTTTTCTCAATTAAGAAAAAAAAAGAAGCAACAACTTTTTGTACTATTTTCTCAGAGAAAAAAAATAAGAGATTTACTGTATTTAAGAAAAATTCTCTGATGGGTTATGTATTATAGCGGCCCAAACATACAAGGAAAACCTTTGGTCTGTTAATGCCCAGAAGAATTATAATGGGGACTAAACCTTTAAACTTGAACAGACTTCAGCCTAACAGAAAATTACAAAAAATGGGCTGTTGAGTAGGGATGACAATGGGGCGGGTGAATTGGAGATCTGGACCGGCCCAATCCAGTTCGGTCAGGAATTCCTCGGTTTAAGTTGGGGGTGGGGGATGGGGTTGTGGATGAATTTGGCCCCGCTACCGAAGGCGGGTGAAATAATATCCCCGCCCATCCTGGTCCGCCTCGTATGACCCGTCTAAAATACTAAATAAAAAGAGTATAAAATACCTAAAAAATAAAATAGTCATCTAATTTGGAGAAGATCGCGTGAATCAAAATCTTTCCGGGACTCCTTCTACTAAAATATATGGTGATGTTTAATCTCCAAATAGGATTGAGAAAGTTAAAAAAGTCTTTGCATTAATTTGTTTAATGAGTACAAGTCAAAAAATGAGAAGCAACCAAATAGACTAACAAGTTTTTTGACTTCTCAATCTTTGGTTCTTGGGAAGAGGTCACATGTCTTGCAAAGTGATACATATATATTATGTTGTTGGGCAGCAAATGAACAGTATCTACAAACTAGTATCAATTTAGATTATACTGTTTCATTTTACAAGCATTAAATTTTTGATTTTACAATTTTATATCTTTTTTTTCAAGGTTCTATTTGGGAATTTTTGTTAAAAAATCACTATTTTGTTCTAGTCGAGATTTAGCCTCCATTGGAAAGAAAGTGAGAATTTGGGGAAAAAAATCCCCGCTTTTCCCCAGTTGGGGGTAGGTGGGCATCCACCTGAGCTAGGGATGGGATGCTCATCCATCCCCAGTGATGAGGTTGGGCCGGGGATGAAAATACGATGGAAGAGGTGGGACTGGAGATGAAGATCATGAAATCCGCCCCACCCAGCTCTATTGTCATCCCTAATGTTGAGGAATATTAAGGTTGAAGATCTTAAGTTAAGGTCAAGAAAGCTAGCGCAATCGATTCAACGTTTTTAACTTATGACATAGGCCACGAGTTTAATACTTTTGTCTCGATATTAATAAATTATTTAAAGAAAAAAAGGTTTAAGTTGAAGTCCCACAAGCATATCTGAGATCCAACTTCCTTTTCTTTTCTTTTCTGGAAGGGGGATACAAGACGTCCAGTTTGAAACATCTACGACCAGAAAATTATTACATGATTAATTGTTCAGTTTGAATTCTTACTGTGATATTCTAATTACATAAACTTTTATTTACATATTTTAAACTAAACTTGATAAATTCTATTCTCTTGAATGATTTTTATCATTATCTATAGTGGAATGATTTTATGACCCTCTTATTAGGGGCAAAAAATTGTATCCAACTTGTGTACTCATACATGTATCCACTACTCATAAATTGACATGTGGACAGAGAAAACATATTTTCTTTACGGGTTCCACTATTTCTATTAGGTTATAAATTTCTTAATTAAAAAATTGACACATGTCAAGTTTTGAGTGGTAAATACATACATGAGTATACAAGTTGGGTACATGCGATTCTTAGCCCTTAGTAGCAGTGGCGGAGCCAGGATTTGTATTTAGGGGGGGCCGAACTAAAAATTTGCTTACGGCGTAAAATGATATATTTTACTAGAAAAATTGAATTTAAACGACATATATAAAGTCTTAGGTTAGCGGAAGAGGGGGGTTCGGGGGCAGCGCCCCCGAAATTTTTTTTTGATTCTTCATCAGCTCATCAAATGAGTTTTCTACCCCGATTTTTTAAGATTTGATTGAAGTTTTTGAAGTCATTAATATCATCACAGTTACAAACTGTTTGGTGCAAAAATTGGATGAATTTAATGACCCGAAAAAGATTTAGGTCTTAGGGTTTAATTAAATTAGAGAATTTATCAACAATATCATCATTAAAAATCAATCTGAAACGCAGAAATCACTCAAAAAATTGGGTCTTCACTCAAGTATATAAAAAAATTAAAAATTCTTGGGGGTGCCATTTAAAAAAAATAGCTCTATTATTCTGAACAGTTAAATATATATACCTAGTATATAAAAAAATTGAAAATTCTTGGGGGCCCCCCTGCCCCTTGTAAGCTCCGCCACTGCTTAGTAGGGTTAGGTGTGCATTAGAGAAGCATTGTCTTAATCAATTGGATATAGGAGTTGCCTTTTGGATATTATAGCTAAAAACACACATTGTAGTAATTTAAAAATACTTTAGGCAACAATAAAACGTGATATTGAAAATTAAATTTTACATACTATAGAAAATTCAATATTTAAAAAAATGTTGCGACCCTGCCCCATATCCACCCCCTATCATCATCATCGCAACAGTGTTAACTAGGGTTTGAGTTCAAGAAATACCTCATTTTTAAGAATTGATTGAACTATTCTTTTCATCATATGTGAATGAGGTTGGGATCAGCTGCTAAAATTTATTAGAGACATATACGGACATTATCTCTGAATGCTGGAACACAAAATGCTGATTAGGGGAGGGTTAATGGTGATTCAAATAGCTGATCATCTTCGAGTGGCCGCCATATATACCATTCCTTCTTCAAAGCCCAGTTAACTGTTCTTAGTGACTCGAACCCTAATCTATCGGTTAGAAGGAAAGGTCTAGCTGTTCTTCATTGTCAGGTTAGATTAGCTATTCAAATCACCAATCAACCCTCTCTCAAGAAGCTCTATTGTATTCTAGCATTCACAAAGATGTCCATGTCTCCTCAGCCTTCTCACTGCTGCCTCGCGAGCTAAAACCTATAAGTTAGGAGAGAATTATATAAATATAATATATATATATATATATATATAGTAGTATTAAAAAAAAATTGTGGATGAAATTCAAGATTTACAATAAAACTTCACAAAAAAAAAAAATTTGCTATAGAAAATCTAGCATTTAAAAAAATGTTGAGACGACAGCCAAGGTTGTTAAAATCCCGATTCTACGTAGAATCGTGAAGGGTGAAGAATCGTAAAATCGTACCGAAAAATTAAAATATATATTTTATATATAATTAACATATAAATCATACCATATGGTCTAACAATATGCGAAAATCCATAAAACATAGTTTCACAAATTTTTTCAAAAGACAATAACGTAACAAAGTTCGCAATAAAAAAACTTACAAGTCTTTCAAAATATAAAATCGCGACAAAACATAATTCTTAATTTATAAATATTTCAAAAAGGCATCATTCTTGTGCCTCTTCCCTGATAAACTACTAAATTCACGGCAAATCTAAGATGTCTATATGTAGTATTCCTCTTCAAAACCTAAGATGTCCAAAAACTACATCCAAAACCTTGCCCATTTATAACCTATACATATCTACAATTCTCGAAGCTATGTAGAAGCAGATAATCCTGAAACCATTAATGTTCAAACACAACTGAAAATTCATCCTCAAAATATCCAAAAATTATATTAAGTTATACGCTTGATAAACCCTAAAAATTCAGTTAATCCAGACAGAAGGAAAAAAAAAAAACCTTATTAGCATCAACAGAACAATTTTTTTTATCAATTAACACCGTATAAACTAAAAATCCACATCTAAAATTAATAAATTCAATTAATATCCAAACTAAACCTGCTTATACTTGTTCCCAAATCCTCAAAGGATATAAGGATTGGATGGCCAAGTGGGTAAGGCCATCACACTTGGGGCTAAGGTCCCAAGTTCAATCCCTATATCTCACACAAGGGAATGATTTAATTGTCATTTCTTTGGGATCCCTTGTGTGGATCTTATACTCCCCTCTTGGGGCACCTGCTCAACGGGCTTATACGACACCCGCTCAACACGGGACTTCTACGACACCCGCTCAACGGGACTTCTTCCACTCCCCTCACAGGGCACCCGCTCAGTCGGGCTTCTACTTGTAATAAACTAGACCATACTTATAAATGGTCTAGTTTAAAAATCCTCAAAGGATTAGGTTTTGCTGAAATGGGTCAAAAAATTGGTGGAATCGGTGTTAAATCGCGATTTAAACAACATTGACGACAGCTACTACCCCGCCCCCTAGATCTACCCCTGATCATCATCACTACAATGTTAACTAGATCAATAAATATTGAGAAAGCAGTTGCCATCCCCACCCTTAGATCCACCCTTGATCATCATCACTGGTGTGTTATAACTAGGGGTTGAGTTCAAGAAATACCTCATTTAAAGAATTGATTGAACTTTGTTTTCTGCTATAAGCTTGAGGTCAACCACACTCTATCCATGGAATTAGCCTTTAGAGCCACACTGTGAACTTATGGGAATAGTACACTGTGAGCTATGGGTAGGCGGGCGGTGCTGGGCCTTTTATAATGGCATCTTATGATACAAACCAACAAATTGCCTCATGCAATTTATATACTATTATATAATGATGCTTTTTTTTTCGCTCCTATTAGCATACTGATTTTATACACTTCAATAAAAATGAATATATATTATCCGAAACTTGTACTTTGGTAATGCAAGGGTTGAATTGATTTTTTTTTTTATTATATTAAAGTCCTTTTACTATATATTAATTTAAAATTTTGATAGTGCAGTGAGAAAATCACTTAACTTTATAATTACAAAAAAATAAATTCTTAGGGGGCGAAACTGATGAAATTTTCCAAAATTTTCCAAAATACACATAAAATTTCTATAAATAGTAGTATTTTTAAAATCTTGGGGGTCGTCCCCTGTCTTCGCCCCTGATTATATAATGATGCTTTTTTTTTGCTCCTATTAGGATACTGATTTTCGAACTTCTTTTTCAGCTTCTTGCACTTTTATACACTTCAATAAAATGAATATATATTATCCGAAACTTGTACTTTTTGTAATGCAAGGGTTGAATTGATTAATATTAAAGTCCTTTTACTATATATTAATTTAAAATTTTGATAGTGCAGTGAGAAAATCCCTTAACTTTTAGTTTTTTCTTCTTTTTTGCTAACATTATTTCTATTATATTTTTAATGGGTTAACTATAGTGGGAAATGCTATTAAGACCAGATCAGTTTCGGAAGCAGATGTAATCCAACGGGTTGACAAATGACTTTCAGGTGCTTGAAGAAAGTGGTTTAATTAATTTATTAGATTCGAGTATTTTCTTTATAGAAGTCTAATGTTGTCTTTGAAAATAGAGGAACCAGTTAATTTATGATATTACGTTTAATTTGTTTCCGTTACTTGTTAAAATTAACAATTATTTTATCCCATATCTCTTTTGAATGCTCATGTAACCGTCAACGTGGTGCTTACTTTGGCCTTGTTAATTTTTTTGAATGTAGCAATACAAGATCCCTTTTAGAGCAAAAACACCCATATAACATAGTTTCCTCTTAAAATGTAAATTACAACACGAAATTTGTCTTTTCTCTATATCAATAATTGGATTTTTAATAATACTTCCATGTGATATGTCATGAATGATTGGTTTGAAACATACTTATTTATATGAAACATATATGAAAGAAAAATTATATTATAGTATATTTTTAACAGGTCACGAGGAACATGAGCAACATATTATAATAATTGTTAGGCAATCAAAGGTTCCTTAGCCCAGTGAGGGCAAGGGTCTGCCCACGGCCAAGAGGTCGTGGATTTGATACCCTCCCCATGCATGGGGTAAGCTTTAATTATCTCCCTTTCTAGGGTTATCTTCTCCTCTTGTGAGGTGCTTCTCTTCTCCCCTTATGGGCAACCACCCATCCGGGCTTCAAAAAAAAAAAAAAAAATTGTTAGGCAATTGTTTTCTTAATTATTTAATTCTTTTGTTGGGCATTATTTGGGAGAAACTACTTTTCTATTTTATGGAGTTAAATTGTAAGAGCATATTTCGAAAGTTGGAGCATAATGATTCAGAAGTACACTTTAAGGAAAATGTGAAACAAGTATATGCTTGTGGTTATTTTTTGAGTCATGGGAAGCGAATAGATATACAGATTTTCTCTTCTTCAAAGTATGACAAACTGCCCCTAGAGCACATAGCACAGTAGCAATGAGCGAGTCACGGGGTTCGAGATCTCTAACAATGTGTATTGTTCGTATATTCTGTGATTTATTTTGCACTCGTTAATCCCCTCCCCAAAAAAGGGTGGGAAAAAAGGGTAATGAAAGTCAAAGAATTTATATTTAGTATACAACAAATTAATACAATGATTAATAATATCATACACACTATTTGATATCCAAAAAAATAGATATATTTATTTAAAATTGGGTAAGATGGTGATTCACCCGAAAATGGGCCGTGGTACTTGACCAGGCCAGGACCTACCATGGACTACCACCTAAAGGCCACTGGCTACAGTGCTGATTTAGAATTGTTTTCAGCACAGCCAGCAAGTCTATTGGATCATCGCCTTCTTCATCTAGCGTCCCGTGTTGTTTTTGCTGTTCAAGTTGCGAGTCACACTGGATTGTTTTTTGAATTTCTTACTGTTGCGCTCCTGTTCTTATATATCGCGATTTGATCATGATTTTCACGCGTTTCTCTTCCTACAATCACGGAATATTGGATTAATTTCGAAAACATTCATTCTTATCCTCACAATCATGATAATCGTGAGTTTTAATACACAAAAAAAACCCAATTCCTCTTGTTCATCTTTTTTCTTCTCTATGTTTTTTTTCCCGGATTGCTTCAATGGATAATTCCATTATCGATTGCTTGAAACTACCAATTTCCTTCACCGAATTGCTTGTTACTCAATTGATTCTTGTTTATGATTACATAGTTATTTCGTTGGCAAATCACGGTGGTTTTGAATCAATTCCAAACTTTAACGATGATGTTAATTTTATTGCGGTATAATAACTGTTGTGCTTTTAGTTATATTACATTGTTTATACATTTTTAATATGTTTTTGATTTTGTGTTTGTCCTTTTAATTTTAGGTATAACATAGTGATAAAGTACATCATATCTGTGTTCCATGTTAAGTATATAGTTATTTTTTTTTTAACTGTATATTTTGTTGGTTATGGATATCTGTCAGATTGTTTACTACTATTATGTATGTGTAACATAGCTATTAAGTTTTTATTTAATAGTTATTTATAAGAGTTTTGGGAGATTATATTTGATATTTCATTTTTTGAACAGATTTTGAAGGATTTTCTGGTGAGACATTAGGATCCGGCTTGTGGGCTGAACATTACAACTGTTTTAGGAGTTATTTATATGTTAATAAATGTCAGAAATGTTACCATTATGGGTATGCTATTTTTTATAAGAAGCTGGATTTCTCTATTGTAAGATACCCCATTCAAATAGACTCAGAGGGCGAAGTCCAATATTATTCGAAGACGTTTCATAGTTGATTCCTTCTTATCTAATGTAATAAAAATTTAACAGTGACATTCTACTACTCATCTAAGGTTCCTTCTCATCTAAGGTTCCTTAGCCCAGTGGGGTAAGGGGCCTGCCCAAAACCTTGAGGTTCTGGGTTCGATACCCACCTCACACAAGAGGAATGATTTAATTGTCATTTTCTTTGGGTTCCCTTGTGTGGGTCTTATACTCCCGGGCTTCTACTACTCCCCTCACGGGGCACCCGCTCAGCCGTGCTTCTACTACTCCTCCTCTGGTGAGGTCGACCTCCTCTAGTGAGGTTCAATAAATAATTGTAATAAAAAAAAAAATAATAATAAAACAGTGACATTCTTTTCAGTTTATAGTTTTAATAAGTATTTTTGAATTATAGTTGTAACAATTGTAATTAGTTTTCGTTTTTAGATAATAGCTATTGTGTACATATATTATAACTATTGTGTATGTATGTTATAGCTATTACGTGCATGACTTATGGCTACTCCCTTATGTTTTTTTACCTCTTTTATGAGTTCACCTTCTTCAACTGCAGCATCAATATCTAATATAATATAGAACTAAATTTTATTCGAAACAGTTGAGTATGTATAAGACAAATATCCAAATTAATATATCAATTGGTGTTAATAGCTATTTCCATAGTGATTAATAGTTATTTCCATAGTGAAAATTAAGGAATCTGGAAAAAAAAAATCTCAATCTGAGATGAAATAAAAGAAATGTAACGATAATTCCGAAAAAAAATCACGATTGTGATGGAGAAAATTAAGGGAAATATCAATCTGAGATGAAATTAAGGAAATATAACGATAATTCTGAAACAAAAATCACGATTGTAATGGAAAAAATTAAGGAAAATCTCAATCTGAGATGAAATTAAGGAAATATAAAGATAATTTCGGACAAAAATCAAAATCCTCAAATCGCGTTTGAGATTGATCAAATACTGCAAAATCAATCACGATTTCATGGTGAAGGTGGGTTAATCACCATTAATGGACCGTTTTAAGCTTTTTTAGGTTTTGCAATTTTTTACTCAAATTCGTGTTCATTCTTCTTTTATATGATTCCAAAATTATGTGATTGATTAATGGTGATGAACGTGTGCGACTGTTAGTGGGTAATAGTTATTGAGGAAGGTGAAGATGGATTTCGCGACGACTGTTTTGTAATCGCCATTAATGCTGAAGAAATCGTGGGTGAAGAAGACGAACTGTTCTATTTGGGGGTATTGTGGTGTTTTTTATCGTGTGTGGTGCGCGATTTTTTATCTTTGCAAGACGCGCATTTTCCTGGCCTTTGAATCTTACGCTTAAAGATCTTATGGTCCTACCCTTGTTCTGCAGGTGCTGAATTTTGATGCGTTCAGCACCATAGTCAAGCCGCACCTAAAGAGGCTACTTTTGTCTTTGCTGCTGTTTTCCTCATTGTAACTCTTCCTTCACCCATAATTTATGATGTAGATGGACCGATTTTAACGGGTTTTCCGTCGAATGAAGGTGAAGATAGAGCCATTGTTGAGGCTGCCTTGGAATTTGGACTTTGGTTTTTCGTAATGGAAAATGAAGAGTGATCATGGTTGAATATTAATAGGTGTCAAGAAATTTAGGGTTTCTTATCTATGGATATCTTTTTCTTGATTTTCATTGGTGAGGTTGGGGTTTGAGATTTTTTTTTTCTTCTATATATCTTTACTGATTTTTTGCATCATCCAACACAAGTGTTTTGAGATAATTTTGTCTATCTTGAAGTTTTGGAAATATTCAAGCATGATTTTAGAGATAGCCTCTTTGTAGCCAATAATAGAATTCCACGTACTTATTAAAGGATCCGGATATGGCTTTCGTTTGGTTCTTTTTATTTCAATTAAGTATTTCTTTAGCCTACAATAGAGTTAATAACTATTTATAACACTAAACTATTTACGAATTTCTCTTTATAGTACTAAACTATTTTTTCATCTAAATATGTCACTCAACTATTTACGTTTATCAAAAAATATACAACCACCCATTTTTTGGGTGTTTTCCGGCCAACGATGTCACGTGAGTTGCTTCGGAACATGAACAAAGACGAAAAGGAAAAGAAATCTTGGAAACGTCGGGCGATAACTGCTTAATTTGTTGTTGCAAGGGCAAACGGGTATGTCAAATTAAGCAGTTAGTTAAAAATGTGAAACTTATAATATGCATATGTAGTATAACTGTCTAGAAATTGCTGTTCTTAAAAACTCAGTTTGTAACATAAGTTCTGATATTCTTTTCGTTATAAAAAAATGTTCTGCTACTCTTTTTTATTTCTCTTGGTAGTTTTGGGAGAATTTCCGGGAATTTTCAATGAACTTTCAAATAATGAGTTAGAGAATTAGGCATGGGAAGGTTGGTAAATTAGCTCAGTGACAAATGTTCATAATTTTGAAAATGTGAATTATTTGTCTTGCTATAATATACTGCGAAATAATAAGGATATGTAAACAATATTTAGAACTTCAGTACTTTTGGGGGATTATGGTGACAGTGTGACAATCTCATCTTATTACTTTTTTTTGTTGAGAATCTATAATGGATGATTCTGATACTGAACTATCATTGCAAATTGAGGAGAGAGAAAAATTAATAATAATATGGTCAGTTTTGGATTAAGACCAATATGGTGAACATAGTCCATAATAGAATTCTTCATTAGTAACACGTGTATAAGGTAAAGTGATTTAATAAAGTCGAGGTCATGAAATTAAATCTTAAAAGTCTAAAACTATACTTATATTAGCAAGAGAAGTTACTTATAGAACTACATTTATTTCGATATGGTGGGAGTAGCCGTTTGTACAGTGACGAAGACAGGGGCGGATGGGGGCAATCGCTTCTGATATTTTTAAAAATATTACTAGATATAATATATTTTATATATAGTTTGAAATAATTAATCAAATTCGATCTAATATTTTTTGTGTTATACTGTTGCAGTTTTTCGCTCTAATCTAAAAATCATGGTTTCGTCCCTGCGTTTGTACTAAATCTAGAATTGGTTCCTTCACGATTCAGTGAAAGGAAAAAAAAAGGAAATGGATGGTATCTATCACATGCATGCTTTAGTTGATATCTTTTTGCCTGTCTCATTTGTACGGAATATGTATTTTATTTTATTTTTTAATGTTGGAGGACAATAATGTTGCACTAAATGAATGGTACCCATTGATTAGCAATCTACTAAAATCAACCACCCACCCACTTTCCCTTCCTTTTGCATTAGGAATAATAATAGATGTTCAATACAACTTGATTTTTTAAAATGGGATACTCCATAGGGAAGGGAGGTGAATGAAATTCAAGATTTTAGAAACTTTCACATAAAATTTTGTTGGAGAATTATGTTATAACAGGAGAACAACAAATTTATTGTTTGTTTTTAAATTATTGCCTGTTGTTAAAATGTTTGAGTAAGTTCGGCTACGATCATTACCATGAGTTATGACATGTTCTTGAAACCATAGATCACTTATAAGAATTCTTACAAATCGCCTACTAACACTACTCTGACGTCAACAATATAATTCTAACAGATGACCTCTTTAAAAAAAAAAAAATGTAGAATTCTTACCAGAATTACTATACTTATATATACTACTCCTACCACATGCAATTAATAATCTCATGAGTACCTTTTTTACCATATGATATGTTTGAAATATTAATATTTATCAATAATTGTCATTCTTTCAAAAGATGAAATGAATTCAATAATCATAAATTCTAAATCATTCTTATCCTTTTGTTAAAAAGAAGAAAAAAAATAAGCTCATTACTAATGATGGATAAAAGATGAATAGCCAAGGCCCATCCTTCACCTACTCTATTAAATATTTTCAGCTAATAGATTCTCTTGAGATCACATTAGAATTTAAGATGATGGTCGCCCATGTTTGGCCATTCACCTTCAACAGAACTATTTATGTTCTAAATTGAATGTTCATTAATTTAAATGAATGTATTTTTTTAAACCTTTTATAATTAACATCATACATTTAAGAGATGCAAATTCTATTAATATATGAGACTTTTTAAATAGTTAATGATATTATTATAATTTATTCATAGTTAAACTGATCTCCTTACTTTTTTGTTGAAGTCAATTGTGGTAATTCAATTTTGAAATGATGAAGTATTTTTCTTTTTCAAAGAATCGACATGGGTACTATTTTTTGAGGGCTATAATTAGGCCCCTATCTTTATATTTTATAACAAAGTGTCAAAATCACCTAGTCCCACTTTAGGCCATTCGCAGATGTCCTGTAATTTTACTCACGCTTCATGTCTCTAGTCTTAAGTATAATTGAATCTTGAGAATCCTACATTCGTCAATTAATTTGTGAACGTATTTAAAAATTATAAGATTTGATATTTCTGCCCTCTTAAATATCTTACTTTTAATGTTGAAATGAAGCCCAAACTCCTTTTTAAAAATATGATTTCTTCTCACTTGGGAATTTATATAATCTATACGAAGGAATCCAACTAAATTAATCACGTGACACAAAACAAAACAAAATAAAACAAGAGAGGGCACAAATTTCCGTTTATTTTATATTCAAAAGGGCACAAATGTCCATTCATCTTCCTATCCTCTCCAAGACCACAGCCCATACTCCCGCGATCAGTCCCACGGCCCCATTCGTGTCCCCTCCCCAACCTCACTGTTATCTCAATCTGAAAACCCTCTGTGAATTCTCAGTCAAAGGAAGAGATAAGAGAAATATTTATTATTATACCTTTTAATTTTTAAACATTTAAATTATTTCTCTCTCTCTCTCTCTCTCTCTCTCTCTATTCTATAAAATCAGGCAAAATTAAATTTTAAAAAATATCTTTAAAAGTTAAAAATAATCTTATTATAGAATGAGAAATAGAGTATAAAAAGAGTTTTATTACGTAAGAGAGGGAGTATTATTTTTTCAGACCGACTTGAATAAATTAATTAATTAGTCCAAATCATGCTTCAATTCATGTCAAATAGTCTTTTTTTTTCTTTCTTTTTTCAAAATAGGGTAGGCTATTAAAAAGACTAAGCATTCTTTAATCCAAAAGGCATAACATACCATTCATATTGTCCAAAAGGTACATTAAAGGCAGTTTTATACCTATCCTTAGGATCTATTTGTATTTGCCAATACCCTGATTTTAAATCAAATTTGGAAAATATCAAAGCATCATATAATCTATCTAATAAATCTTTTTTATTAGGAATGGGATATCTTACCCATTTCAGTACCTTATTTAAAGGTTTATAATTTATTACCAATCTTGGTACTCCTCTTTCTATTTCAGAATGTTTATTAACATAAAAAGCCGTACAAGACCAAGGTGAATTAGAAACTCCTATAATTTTTCTTTCTAATAAATTATCAATTTCTTTTTTGCATAAATTCAAATATTCTGAATTCATCTGACAAGGTCTAGCCTTTGTAGGAATATTTTCCTCCTTAAAGTTTTCCTCATAAGGTAAACTCACAATATGTTTTTTTCTATCCCAAAAAGCATTAGGATGATCATTACAAATTTCTAAGGCAAACTGATTAGTTATATTAACTATTTTTTTCCTTTAATTTAGGATTATCCAATTTTTCTTCAAGAGTAAGCATATTAACTTCAAATTTCAAAAATCCTAATTGATTTTCTTTGCACATTAATTCATTATATAAATTATTCAATACCTTAGTAAAAGGTCTAGTTATAAACTTGAAAGTAATTGGTTCTTCTTTATAAGTAGCAATAATTTTTTCTCTATCTATCCATCTAAAAGGATAAATCTTATTAATAAATGGTTGTCCTAATATCACAGGAACTGACAACTTATTCTTAGTTAATAAGAAACTCATTGGTATACATTTACCATCATTACAAACTAAAGATTTGGATAACTTATATTTTATATCCATTCTTTCACCACCTGCATGTCTTATATTATGAGTGGTTTTTTCAAAGTATTTTGTAGGTATTACCCCTTCTTGAATAACATTCAAATCTGCACCACTATCAACTAATGCAGTAAATTCTTGAGAATAATAATTACCTATTAATAAAGTAATTTTAATATGCCATTTTTGTAAAGTAACAAATTCAAGAACTTGTAAAAATTCTTCTTTTTCTTCAATTTCTTCAATTTTAAGAGAAGTTTTTTCAGAAACTTTATCCTTCCCTTTTTTAATTTCCTTATCATTCTTATCAAGTATGTATAAGGTTTCTAAATTAGAAATTCTAGTATCATTTTCTAAATTTTTCTTTTTCAAAGATTTAATCTCAATTTTCAAATTATCAATCTCTTTGATAATATCTTTAACCGAAGTTGGTTTTTCTTTAACAGTTTTTTCAGATATCATTTTATGAATCTCAGACATAGTATAATCTTCTTTATATTTATCAACATTAAATTGTTCTTCTTTTTTAGGTATAACCTTAGAAGTACTAGGTGTATTACCCATTTGGTCTATAATTTTTAATCTTAATTCTGGATCCTTAATTGTTTTTAACAAATCAATCCAATGATCAGCTTCAAGAACTTGTAAATATTGTTCTCTCTCTTGAAACTGTGATAACATCTTATATAAATACTCATCTTGTTTGGGTTTCACACAAGATTGCCCTGTTTGACAAGGTTCACATTCAGAATCACTAGTGCTACTATAATAGTCACTTTCTATGATATCTAGACTATCATCACTTTGTTCCGAACTATCAGTCGATTCTAAGAATAACTTAGATATTCTATCCTTAATTTCATTAGGATCTAAATTATCCAACTCTAGATTTTTAATCTCTTTCTTGGTCCAACAATTCTTTGCAATATGACCAACTTTCTTACATTTATTACAGACAATTATTTTGTCCTTTTTCTTATTATAATCTTTTTGCTTTCTAAAGGATTTCCTTTTTTCCTTTCTATCAGCCTTGTCCTCTAATTTTTTCTTAGAGTACTTCCTTTTTTTCTTTCTATAAAAAGGTTGTTTATCAACAATTTTCTTTTTACCTTTAGCCCTATTATAAGCAGGTAAATCCATTCCAAATTGACCACAAAATTCTCCTAATTGTTTTCTTTCAACAATCTTTTGGTTTTTTAATTGTTGATTCAATTTTATCTCATTACACAGATTTAATCCTTCTTGAGTACAAACTCCTATAAGTTTTCCATAAGTAAATTCATTATAAGGAATTGTAGGTTTATTACCTTTTAAAACTTTACGAATTCTTTCCGCAAATAAATGAGGTAGACCATCAATAAATTTGGCCTTCCAGTGAGTACTATCACTTTCTGGGAGTTCTAAAACTCTATTTAGAAAAGTATCTTTATACCATCTAAAATCAGTAAGTGTTTTACACCTAAGATTTTGTAATAAAGTCCTTACAGTATCATAATTATCAGAAAATGTTCCTGTAAAGTGTTCAATAATTTGAATCACAAGTGTATAAACAGCATTTTCTTTGGTTTCACCATTTTCTATTTTGACAGTTCTTAAAATGCCTTCCTTAGCTTCAGGTTTTAAATAATTATCCCACCAACCTTTAAGTTGGCCTGTAAATCCTGCAACTATCATTTTTGCAATATTAAGATCAGTATTACCATCATTCTTACAAATAGTAGAATACATAAGCATTCTGTGCATGTGACTATAAACTTGTTTTTGAGTAAAATTATCTATATTCCATTCATAGATATGTTTACCACTATAGCTATTATTAAGCTGAAAATTATCCTCTTCATTAAGAGTATCCATAGGTGATGGCTTACTATAATAGAATAACCTTTGCACAGGTTTTCTAGCCCATTTTTCATCTATAATAGCATTAATATTATTATCAGAATCATCTGATTCCTGACCAAAAGGATTAATTTCCTCATCACTTAGAGTATTTAAACTCAATTTTTCTTTTAGAATTTCAGCTAACTTTTCAGTTACATCTTTTTCCCATTTCGAAGACTTTTTTGTCTTGAAATTACTAATTTCAGGAGGACCCTGTAAATTAGTTTCTATTTTAATAGGTTCAACAGTTTCTGGTTTTACCATGATTGTAGAACTATTCATAAGTGAGATAATAGTATCAACTTTCTTATGTAAAGAGAGCATCTGTTCTCCTAATATGTTTAAATTTAAATTAGCAAAATTATGCTGTCCTATAAGGGAATTAATTTGTTTAGCAGTAATACTTAAAGTATCATCTTCTATCAATTTAGATAAAGCTAGAAAATCACAATTTTCTACCTTAAATGATTTCAAAGGAGGGTAAACATCCTTTATTATATTACCATTTAATAATTTATAATTTCTTTCAATAACATTGATATAATCTAAAACATAGGTTGAATAAAACCATGGAACAAAATATACTATTTCATTGTGAATTTCACAGAATTCATAAAATTCTTTTTGAAATTCCTTTTGTCTAATTTTATCAAAATTATCAAAGAACCATGTTCTAAAACTATTCCATTTGGAATTTTTAAATTCATTCATAATGGTTTTTCTGGCTTCTGAGCCAAAACTAAAATCAATTTTAGTTGTACTATCCATTACCAAAATTGTAACTCATTTGAGACATAGTCTCTATATCTCTTTTCTTTTCAGTATAACCTCTTAGAATATCATCAGCATGTAATTTTAATCCATCAATTTTATTATCTTTGATAGAATCATTACTATCATTATCTTTTACATCTTCTCTGATATAAGAAGTGGATAACCTAGATGGTACAGGAATTTCTTCAAAAATTCTTGAAGGTCCAGGTATATCTGGATCTACTGGAGATATAAAAGATCTATAAGATCTAGCAGATCTTGGTGTAGAGGTTGTAGAAGTATTTCTTAACCGATTATGATCACCAAAATTTAACGTCACAGATCCTTCAGGGGTCTGAACTACATTCAATAAATTAGTCCAGTATACGAGGTTGAGGTTTCATTGCTCTTTCTATTGTCCAATTTTTCGGGGAAAAGTTATTTCTTCCCATTTAATTGCTCTTCTAGTAGTTATATCAGATCTACTAAAATTAGTTTCAATTATAATTGTTTCATTTTTTGGTTTATCAGCCAATTTACACATAGGATTTAAGGTATATAAAGGTTTATAATAAATCCTATAACAAACACATATAATTTCTGATCCAGGAGCATAATTATACCCATGAGTCTTAACATTTAATGTTAAAGCATCAAGTAAATTATCATCGATTAAAGATAATCGTAAATTAGGATGAACATTAAAATAAAAGCTGGTCCATGTGCCGATCGATTTTATCACACCCATTATAGATTTTTTCCAATCTAAATTTCTACCATCTCTTAAAGGCGACTATAAAACTTTCTGGTAAACCTTCTAAAGTTAAAGGTTTAAAAAGCAACTTGTACTAATCCAATATGAACATATTTATGTCCTGAGTACCTATAAGGTGAAATATCATTTTCATTTAATAAATGAATTATCATTTCTTCATTAGTCAAAGAAATAGATTCTTCAGTTGTTTTAACAATCTGTTTTAAACCTAATTTTTCAAAAGTACCCAATTGATAAATTGTTCTGGTTTCAATCTTAGGGATTGTCCATCTATTTAATAGATCTAGATTCTGAGGTAAATCAGATTCTTGAGTAATACTGTTTTTAACAGTAGGTTTTCTATTCATTATGTTTTTGAACTTATTGTTCATTGCATAAAAACTTATGTTGAATTATGAACTTCATAATAAACTCCTTAAAACTCCATGGCTCTGATACCACCAGGGGGTCAGGATCTCTAAGCCACCAGCATACATGGAATTAATTACAGATTATGCTTTAGCATAGAAGCCATTTCAGAACTTAACAGCCACTAAACCTCGCCTTAACACCCTAGCGCCTTTATCCTCTCAACGGCTTAACGGGTTAACAGGCTTAACAGTAAGTTCGGCCATTCTTTCCTGAACACAACTTCCATACTTATTCATATTCTAACCATAACGCCAGATTTCTTGAAAACCCCTAGTCCTAAGACATCTTCATCATGAATTTTCAAGTTATTTATTAATCAGCCATAATTCAACACAAGATAATTTAGCCTTTATAAGGCTAAACATAATTCAAATAAAATAAAATAAAAAACAAAACAAAAAATTAAAAAAGACTTACAAAATTAAAATGCGAAAGCCTTCTTGTACAGCAAACTTCAAAGATATTATTTATAAGAGTTTTACAAAGAGAGAGAGAATAGGTAGAAAAAAGCTTAGATCTAAACTAAAACATATCCGCCCTTTTATAGGAGTCTCATGGACTTCAAATAAAATACAAACTATTTAAACAACAGTAAACTATATTATTACACTGCTTTTTAAAAGCTACTTTATAAAAGTAAAGTAAACAGCATCTTTAAAGTTTTTTAACTTCTTCTTAAAAGTAAATATTCTTACTTATCCCGAGAAATCTTCTCCTTTCCTTTGCTTTTAGCTGATTCCAATCTTGTCAATAATAATTCTTGTGCACTTGCCAGCACATCTTTGATATTCAAATCCAAATCATTTGGATCTTGCGCATCTTGGAAATCTTCCAATTCTTTGAATCTGTTTGAAGATATCATTGAGCTATCACTCCTATTGGAATTTTCTTCCTGTTCAATATATTCTTTTTCTTTTAGAGCTTGCTCTAATTTTTCCATATGTTGGGCAATTATTTCTGCCTTTGTCATAATTGCTTCTTGTCCAAATTTCATCTGGAGATTTTCTTGAATCTTTTTCTCGTTATAAACATCTAACCTTTGTTTTATCAATTCCAAGGTATCATGACAATTTAATTGTTTAGTATGGGAATCTTCTTTCATCATAGTATCCCAGAACCTTGTATAAGAACATCGTTTAAGACATAATAAGTTGTTTTTGTTATAACCAACAACTGGATCATTCCTCCAAATATAAGGAATTGAGAATTCCATAAAGAAACCCATCTGATAATATCCTGGTATTATAAATTCAGATTTCCTTGGCGTAACTTCACACCATTCTTGGTAATATTCTTTAAATAATAATGGAAGAATTTCTTCTGAGGCACCATAAAATTGCCACCAATCTGTTAACCATCCTGGAATGGGTTTGTTATAAACTTCTGAACAAATCTTAATAAACCAAGTATGACTTTTCTTTCCATTCTCATATAAGAAAACTCTATCAAAAGCTTGGATATAATCCCAATAATTGCATTTTATTTGGATGTCTTTAACAAAGACTGTCTTTTCTCTAAACGGAGATATACCCCATTCTTCAATGGTTATTACCTTTTTGATTATAATTTTCGAGAAATTATAAACTTCTTTATTAGTCCCTGTAAAGTGACTAAATTCACAACCATGATTAGAGAGTATCATCTCATAAACTTGTTGAGATTTATAAACCTCTGCTGGATATCCCAGATTATTGAGATATCTCTCATAAAGAGTCCAGGGCTGATCTTCCCATCTTTTATCCTCATTATTCAAGAGTAAAATAACTCTTTCCTCATAGTTTTTAACCATTAATTCATCTTTAGATTTTCCTTCCTCTAGAATTCTAGCGAAAGACGGAGCAAATGAGAACCGCTAACTCCTTCTTTTTCTTCTTGAGCTTTTTTTCCAAGCCCCCGAATTGTTGAATTTCATCATCATCTTTGGATAAACCGGAGATATTAGAAGCTATTAACTTCTTATTTCCATGTTGTGCTAAGATTCTATCAGAACCTCTTCCACGACCTCCTCTTCCTCTATAAGAGGAATTTCCTCGGTAACCTGACATGACTGCATCAGTAGAATATGCATAAAACCAGTCATCAGGATGTTTATCATATATCCAATTATAAGGATCATTAAATATGTAACTATAATGATCATCAAATATTGGTGTTACATGATTATTAACATGTTTATCAATTCTATAAGGATCAACATGACTGTTAATATTATAAGGGTCATCAAATAGATTCATATATATTTCCATTTTTTCAGAAAATATTTCTTTTTCTAATTCCTGTATTTGATACATAGTTTCTATTTGTTCTTGCATAACCTCATCAGGTTTTTCATAACACTTTAAATCAATATCATTTTTCTTAATAGTGTTATCTATATAATCTTCATATGAAACACATTCATTTAACCATTTTTTCAAAAATACATATCTTGAACAATATCATTTAAATAAATCATAAATATTCTCTTGTTAAAAAAATCGAAAGTGAGACTATTATCCCTGTCCTTTTTTTATATACCACTTCAAAATCAAATGGTGCTAAATTAGCTTGCCATCTAGCAAACATCTGTTTAGAAACATCATGTTTAAAATCTTTATTAAACATATATTTAGGTGATTGACAATCGGTCTTTATAATAAATTTTTTGATTATATAAATCATCTTGAAATTTTAATACACATTTAACAATTGCAAGTATTTCTTTTGCAATAGTAGCATAATTCTTTTGAGAATTATTCCATTTACCTGAATGAAATCTAATAAGATTTTCATTTCTGCTTTCAGGGTCAACCTGTTTCAAGATTCCTCCATATCCTACATCCGAGGCATCTGTTTCTATAATCTTATCCCAACTGGGATTACTTATCATTAAGCATGGCAAAGTCTTAACTTTACTCTTAATTTTTTGTATAACTTTTGTATGACTATCAGTCCATGGTTTAGGATTCTTTTTTTAATCTATCATATAAGATAGTTTGTATCTTCCGCTAGATTTTTTGTAATAAGGTAGGATGTAATTTAAACTTCCTAAAAATCTCTGTAATTG
Source organism: Vinca minor (assembly GCA_026122235.1). NCBI lineage: Eukaryota > Viridiplantae > Streptophyta > Magnoliopsida > Gentianales > Apocynaceae > Vinca > Vinca minor. The sequence continues at coordinate 14,447,513 of JAOCZM010000096.1, read as the reverse complement.
TGTTTTATCAGTTATTACATCTGGGAATTTTGATCCAAATTCTATACTCCTATTGATAGGAATAATTTCACCCTTTTCGATGTTATGACCTAAGAATCTAATCTTAGTTTGAAATAAAACCATTTTTGGTTTAGATATTACTAATCCATTAGCTATCACTAATTTTTTAAATATTTCTAAATGTTTAAAATGATCTTCTATTGTTTTAGAAGACTAATATATCATCAATATAAACAATAATAAAATCACCTGTAATTCATGAAGATATCATTCATAATTCTCTCGAAAATCGGAGGGAGCATTCTTTAATCAAAAGGATATATATATATATATATATATATATATATATATATATATATATATATATATATATATTTAAAACAAAGGTTAATGCCGATCAAGAAGTTTAATAAAGAAGTTAACTAAACTTTTACATAATAAATTTTCTTGAATAAAAATTAATAATAATGAAGATGCTAGATCAATGAATTAATTAATTAGTTTAATGATTGGAATTTTAATGTTAGTTACTACCTCCCCATGATGTCACAAGAAGAAATTAGAGGGGAAAAAAAAGAAGAAAAAGAAGGAGACGGTTCTAATATTTCTTGGGCAGCGGAAGCAACACATATAATATAAAGAGAAAGAAAGAAAGAAAAAAATGATAATCAATCACACCTAAACACCAATATTTTTAACGTAGTTCGGTCACTTAAAAGATCAAGAAGAAAAACTTCGCAATATAATTATTAATTGACAAATTACAGAGCTTCACAAGACACAACTCACGGTTTAAAACTCTCAATTAATTAAATTTGACAAATTAGTACAAAATAACTCAAATTAAAGAACTCTCTTTTATAAGGTGTCTCACCTTTAACCTTTCCTATTTTAACTGATGTGAAATTTGAAAAATTGCGTAACAATATTCTCTCCCCACATTGCAAGTCATGACCCGTGGTTGGAACATGGAAAGGGAAAGCGATGCATGAATATTATAATTTGTCCAGCCACACCAACCCCGCCATTATATTCCTTCCCAATCAATTTAATTGTCTTTTTAAAACTAGTTAGTATTACTATTTGTTCATTTCAAGTATAGACATAAATGCCTATTTTTCACTCGAAATTAATAAAAAAAAATTACTTAATTATTGATAGGATGAGTATATTTGTTTTGAATTTTATGTATACATCATTTTGTATATTGTTTAGTTGTAATTATTATATACCAAGCAAAATAATTTTTACTCGAAGTTCACAAACTTTCTTGATCTGAATAATATATTTTAAATATATTAGAGAATATAATAAAAGATGTGATGTTAAGATATTTTGCATGGACCATGGTGGTACAACTAGCGATGAGATAATAGTGGTCATTTAATTTACACAAAATTTATGATGTTGTCCGAGAGGTGGACAAAAAGTACAGATAATTTTTAACAGAAACAGATATTTTTACTAATAATTAAAAATGCTATTTTTACAAAATTTACAAAACTCTTATAACACATACTCATTTCATTTCTAGTTATAGCATTTTTAATTCTTAGAATTTTTTCTTTTAGAGTAATTTTATATTGTTTAATTTATGATGTGTAAAGAAAAATTTTTGCAATTAAAATATTAATGATACAGAGAATTCGGACTGATAAAAAATAATTAAAAATAACTTCCATAAAAAAATAAAATAATCAAAAAGTAAAAAAGAAACAAGATATTTTTAATAGAAACAGATCACTGAGTTTTTTTATTCAGAATAAAAAATATATATTCTAGGTACAAGCTTAGAAGGACAAAATCCCTCAAAAAACAAAAGTCAGAACAAATACAAATTACCCATTATTTTCACCTAGGGAGGGACATCATTATTTCTCAAAAATAAAAAAGGGTTTACATAAAAAAGAATTAAATTTGTGGGGATTGGGGGCTCAATTTATGTGAAAAGACTGCAGATCAGTCCCACAAGGACGATCATATCATTACGTGACTCGGAGTGTTTAGGATAGTCTTTATGAACCACGTGCTTCTTCTGCACTTCCATAATATTTATGAACATTTAATTTCCTTTGCGTTTCAAGACGAGGAATAAATCAGCATCCCTTCTGATTTCCTTATCAAAAACATTGTAATTCTCTTGCAATTTCTTGGTGTAGATTTCAAATAATTCATCCAAAATATTCTCTCCAAAATGCTCGGTAATAATGCATTCCATAATTGCCCTTATTTGTAAAGAAGTCCTTTGTACATCAAATGGTAAATTCTTCATTGGATGTGATAAAGTTCCAACCCTTTCAACGGTAAAATAGTCATTCATTTCAATTACCATTTCCAAATCTTCAACTGAGGGATGATATTGAGGTAGGTTGAAGGAATCTACACTTTCTTCATTGATTACACCCTGCGTTAATATTGAAAAGAGACAAAAAGATTAATTATAGGGTTTGAGTTGACAATATAAAATATTTGATAAAATCAATATTTCTAGAATATTTTAATAGATTATCACATTAATATTACCCAGATAATAATCTAGTGATCGGGCATCTAATGACTCATAGTTCAGAGGAATAGAGATTAATCCTAACAACATAAAAAATTCCCATCACCAACTAGATATCTTTTTCCAATCTTGACTCGGAAGTTTTTTAGTCAAATATGGAGTTCTTTCTTTTGGAATCATCTTAATAATATGTTTTGGACTAAGCATATATCAAGATCTTGTCTCTAGTCTGGCAAAAAGGAAAAATGCTTCAATTAAAGAAAGAGGTGACATACAGTCAATCAATCCATATCCCATCCCTTCATTATGGAAAATTCTGATATGGACCGGGTCCATGTGGACCATGTGATTCAGATTTGACCACATCCCTGCAGAATGAGGAAAGAGAAGGAAATGCAGTGATGTGGTCAAATCTGAACTGCATGGTCCAGTGGATCCGGTCCATATCAGAAGTGTTCCACCATTATAAGAAGGGAATTAATACTTGACAAGTTACTTGTAATATTGAGAAAATTGTGTTTTCAAACGAGAAAATTTTGGTATGTACTTAATTCATATTTTCATCTACGAATTTTGTAATAATCGTCTCTTTCCTAATTTTGTAATAATATATAGAATTTTTAACCATAAGGTTTACTATAGAAGGTACATGACAGAATTATCTCTTTAAGATAATGACAATGTATTTCTGAAAAGGAAATAACAATTTATTTTTGAAAATTCTGGTAAAATTGAAGAAATTGCTCTTTTAGAACAAGTAGTGGGCAGATTGTGCATATATAGCATGCCAGAGAATTAATACCACCAAACCTGAGTTCTCCCTTTCACATATGTTGTCGCCAATGAATTATTGGTCTCTTAATTATTAGTGTTCACTTATAATTAAACTAAAAAAAAAAGTTCTATTAGGTAAATGTATGTTGTAAACAATGTGCTGCTATCAAAAGATTGATCCAGTAATTGTTTGTTAGTCGAGTGTTTGATTCGTAGTTTAAGAAAATTAGGAACCAATCACTGGCAACATAAAAAAAATTGATCCAAAGCAGAAAATTGATCCGGTTATTAATGGAATTTTTTTTCCTTTTATCATTTATGACATGAACCTAACACCATAGCAGTGTGAATTTGACCATACCCAAGGGAAAAATAAAAAAATGCATGAAAACACTATAATATATAGGAGATATATAAAACATAGTATTATTTGAAATGACTCGACATAAAATGTGACCACATGATTTTTGTACTTATGTCCTACATTAGAACTTCTTTTAATATAGAATTTTTTTTTTGAAGCCTGATTGGGCGGTTTGTCCCATATAGGGGAGAGCAATTGCCTCAGACGAGGAGGAGATAACCCTAGAAAGGGAGATTAAAGCTTGCCGCACTCAGACAGAGGTATCGAACTCACGACCTCAAGTTCGTGGGCAATCGCCTGCCCCACTGAGCTAGGATGATAATATCTATAAGGACATAAACAACAGTGTCCAAGTTCATGACTCAGAATCATAATTCAATTTTCATATGATTTATTTTTTTAATAATAGAACGAGCAAGTTCTAAGAAATTGATTAAAATCCTAATTTTGAATTTTATCCCACGTAAACAATCAAAGGGAAATTGGTAAAAAAATAATAATAATAATTGGAAAGGGGGGTCCATGCGATAATTCAGAAATGGATCTGGTAATGTATAAAAAAAATTAATATGAGCTAAAATTACCTTATTAGCCAGTTCCATCAAGGAAGATCCAAGAAGGAAATGAAGCAAGCCAGCACCAGTTCTGGAAAAAAGGACCTCACCACTAGGACGACCAGGTATCTGAATCACCATCAACCCTCCACCAACAATCTCAAGAGCTCTAGCTTTCAAAAATGTATCAAAATCTCTTTGAAATTGACCAAAATAAGCCTTCACTACATGTTTTTCAGTACCTGTCAAGTAAAGTCAGCGTAATTGATTTAGCACTTCCAACTCTAGAAAAAACAGGTCACGAATTCTACACTTGTCCTAATAATAATAATAAATACATAAAAGTCGTACTCAGTGCATAAAACTCCTGCATCAGCAGGGTATGTGGAATAATAACAATAATTAAAAAAAAAGGGTACCTGTATAATGAATTCTCCCCTTATTATAAGCAGGAGAATTCTTATCTTGAATTTCCTTAGGGACTTTAGATAGCCAATGAAGAGCATAAGAACAATGAGCAAAATGAATGGAGTTTTTAGGGAAAACCCTAGTGTAAAATGAACCAGGAACACCAGCAGCAAAGTAGTCTCTATCTTCCGGGAGGGATCGAAAGAGAACGTTGAAATCATTGTTAACATGATCATTAAAGAAAACATGGAATTCTGGGTTTTTTGCAATTGATTTATACTTGTTTTCTACTGCTTCAACAATGTTTTCCATAGCAAAAATAGTGTTTGGGCCTGTTGAACATCCAAAATCAGCAATGTGGAATGGTTTTATGGGATCAAAAGTTGGATTTTCAAGATCCAACTTCTCTTTCACTGCTTGAACAATCACACTTTTTGCTGCATCTATAACTCCTTTCTGCAATCACACACGCATGCAAATGTATCAGTGGTGGCGGACCCAAAAACTCTACGTTGTTGGAGGGGCAATGTAATAAAAAAATTTAAATTATTTTTCAGCAAATAAATGTCTCGTTTAAAAAATAATAACTTGACGAAAATAAAGTAAGAGACTATCTCCAGATCCCCTAATACATGTCGTTCCACATGTAACAAACTAGATAAGGTACTATAACTTCACATTTATATCATTTTATTAAGAAACTGTTCTAGTGTACATACTAAAAAACGTATTAAAAGATTTTATAACCGTAAAAACACGTTTTTGGACGTGGATAAATAACGTACCTGATAGCAAGAATTCTGGGAGTAGCTATGGGTATCATCGCCACCTTTCATGGGGTGAGCTTCCACAGTTGATGGAGCAGGGATTCCATTAGAGATAACACTAGGGATTCCATTGGTTATCATTGTTGGTGCCATTTCCTTTCTTTTTTTTTTCCCTCTACTCTTCTGAAATACGAGTTCTTTTAAAATGTAGTTAAAATGGGAAATCTCTCTCTTATTCAGTGTTAAGCGTGAGAGAGATGAATAGGTATAGAGCATAGTCCAATGGTTTTATAGGCAAGAAATTCATTTTTTTTTCCTTCTAATTTTGTTGACTTAATAAGCACATGGTTTTGATTATTTTTTACTTATTTTTTTTTAGTTCGACTGGTCCAAAAATGAATGCCACGACGCGACCTTCCTTCTCCACCATTCATCTCATCTACCACAATAGTATATGAAATACAAAAATACAAAACGATTCGCAATGCTACCTACAGTTAACAATTAATGCTACTTATTATTAGCAATGCTTAAAGACTAGATGTTAAGCAACCAACCATTCTCGAATGTACACGTGTATGTGCCCATTCATGTGTTCGATCAGTTATAATTTACTGTGTATATATAATTAGAAGAAATATTCATATGGCGAATTCTGAGTGGTTGAGCATAGGAATGAGAAAATATACGGGTATAGACGATTTTCATCCAATTCTCCAGGATTTAAGAGACGGGACAACGGCTGCCTCCAAGATTTTAAAAAAGGTAAATAGTTTTTTTTTATCATAAATTTTATTTAAATTTTGATTTTTTGCCTTAAAACTAAAAAATGAGCATTTCTTAATCCTCAACTATTTAGATGTTGCTAAATTTGATCTTCCATCTAATTTAGGAGTTGGTCACATAAATAAATAACGGGTTGATAACGTTTCACTTTTAATTGATAGGTCGAAAGTTCGAGTTATAACGGAGAGAAAGTGGATAAACATTATTGATACTCCATTAGATTAAAAAAATAGGAAAAAATGACTATTAAATGACCAATTTTGTAACTTTATTAAGTAGAAAAAAATTCATAACGAAACACCTCCATTTTCTCTTGTAAGCGGGATTTTGTAATCTTGAATCTTAAAGATATATCTTCCATACTTTTTTCTTGTTTTTTTCCCGGTTAAGGACTCCCCACAGACGACATCCACAAAATTTATTTAGTATAACCTGTTAATAGTGTGATTATACACCCTCTTTTTTCCCCCCTTTTCTCTCTCTTCACCCTGCTCTTCCTGCGTTTTTTCTCCCCTACTGTTGGCCAGATTTAGCCATTGACTTGGGCCAATGGTCAAATCTTGGTCATTTTGTTCCGTTTATATTACTCTATTTTATACTACGAATCATATGAAATCTTTTTCAGAGTTTTTTTCTTCAAGATTCAAGACAGTGGTTAGATAAGTCTCAGATCTTCACATATCTAGACTTTTTTTCTATGTTTTTAGGAGGATTTGTTCAACCCGGACTAGATCTGGGCCCTTTATCAACTTTTTACATCTTCTCGAGGCAATTTGTAGGACGGATGATACGCCCATGGTCCTATAAATTGTCGACCCCTAAGGAAGATGTTGAAAGTGATATTCTCCTATCCCTGTGGATTAAGGATTGCGATGAAGATGTTTTGAAGGAGAAGATTATGTATTTGTTTAGTTGGCTAGTTTTTCTAGTTGTTTTTCCTAACCATCCAAGTTTTCTTAGGTGTGTCTTTTGTCTGGTATCGTGATTTTTTAAATCATTGTATAACTTTTACTTTCTGTATTTTCAGATTTTCCTTTAATTGTAATGACTTCGGCTATTTGTGATTAATGGAAACTAAATTTATTCAGAAAAAAAAAAAAAAAAAAAACTTACTAAAGAGAAAAATATTCTCATTTTAAAACCATGCATTAGTATACTCAATAGTTTCATAAGCAGAAAAATATTATCCTAAAAATGATTCCGCCACCGTAACTTACTAAAGAGAAGTTGAGATAACCATAACCCACTTTTGAATTTTACAAAGGATGAAAAGAATAAATAAATAAAAGAAGAAAAAAAACCTAGATTTGAAGTCAGGTGTAGCGATCTTCTCAATATTTTAAAGACACCAATTTTTACCTTAATTTTTACTTAAAATTTTAAAATAATATTAACAAAATTGTCTTTTGCTTCCCTTAAGTGAAGTAATTGACTTCGTCCCAAAATCGTTGATAAGATTGATTTTTTATGTTGCTGATTTGTATTATTGATTTGAAGGAGAGAATTATTAGACATTGTAGTCACTTCAAAAAAAGAAATAAAAAATCCAAAAAAGACATCGTAGTATTAATGCACTTTTTTTCAGGAAAAATGGAAAAACAGACTTTCTGTTTTTTTATATTTTAGTCTTTTTTTTTCTTTTTTCTTTTTTGAAGCCCGAAAGGGCGTTGCCCCCGAGGGGGAGATAGCGGAGAGTACCCTAAAAAGGCCGATTAAAGCACGCCCCATGCCTGGGGAGGGTATTGCCTCACCAGAGGAGGAGGAGGACGCCTCATCAGAGAAAGAGATTATTACCCCAATAAAAAGGAAATACGGAAATTGACCCGTGTTCGGGTAGCTTTACCACTTGGGCTACCCGATTCCCATTATTATATTTTAGTCTATTCTTTTTTTTAAGGGGAAAAGAAGCCGCACATTGAGAATATAGTTTGCATCACGACTAGAGGTTCCACAGACATTTGGTCATATATTTTAATTTTAATTTTTTTATTATTATTATAAACATTTGGTCATACTTGGAGGATTATGAATTTTGACACGATTTAAAACAAAGTTTCAAAGTTTCTCTAAGAAATATATAAATATATAAGAGAATTGTTTTTTTAAACAATAAAGGGAGATAGAGCCGCACACCTTTCTTTGCTATGAATAAACGAGACAAAATAGATTTCATATGAAAATACATTTTCCAAGATATATATTTTCTATTTTGTGCCTTGGACTATGTTTCTTTATTTTTTTTTAATGGAAAAATGCAGAAGAATGATACACATGATTTACGATTACCAACTCAACCACCAGCTCGACACTAGTGCGGAAGACTTTAAAAATTTTCACATGCGTGATATATTTTGACAATCAAATGTAAACTTGACGATTAAACATCTTTGAAGAGATATTTATATTCTACTCTTAAAAACACTTGTAACTACTGAATAAATGTTCATCTCTTGAGAACAAATGTTCATCAAGAGAAGAATGAATTTTCTTTGGAAATATATGTTTTCCTCAAAAATCTTAGAATTATCTGATTTCAGATTAGACAATTAAGATTTATCCAATATTGTAAAACAAAAGGCGTTGCACACTATCATAGTCAGATGATGCATCGTGTTCACACACTAGCACGCACATATGTAATTATATTATTCATTTTGTTTTAAATTATAAGGTCTTTTAATTATTGTTTTCCTTTCAAATAATATTTTGTCTTTTGTAAAATTTTAAGTGTTAATATATTAGAAGTTACACTCACTTATAGTTATAAACATAATTTTTTCGTTTTTTATTACGTTAAAGAAATTAATTAAGAATATGATAAAACACATTTTCTTTTTCCTGAAAGGGTTAAAAAAACCACGAAACATTATATTTTAATCACTGTTGGCTACGGTGCTGATCAAGGGTAATTTTCAGCAGGTTCGGCATGACCTGATGACCGTTGGATCTGCGCCTTTTTTATCTAGCGACCATCAGGCCGTCTGCTGTCATCCGAACGCGCCACACTGAATTCAATTTTTTATTTCCCCTCTTCCCGCTCAGAAATTAATTTGTGATTAATCTTGCAGGATTTGATCCATCCCAATCGCGATTTGGGGGCGAAATTCATGGGATTGATCACTCATAATGTGCATCATTCCTATTATTCCTCAAATTCACGATAATATTGAGTTTCAACACACCCAAAAATCCCTAAACTCTTTTAATTTGAAGCTTTTTCTTCCAGTTCTTATTGTTCAATTTTTCTCGATTCTTCCAAGGGTTAATTCAATTATTGATATTTGGAAACCGCCAATTTCCTTAACATATTTGCTTGCTAGTCAATGAATTGTTGATTCTGATTGCATAAGGTAATCGATATTCTCTGATTTTTTTTATGTTACATGTTTTTGTTCATGATAGTTTGTTCATGATTTTCTTCATTACACCATTGTTAAACCGTTTTAGGATTGAAGGTCTAATAACTATTATTCACTAGTTATAGTTATGTGTTCTAATTCTGAATATTTATTATTCATTAGTTTTATATCTTTATCTATGTTGTTTATTAGTCTTTTGTTGACAAATATTGCATTTTTTTTTTTTACAGATAATCAAGAATTTTTCTGGTGTGTCATCAGAAAATTACCAATATGGGGATGATGTTTTTTTTATAAGAAGTTGGATTTATCTACTGTAAGCTACCCCATCCAAATAGACTCAGAGGGCGAAGTCCAATATTATTCAAAGACGTTTCAAAGTTGATTGCTTCTTGTCTAATGTAATAAAATTTTATCAGTTGCATTCTTTTCAGTTTATAGTTTTAATAAGTATTTTTGGATTATAGTTGTAACAATTGTAATTAGTTTTCGATTTTAGATAATAGCTATTGTGTACATATATTATAGCTATTGTGTATATATGTTATAGCTATTACGTACACGACTTACGGCTATTCCGTTCTGTTTGTTTACCTCTTTTATGGGTTCACCTTCCTCAACTGCAGCATCAATATCTAATATAGTATAAAACTAAATTTTATTACAACAAATAAGTATGTAAAAGACAGATATCCAAATTAATATATCAACTGGTGTAAATATCTATTTCCATAGTGATTAATATCTATTTCCATAATGATTAATAGCTATTAAATCTAGGTGTCGTAGTTTTCAGCCCCATCTGAGATGGAGAAAATTGAGGAATTTAAAAAAAAAAATCAATTTAAGATGAAATGAAGGAAATATAATGATAATTCCGAACAAAAATCACGATTGTGATCGAGAAAACAAGGGAAATCTCAATTTGAGATGAAATTAAGGAAATATAACGATAATTCCGGACAAAAATCACGATTGTGATGGAGAAATTGAAGGGAAATCTCAATCTGAGATGAAATTAAGGAAATCTAGAGATAATTTCGGACAAAAATCAAATCCTCAAATCGCGTTTGGGATTGATCAAATCCTGCAAAATCAATCACCGATGCTTTCTAAGAGGATTGATTAATGGTGTATATCGTGTGTGGCGTTCCCTTATTAATAGTTATTGGGGGTGAAAAGTGAATTTTGTGGTGAAGTGGGTTAATCCCCATTAATGGAGTTTGGAGATCGTGGATGAAGACGATGCCACGGGTTTCAACAGTTTCTGTCTTATGTTCGGGTGTTTAGCGTTTTTTTTATTTGCCAAACACGCTTTTCCTGACCGTTGAATCTCCATCGAATTAATCCTTTGACTATGATTATGTTCTTCTTTGAGTTTAGCACCATAGCTGAGCCGATTTTAATCATATATCTCGTTAAGTAATTAATGAAAGAAAAATGACACGGTATTGTATTCAATAAGTCCTACTTCATTCCCTCTCCCCACCCACAAAGAAAAAGGGAAAAAGAAATAAAAGATCCTAGTTTTTTAAAAACTATTACAAGAAAGTGGACCTGATTGAAGATAGGCAGGTGTATGATTTAAGTATTAGTTGCTATTTAAATTGGAGGTAGACATGATTCAAAAAAAATAAAATGGTGGTATATTATTTTCTTAAAAATGAATTAGAGTCGGTGTGTTCGGTTCGGATTTTGTGCGATCTGAACTAAAACGGATAAATTTTAGGTGTAAACATGGGCAAAAAATCATCTGTTCCGTTCTGTGTCTCCTTCTATGTCCACACGAATAGATATTTGTCACGTGTATATTTTTCTCCTCTAGGTTCCACTATTTCTTTTAGGTTATAATTTTTTAATTAAAAATATAGTACATGTGATTTTCTTATTGGTGGGACAGTGAAGAGGACACCAAATGGGGACAGATGATTCCTAGCCGTAAATATAATTATAATTAGAAATGTCACGAAGAGTGTCATAGAGGATATTCTTAGTTATTTCTCTTTGGCACTTCCTGTGATATTTCTAAATATAGTAATGTTAACTTCTGAAGTTTATCGATTCACCGTTAGAATTTACCATTTTTAGTTTAGATTGTATAAATAAAAGTTTCCGTCACATGGAGTAGAGGCGGACCTAGGAAGAGGGTGGTGACTCTATAATTTGCTATAATTTTACTTTGCCCTCCCCTTAACTAGAGGGGCGCCCACGTTAACATAGTAGCTAGTTATAAGTTTTGATTATTTGCAACACTCTTTAACATTTTAATTTTAAAAACTTTTATTCATATTTAATTAATACTCTAAATGATGTTTCCATCCTTTATGGGTTTTTTTTACCTTTCTCAAAGTTTTTGAATGATAGACAAGAGATAATGACATAGTTGACTGACGCTCACTTCGTTTGATTCTCTCCATGGTATGTCAAAGGTAAGGTTTCGAGTTTGAATCATTCATGATGCACCTAATTAAGTGTGTTATATTTCATGAACTTGTCTTACAAGATCCTAATTAAATTAGTCGAGTCAAATATATTAATAACCATAAAAAAAGGATTTTGAATGATAAATTAAGTAGATGATACAGCCAAATGTTTTAATACTTTTTACAATTTTCTTTCTCAAAGGTGTTATTTCTGTACAATAATATTTTTTATATTGAACTTTATAAAGATATTATAACTAAAATACTCTATTAGATAGAACATTCATTGTAAGTTTTGATTCCGCCTCTATATTTACCTATGACGATCGAGAACTTTTTTTCTTGCACTGTTAATTTCGAACTAAACATGTATTTGTCTTAATTATTCAAAAACTTTTTAAAATATTAAATTTTTGTATTTAAAAAACTAAATAGGAAAAGTCTTTACATATTGTACATCTCCTCCTTTTTTTTTCAAAAGTTATTTTCCCCAGCATATATCTTTTGCTTCCCCATTGAACATGGCAAGAAATTATATGGATCAAAACTTTTATGGTCTTCACCTACTAAAACTTCCATTATTGGTAAGGATATATACCTCATTGATTCATCTCCTACATCTCGGAACGTGCACATTCAATCAATGAAGATCTCTAAACATGTAGCTAGGTTCACTTTAGCCGACTTCACATTCGATCTTTTAGTGTTTATTTATGACAATGTCACAAATTTAAATAATATAGAACAAAATTTTATAATTTTTACTAGATTAGTTAAGTTAACACTCGACACTAATCTAAAAAAGAAAATCAATGAAGATCTCCTAATGATCCATAAGACTACCACCAGTATATAATCAGCAGAAAATGCAATGGCAATGGTCAAACCCTCCTTTCCATTTCCAATTGAAGACATCAAATTAAGTACCAACAACTCAAACAAAAACAATAATTGTAAAAAAAAACAAAAACAATAATTGTGAAGTGACAACACAACAACCTGTCTTGCGCAGCGTCTCATGTGGATCTGCCCTTTGGTCCGCCACAACGTGTATCATATTGTTAATGTCTTTTTCATAAATTTTTTTACAGTTGTGAACTACGTATAAAGAATAATATAAATTCGACTTTATTAGCCACAACGTGTATTATATTATCAATGTCTTTTTCATAAATTTTTTTACAGTTGTGAAGTACGTATAAAGAACAATATAAATTCGACTTTATCGGCCACAATGTGTATCATATTATCAATGTCTTTTTCATAAATTTTTTTTACAGTTGTGAAGTACGTATAAAGAACAATATAAATTCGACTTTATCGTATTTAGCAATTACACTACATGTCAATGGAAAATTTTGATATGGACCGGGTCCATGTGGATCATGTGATCCAAATTTGGCCACATCCCTGCAGAATGAGGAGAGAGAAGGAAATGCAGTGATGTGGCAAAATTTGGACCGCATGATCCAGTGGATCCGGTCCATATCAGAAGTTTTCCATGTCAATTTTGAAACCAAACTTAATTAGTAACCATAGGTACTCCCTCCATTCCCAATTTTTTTTTAGACCTCACAGGAAAAAGGTGAAAATTATTTAGCCTCAAGTAAAGGGAGGGTGTCGAACTCGCGACCTTAATTGTCATTTAGGAGATTTATGGATATCTAAATTAATTTTCGTTCAAGACTTTTTTATTAGTTGTCAACAATTTATTCCAATTATACCCTCGATATTTTTTTTATTTGCCGCCTCTCCTATCCCTATTTTTTTTCCTTTCTTTTCTTATGCCATAGAAGTGAGAGATGGGTAGTATTGAAACTTTTGGTGAAAATGACAATTTATTTAATTTTTTAAAATTGTCTAAAAAGTCTTATATTTAAATATGGAGGGAGTAATATACAACCAAACAAAAGCATGTCAATAATAATGTGAAGGGAGTATTATTTTACTTCGACAAAAAATTGTCTGTTCCCGTTCTATATTCTCACGAATAAATATTTGCCACTTGTATATTTTTCTCCTGTGAGTTCAATTATTTATTTAGGTTATAATTTTTTAATTAAAAATTTAATGCATGTCATTTTTTTATTGATGAGAAAGAAAAGAGAATACCGAATGTGATAAATGATTCCTAGTATTTTACTTTAGTATACGGAATAAATTATTCCATCCGTCCGCAATTCATAAATGCTTATTTTCATCTAAGAGGCCAATAGCCCAGTGGGGTATTGGCCGGCCCGTGACCGAGAGGTCCCGAGTTCGATACCCTCCGCCTGTGTGCGGTAAGTTTTATTCTACCTTATCTAGGGTGTTCTCTCCCCAATGTGGGGCAATCACCCATCGTGTCGTCAAAAAGAAATGCTTATTTTCATATCTTGTATGTATACCAAAGTTGACGTAAAGGAGCGTGTGCCAAGCATAGCTGGACGCAGGAGTCGAAATCTAGTAGTGCAAATCGAAATTTGATAGTGCAAATCTTGGGGTGAAACTGATAAAATTCTTGGAGAGGCAAAAAAAAGGGCAAATTTTTTTTTTTTCCCACTTTGCCGTGCATAGATCCGGCGCTGGTGCCAAGTGATACCCGTCCAATTCATCAAGGCACCGACTGAAGCCAAAAATTCTCAATCCCTTGTGAAAAATATATATAAAAAAATTAACATACAATTTTAAACTGAGACAACATTAATAAGAAAAAAACGTTCATGCATACAAAGCATGAGAAGTCCGCGGAAATGTTTGAGTCATACCTGGGACGAAATCAGTAATTTAGCGTTAGGGGTAAAAACTATAACAGTATGCCGAATTACATATAAAAATTACAAAAAAAAAAATGTTATGAGCGAATTTGATAAAATATTCTGAATTATATATAAAGTTTACTATATCTATTAGTATTTTTAAAAATCTTGGGGACGACTGCCATCCCACCCCTTATCTTCGTCCCTGAGTCCTACTGTAACTTTTATTTATATTTTTTTTCTTGTATTGGGACGTTATATAGTTTTATTGGGACTTTATTTTCTCAAGGAAATACTTCATATAATTAAGTGATATTTATGTTTATTTATTTATTTATTCATTTATTTTTGGCTACTATTTTGGAGTATCCAATCCACCGTCAATGTGGCGACTAATCCGGAATTGAACTCATGATTGGTCGCAACGTGACTGTCAAATGGGAGGGAACTTTATTCATACCGCTCATTATACGGAACCCACAACCGCTTGAAAATCTTACGAGAGTCGATATCCTCTGAAGAATTTGAACACTCATTAACGACAAGACATATAACAATTTCAACCACCTCTCCCAGAGCATGGGTTATTTATATGTAAACATTAAAGTTTTTTTACTGTTCTTATTTTCTTTTCAAGAGAAAAGGTAATATTATTATGGGGAAGGAAAACTTAGGTATATCTTTATTTTTTTTTTGCTATATAGAAAATTAGGTATATCACTACCCATTGTGGAGAAGATCTAATCTTCACAGAATACTTGATCAATGTATGTTTGTTTGTTTTTATTTATATAATATAAACTAAATAAGTGAATTCTATGGGTAAATCAATAAATTTTATGTGTGAATATAAATATAATTAGTAATGTAAGTGTATGCAAAATGCAGTATCATTTCCCACATCACATGTCAAGAATATCCGATGGAGTTAGAGAATTTTTATATTCAAATAAATTATTTATAAAAAAAATAAGACTCAAATAAGTTGCCTTTTTTAAGTAATTTACTTGGTCTAAATCCAGCTCGTTAAATAATTTCATGTGATCCAGCAAGAGTTTTATCGTCTTTTTTCCCTAAGTGATCCAGCAAGATCTGTATGGATTCTTAACAAATATATTGCAATCTTTCTGTGGGGTTGTGAATTTATTATTAAAATTAGGGTTTTATTGAAGACTTTTTTATCATTTCCAGAAGTCAGTATATTCCAAAAGAATCAGTAGATTTGATCCTTCTTCGTTGGAACTTGGATCATATATCGCAAAAAAGAATCCTTAGACCAGTTGGGTGTATGGGAATCGGGTAGCCCAAGTGATAAGGCTACCTGAACACGGGACGGAGGTCCCGTGTTCAATTCCTATATCTTCTCATAATGGGGCAAATAATTTCTCATCCTTATGAGGTTTATCTTCTCTCCCCAGGCATGAGGCATGCTTCAATCTTCCCTATCTAGAATACTCTCCGCTCTTCCCCTTCGAGGACAATTGCCTTCGGGCGCTAAAAAAAAAAAGACCAGTTGGGTGTAAAGTCAAGATGTGTAATGAGCAACAACCCAATCATTCAGAATCTTGTTTTTGAACACGTCGTCTTGGATCTACTTTATTTTGTATATTATTTTGTTTACATCACTTTCTTGGGGTATTCACAGGGCGAAACCAGAATTAGAAATTAAGAATCGAACTAATATATATGTTTTTATATGATTTTTTTGTCAAAAAATTTGAGGCATAGTGAAATTATAAACGAAATATAAGGAAGGATTATTTCAAAAATCCTAGAAAATTTCAAGTTTAAAAAATGGAAGGGGAGGCCACACCTTCTTAGGTACGCTCTGGGTATTTGGGTCGATGTTATGATCTACAACTAATTTTGTATCCGCTTTGCTGTTCTCATTTCAACGGGTAGAACATTTAACAATTCGAGATTTAGCTTAAGAAATATCATACTTATTCTACTCGAATCAAATCTAGCTTTTTTTCTTTTTGGATTCAACTCTAGTTAATACTAATGTATTCTTATTATTTAGTAAAATTAAATAATCTATTTTTGATTTGACATAAATACTTAATACGGCTTTTTCCGAGGGGCATCCGGTGACCACTGACAACGTGGTGACTAATACTTTTCTTATACACGGAGCCCTACCACTGCGGGAAAATTCCACGAGAGTCAATGTCCACTGTGGGAATTGAACTCTCGTCAACGGTGAGGCATATGACAACTCCAACCAATTTCCCCAGACTTTGGGGTTTTTAATACGGCTTTTTAACCTCTATATTTGAGCCTTTGATTAATCAAGTTGATTTGAATACTCTTTGTTATTTTGTCAGCACCACGCTAAATTAATATGATTAAACCGTTAGATTGACAATTGAGATAACTATTTAAGAACAACTCTATGATTGATTATTTCTAAACAATCTATTTTAAACATAATTATCAAAATAAATTTAACACATTACTAACAGAACACCGAAACCAATAAGTTTATGAACAGGTGTCAACCGACTCCAATCTTGAGTCCCTAGTTTACTAGGTGGAGGACCATCAACTTCTCCCTTTTCAGAAACCACAAGCAAAGAGGATCAGATTTTATTTTCTTTTTGACCCCCGAAGGGGAAGAGCGGAGAGTTCCCTAGATAGATTGTAGCATGTCCCATGCCTGGGGAGAAAATTTAGCCTCACAAGGAGGAAAATTTATTTTGCCCCACAAGGAGAGATACGGGAATCGAAGGTCCCGTGGCCGGATAGCCTTACCACTTGGGCTACCCGATTCCCATAAAGAGGATCAGATTGTCCTTCATGTTTGCTGAAATTCATACCATTTGAGTGTCATTCATGTTAACTAAGATAAAGGTTCATTAATAAGAGATAAAAAAATACATTCAAAATTCCATAACAGATATAATGAATAAATTCATTTTTCACCTAAAAAATTTAAATTCTTTAGCAATGAAGACACTAGGCTGTTGTTTGAAGTGTTTATCGGTTAAATGTTAAATTATTTAAAGTAAAAGGATTTATAAAGATATGGAACCTTTACTGCTAAGGTTTCGATTCCTATGAACCCTAAAAGATACATGGATAGCTTAATTTTATGTATAAAAATTATATTCAAATACTTTTTTTCTTTTTTGAAAAAATTATACAATTATTTATTTATGTTATTTTTACTTAAAATTTTATTTTTTAAAATTTAATTCAAGAAGACTAATAAATGTAATCTTAATCTTAATCGATAGTTAGTAATTATAATATAATAGCCTTCCTTTTTTAAGTAAAATTATGTAATAGACAGTTGTCTAAGAGTGGTCATTTTTAGTGTGAGCAACCAAAGTCCATTTACTGACATTATCTTCACATTTTCCGAAGGCATCGTAAGCTCTTACGACTCGTGGCTTCGTTCTGGAATTACCATGTAACAACAAATATGTATTACATTAAAGTTGACCGTAATTAAATATCCTGAGCACTATGGGTGTCTATGAGGGTGAAAATCGTCATTCCCTACATATATTTGTATACATGTATTCTCCATTCAAAATTTGTTATATAAATATTTATTACAATTATATATACACACGTGTCGAATTGTAAATTATTGAGTACATTAATGAAAACATGTACGGAGATAGGCAATTTTATGCCATCTATGAGCTCAGGGACGATTACAGGGGGGCGGCCCCGAGATTTTTAAAAATACTACTATTTATCGAAATTTGATGTGTATTTTGGAAAATTTTATCAATTTCGCCCCCCAAGAATTTTTTTTTGCCTTTTTTATTACCCCCAAAAATTTTGGAATTTTTTTACCAGTTTCGCCCACCAACATCAAATTCCTGGCTTCGTCCCTGTATGAGCTTGAACCAAATTGAACAGATTTTTAGTTCTTTCAACTGTCATTCTCATACAATGGTAACATGACTTCTTTAAAGGTGTTTTTTTTTGTCAAATGCAAACCCACAATTCATATCATTCCATCAACTCAGAGGACACCAAAAAAAAGTTTCAAACTTCAAAATACTGTTCTTGAATTTACAATTTTTCTTCTAAACCTCCAACTCTAAAATAAGACTCGGGTTCAATTAGATATAAACTTGCTCAAAAATTTATATTCAAACCCGAATTTTTGGACTCTAATTCTGCTCGAAGGCTACAAAATATGGAAATTATATAAAAAATTATGATATATATAATTTCTATGATATCCGTTATTTAAATGTTAATAAATAAAAGTATATAATAAAATATTTTAATTACAGAAATATGTAATCTAGTCTATTCAGAACCTTTGAGCCGAATATCCATTTATTCGAACTCGGCTGGTTTAAACATGCAATTCCAAATTAGGGTCGAATTCCAATTTGGGCTCGAAAAAATCAAACTCAGACCGAGTCTCTTATTGAACCGAGCCCAAACAATAGGATAAAGGCTTGAATCCATTGTAGCACTCTTTTAAACCTACCCAAAAAAAAAAAGACCTTTTAGCTCAAAAATGGCAGAAACCAGATATTACGTGATCCAACTTGAGCCTTGCACTATAAGCTACTCCCTCCATTCCGAATAACTAACTGTCTGGTGAATAAATGAATAACTAACTGTCATCTTTGACTAATACACGTGAATTAAGGTTTTGACATAGTAATAAAAATATAAAATGTCTCTAATTAATTTTTCGTTAACCAACCAATCACCTTTTAACTTGCGTTGGAAATAACTAATTGAAGATAGAGATAAAATTGACAAATAATTTAAAACAGATAAAGGAGGAAATTAGGATAGTTAATTTGAAATGGAGAAAATGAGTATAAAAAAATACCGATTTCTGAATAAATTAACAAAATGCAGAAGGAAATAAAAAAAAATATAGTTCCTAGAGAATCAGAAGCAGGGACGAAGGCAGGAATTTGATGTTGGGAGGGAAAAAATACAACAGTATGTCGAATTACATATAAAAAGGGCAAAAAAAATTTGGGGGCGAAACTGATAAAATTTTTCAAACTACATATAAATTTTCTATACTTAGTATTATTTTTAAAAATCTCGGGGGCGACTGCCCCGTCTTTGTCCTTGATCAGAAGCATCAGAGAAGGGGCAAAGAGAACAACTTTGAGACTTGGTAAAAAAGGTGAGAGAGGAACTTGAAGCTGAAGAAAAAGAGGGAGGAGCTGTATTCGGGTTTCTTTTATCTCAAGAAGTCTCTTCTATTATTGCTACTTAAACGAGTGATCATGAAGTTAAGAGTTCAATTCAAATTACATATCTTCAAGACATAAAATATAAGGGAGCTCGAAATATAGTGTTATTCCAAAAAGAAAGAAAAAAATGGCAATGGTAGCTATTAGCAATTTTACGCTTCAAAATTCACAATTAATGCAACACTATTTATTTTTTTTGCTCGAATCTTTTAGTACATTTTTCTATAACATTCTCTTTTGCACTTTCAGTTTTCTTTTTAATTTATATTTGCACAAAATTATTCAATTTCGTAAATTCTATTATTATCCTTAACTAGTAGTATACAACAAAAAAATCAATTGAAATTTTAAAGAGAAACACAAATAAATTTTTAATTTTTAATTTTCTTATGATTTAATCTTCTGAAAAATCTAGAAATGATATTGAAGGGTTGATATCTACCACATAAAATTTATTAGTTATGCAAATCACAAAATTAGAAATCCGTTGGCATTTAATTGTTTCCTATTTTTAGGAATTACAAACAAAGGTAATAAACAATTAATAAAATCTCGTTCCACTTTTATTGACCTTCTTACTATTTAATGTCCAAAATATTTTACATTTTCCTTAATTATAATAACTACATTTTTTTCTAAGTTTCAAATGTAGTCTTATCTCATTAATCTACTAAACACTACATCTAAATTTAGGGGTGAGCAAATTTGGTAAAAACCGATTTACCGACCGAATTCGATTTGAATTCGGTAAATCGAATTCGGTAATTCGGACCAATTCGGTAATTCGGATCATACCGAATTCGAAGTTTTCGAATTCAATTCGAATTCGGTATATGGTTTTGGTGAATTCGGTATTACCGAATTCGAATTCAAAAAAATATTTTAATAAATAATAATAAAATAAATACACTATAAATACTCTCCTAAATCCCTACTTCTAACAAAAAATGTCACCCACACTAGATTACTCCCCTTTTTCTTCCTCTTCTTCATCGACTCCAGCCCCTTTCTTCTTCTTCGTCTTCTTCTTCCTCCCGTCACCACCCTCCATCGTTCTCCATTCTTTTCTTCTCTTCTCCTCTTCTCCTTCTCTCTTCTTCTCTTCTCCCTCTATTTTAATTTTCCCCAAAATCCAAAATCCCTAAATCCCCAATTTCATCTTTATTTCTAAAAATTTCTTCTTTTTTTTTTCTCTTTCTGTCTTTGCAGTGGCTTCCCCATCACCACCGCCGCTCCCTCCATTGACACCGCCCCAAAACTCCCTCCAGTAAGCCTCTGTTTTCTTTTCTTCTTTCTATTTATTCTCTAATTCGGTAATTCGGTAAATTTACCGAATTCCGAATTCGCCAATTCGGTCAATTCGAATTCGGTAAATCGGAATTCGGTTCGAAAAAGGTCGGTAGTACATGTGAAATTCGAATTCGAATTCGGTAAATCGGAATTCGGTGCTCAACCCTACATCTTATACCATACAACGGGTTAATTTAATTTTTTTTGAATGTGAAAATGACTTATTTATTACCGTGAACATTGCTTCATTAATTCTTGTGTCCGATCAAACATGGTGATAAAAAATGGAACGGAGAAAGTAATAAACAACCCAATTGAATGTATAAACTTTATTTTAGAATTGGATAGTAGTGATTATTTGAGAGTTAATATAGAGAAGACTAATATAGGGAAGAGCACAAGTAAATGCGTTAGCCGAGTCTCTTGAGTTCCCTGGCTATACAAATCCGTTAGCAGAGTCTTCAGTAATTTTGACAATTGCTGATACAAAATTATAATTCACACCCGGATTATCGGTTTATTGGGCATGGAGTCGTCTTTGTTAGACTGACATCACAGTCTTCTCACATAAATTGAGGTGGAGCCTACCTACAACTCATGTGAGAGGGTTGTGGAGCCCTCCCACAAGGGCAGCTCACTTGGAATTTTACGGGATTATCCTACTATTACAAAGGAAGTGAAAATTAGCCAAAGACAAAAGAGCGGAGGGGCGCGGGGAAGGTAACGGTACGAGGTTCTCTCAAGACTGTCTTCTTCACAGTTTGGTCATTCAAAAATTTCTCATCAATTTCTTAACCCCAAAGTAAAGTGGAAAAAGTATCTTCTCATATTTGTATTTTCTTTTTTATCTTATTAATAATATTATGTTAAATGTGGAATTTTTTTTACGAGTTCTTTTATTTGTATAAATTTTTTGAGACACTTAGCACTTTATTATTAATGATACAATAAAAGAGACACAAATTCGAAACAGAAGATCTCTGGCTAGCAAAGCAAAGTGTCCATTTCTTCTTCACCAATTTAACTACTCTATCCATCATCAAAAACCCCCCAATAAAGCAAAAACACCAACAAAAAGCTCTCCCATACACCATTTGCTTTTCTTCTTTCTTTATCATAATCTTTCACTTTCCACATTTACAAGAATTCAGACACCATTATCCGTAAAACAACAAAAAGCAACTCCAACAAAGTACAATAATAATACTCCCTCCATTGTATAATATAGGGTGTGCTTGGATTGGGTCTGGTTTGAGACTCAAACTCAGACCCAAACCAGCTTTGGATTGAGTCAGCGATTTGGTTTGAAAATGATTTAACACTTCAGATTTCATTCTTGGACTCAATCCAAAGCTGATTTGAGTCTCAAAGCAAAGCGGACCAAACTCAAATCAGATTTAATCCAAGCACACCCATAATATATTGTCCAATGCGACTAACGACTCATATTACGGAATGGAGGGAGTATGTCACAACAAGATTTGTCCTTAATTCTTTTCTTGCTTCTTGAGAAACCAAAAGCTAAAAGCTAAAAGCTAAAGCACCCCTCTACCTATTTGTCCCATTTCTTCATCAAAGTATCTTCTTTTTTTCCCACTTTTCTTGTTTTCCTTCAACATTAAGATCATATATATAATATAATCCCACTTTATATTCCAAATATGAGAATTTGGACTTTCTTGAATGGCCAAATTATCATTTCTAGAGGAACAAGAACCAAGATCATAATAGTTCATTTAGTTCTTGAAGAATTATTATGGCGAGTACGAGTGGAACAAAGCATAATGAAAATGTGGACGTTAGAGGTCCACAAAGATCATTATCCAGGTCTATGACAAGGCAACAAACAATGATGGATTCGAACGATGTCGATAGCTATGTTGTTGACAGTGAAATGGTGCCTTCGTCTCTGTCTTCCATTGCACCTATACTCAGGGTTGCTAATGAGATCGAAGAAGACAGTCCCGTCATGGCTTATCTCTGTAAGTATCACTTTGAACTATAGTATTTTGAACTTGTTTAATAATGCTAGAGTGAAAATATTTGTGGAACAAGTAGGAACTTTTATTGTTTTGATTTGTTTAATTCTGCGGTATTTGATTAGATTGGATATGAGTTTTGGTGTTCAAGTGTAACAATATTTTTAACTGAATAGCTTGAGAAATTGTTTCAATTGTTAAAATATAAATGTTATCTACTATCCAAGAACTAGTATATTGAACTTGTTTAATGATGCCAGGTTGAATAATACTTGTGGAATAAGTAGGAATTATACTTATTGCATAGTAAATTCCCCTGTTTCTGGATATCATCTCCCAGGGAATTAAATAATTACATGAGTAAACAAACAAGTAGAGAAGCATATAATTTTTGTTATTTCAAGAATAAAAAATTTCACTTGTTTTCAAGCATCTACCCGTCTTTCGTTCCTCGTTGTAGTTGTTTTAATTAAAAGTTTTGTGTTTACTGGATTAGGTCGCTTTCACGCATTTGAAAAGGCTCACAGGATGGATCCGAATTCAAATGGGCGTGGTGTTCGTCAGTTTAAGACTGTTTTGTTACGCAGGCTTGAAAGGGTATGTCTAAATGTTTCTTGGACTTTTTAATCATTCTAATCTTGCCATCTTTTTTCGTCGAGATAATATGCTTGCATTCAAAATTTTGGATTTTAACTTTGCTTTCGTGATTTTCAGGATGAAGAGACAACAAAAGCGACAAGGACTGATCCTAAAGAAATCCTAAGATACTACAAGAAGTACTATGAGGACAACATCAAAGAGGGGCAATATACAAAAAAACCGTGAGGCTCGTTTTGCTTTCTTTGGTGCATCTAAATTTTGTCATTACTAAAATAATGGTCTTTTCTTTTTTTTTTTTCCTTCAAGAGAGGAGATGGTTAAGATTTTTCAAATTGCGACGGTTTTGTATGATGTGCTGAAGACACTGATACCACCTGAGAAATTTGATCCGGAGGTTTGATTTCTTTGGTTTTGAAGTTTCCGAGCATTTAGGAAGTATTTTTTTATAACTAGGTGGTTTAGTAAGAATTCGTAAACTGTAATTGATATTTGTATAGATGCGAAGATATGCTGAAGATGTTGAAGAGAGGAAAGAACAATATGAGCACTACAACATTCTTCCACTGTATGCAGTTGGAGTTAAACCTGCGATTATGGAACTTCCTGAGGTTGCATTTTTGAATAACCGAATCATCTTAGTATTGATCGTGTTATAAACGCCTGCAAGATTAATATAATCTATCATGTTTCTTACCTAGATAAAAGCAGCATACCGAGCTCTACGCCATGTGGAAAATCTTCCAGTTATCCGGATGCCTGAGAACAAGTACAAATCAGTAAATGATATTCTTGAATGGCTTTATCTAGTCTTCGGCTTTCAGGTGAGTTTTAAGGAACAACTTTGTGTATCTCTTCTTACCCCCATTTCCATTTTATGATTGTTCGACGTTCTTTTTCTTTGTATTATCTCAATTTGTTTCATTCTTACATGTTATATGACATAATTCTTGGAAATTGAAGAAAGGAAATGTAGCAAATCAGCGAGAGCACATAATATTGTTAATGGCTAATATGGACACACGAGACAAGGATCTCCAGCATTATGACCAGGTATTATCTAGATTAAATGAATGGATCACCCACCCCTATCGGGAATATTTTATTCTCGCTTTTTTTTTCTTTCTTTTTTTTAATTAAATAGCTAGTTTATAGTTTGATGCCCTGATGGTCCAACATTGTCACAGTTGGATGAAGACACAATTCAGAATCTGCTGGAGAAAGTCGTCAAAAATTATCGGTCTTGGTGTAAATATTTGCACATTACCTCCAATCTTATGTAAGCTTTCTTGCTTGTCTTAATAATCATGCATATTATTTGTATTGTTAAGAAATAACACCATGTTATCATAATAAATTCTTCGTGTTGCAGTTTTCCACTTGGTGCTAATCGGCAGCAGTTGCAGCTTCTTTACGTTGGACTTTATCTTCTTATATGGGGTGAAGCTTCCAACGTTCGATTTATGCCCGAGTGTATTTGCTATATTTTCCACAAAGTATGTATTTGCTCTTAATCTGTTGCACCACCTATATATATATATATATATATATATATATATATATATATATATATATATATATATATATATATATATATATATATATATATTAAAAAAAAAATTGAATTTTTGGCAAATGTGACCGATCCCTGACCCTTATTTCTTGTTCTGAAAGTAAAGATGGCAAATGATATGTATGGGATTTTGTTTAGCCATGCCGAAACTGTAACTGGGGGCGCCTATCAAGTAGAATCTCGTCCTGAGGAATATTTTCTGAAGGAGGTCATTACCCCCATATATGAAGTCTTGCTCAAGGTGACTTAAATATATATTGCTATATTGATATATTTTCTTCCTCTTATTCATTGTTCATGTTGTCACTTAAGTATGTTTGTTGTAAAAGGAAGCTAGGAGAAATAAAGGTGGAAAAGCTAGCCATTCAGCGTGGAGAAACTATGATGATCTAAATGAGTACTTTTGGTTAGTTTGCGTCTTCATAATTAAACGCGCTCCATTTATCACTTGATCCATTTTTTTTACATTTATTTCCCTATCAGGTCTGTCAGATGTTTCAGGCTGGGATGGCCAATGGACCGAAAGGCAGATTTTTTTATCCATTCAGATGAAAAACATCCCGAAAAAATGGTATGTTATAGATGCATAACACATCATTCATGAGAGAGCGTACGTTGTTGACAATATATTATCATTCTTTTCAGGGTACCAGTAACAATGGTGGTGCTGCTACTGGAAGAAGGAAACCTAAGACAAATTTTGTTGAAATTCGTACTTTTTGGCATCTTTACCGGAGTTTTGATCGGCTCTGGATGTTTTATATATTGGCTCTTCAGGTATTAAGAAGAACTTTTACAAGCTTCTTATCATGTTCCCGTTTCCTTAATCGAACCATGTTTTTTTCTAGGCAATGATCATCATTGCATGGCATGGGGATGGATCCCTAACTTCTATTTTTGATGAGGATCTCTTGAGAAGTATCCTGAGCATTTTCATAACAGCTGCTATTTTGCATTTTCTGAGAGGTACTAAAAGTTATATAGAAATTTTCCTAAAGTTAATCAAACATAATCTCCGTTGTTTTCTTCTCCCTTTGCAGCTACTCTGGACATAATTCTTAGCTTGAATGCGTGGGGGAACATGAAGTTTAACCAAATCTTGCGTTACCTCTTGAAATTTTTGGTCGCAGCCTTTTGGGCTGTACTCATGCCTGTTGCATATGCTAGATCCATTCAGAATCCAACTGGATTTGCAAAATTCTTTAGTAATTTGGCAGGGACTTGGGAAAGCCAGTCATTATATTACTATTGTGTTGCAATCTACTTGATACCAAACATATTGGCTGTTGCACTGTTTCTACTTCCAGCTTTTAGGAGAACCATGGAGCGTTCCAATGCACGTATTATCATCCTTTTTATGTGGTGGGCTCAAGTAAGGACGTGTTGTTGTACTTCTTTTTCACTTTACAAATAAATATGCTTATATATATTTACATGGTTTTAATATGTGCCACGGACTTTATTTCAGCCGAAGCTATATGTTGGAAGGGGCATGCATGAAGACATGTTCTCCCTTATGAAGTAAGATAAGAGATCTTATTTTCCCTCAATGCATACAAGCCATAGCGATACCTACTTATGAAGGGAAGTACTTCTCTTTGACGAAAAAATAAAATAAAACCTCTCTCTCGCAGGTACACACTTTTCTGGATCATGCTACTCATCAGCAAACTAGCATTCAGTTACTATGTTGAGGTGATATTTTAATCTCTGCCAATATGCTACGAGCTCTATACTTGACCGAGATGAATGCATCAAAGTATCGCTGAGATTATAGTTCTTGTTCACTTTTCTAATTTTGATGTGTTAGTTTTAACTTATTATTCATCATATTGTTAGAAGCATTGTTTCTGTACTGAAGTATACTCGCAAACGACTCTTCCTTTTCATACTTCGATCTAAAGTCTTAACTGTCCTATTTTCCGTTTTCTGCTTATTTTAACAGATACTGCCACTGGTTCAACCAACTAGACTCATAATGCGTTTGAGAATCAGTAATTACGAATGGCACGAATTCTTTCCTAATGGTAACCATTCTAGTAGCATATTCGAGGGGTTTTTTTTTTTCTTTTTTAGGCCTCGTTCGTGGTTATGATTGAATTTTCATTTTAACACTGCAGTGACTCATAATATTGGCGTTGTTATTGCTATATGGGCTCCTATTGTCCTGGTCAGTGGGCGAAAATGATTGATTATGCTGATGGTTATATTTTTCACCCATGTTCAAGTTGTTAAGGAAAAATTGAATGATTTGTAGGTCTATCTCATGGATACACAAATATGGTATGCTATTTATTATACTATTTTTGGTGGCATAATTGGAGCATTCAGCCACCTTGGTGAGGTCAGTGATCATTTTATGAATTTTTGCTTGTTTTGAATCTGTAAGTGTCTACAATCTTTTGGTCTAATAATATGTTGTTTGAATCATGTGAACGTTTGATATTTAGATAAGGACACTGGGGATGTTAAGGTCAAGATTTGATAATATCCCTTCGGCTTTCAGAGACTGTCTTCTCCCATCTTCGAGAATGGAACACAAAAAACACAAAAAGGTTTTGCAATCTTGTTGGCCTTGCATGATTCTAAACATGAGCGAACGACTTATATTCTCGCTTTATCTTTTCTGACTTGTAAATAATTATCATGGCAGGATCCTTTGTTGGACACAACGACCATTATGAAATTTTCTCAGGTGTGGAATGAATTCATACAATCCATGCGGATGGAGGACTTGATCAGCCACAGGTTAGGAACTTTTTGTTGCGTCGATGCTATTTATTCGAATACATGTTCTGATTGACATGCATTGCGTAAATCCAATTTCTACGCGTGGTGTGGATTATTTTGACTATTATATGACTTGTAATTGCAGGGAGAGAGATCTGCTTCTCGTACCATATTCGTCTAGTGATATCTCAGTAATCCAGTGGCCACCTTTCTTGCTTGCTAGTAAGGTAAAAAAGGGTTGATCTAGCTCCTGTTTTTCATTTTGAGTTTCTGTGGTCAGACTTCTAATTCTCTTTTTTACGCGTTGAGGTTTAGATTCCAATAGCATTGGACATGGCGAAAGATTTTAAAGGGAAAGATGATGCTGAGCTTTTCAATAAAATTACTAATGATGATTTTATGCGATCTGCTGTAATCGAATGCTATGAGACTCTCAAGGATATCTTACAAAGCCTTTTCAGTGAAAGAGAGGATCAAGAGTAAAGACTTATCGGTTTTTGGATAATAATAAGAATAAGAAGTCTGTTTTATTTTCTATTATTTACCGTACTTGTGACTACTTTGGTTGTTGTCCTTATTACAGGGTTATTAGACAGATAAACAATGAGGTGAAAGAAACCATACAGCATGGAAAATTTTTAAGTGAATTTCGAATGAGTGGGTTGATTCTTCTGAGTGAAAAACTCGATAGGCTTCTATCTGTGTTGGTATGATCTTGTAACTATATTTTTTTCTTTATCCAACAGCTTTAAATATTTTTCTTAACGAGCTATATATATGGGATGTTTTACAGACTACAGATTATGAGGACAAAGAATTATATAGATCACAACTGATAAATGTCCTCCAGGATATTATGGAGATTATCATTCATGATGTTATGCACTACGGGCACAAGTGAGTTTTTTTTTTTGGGTATAGAAAACATCCTCAGTTGGCATGATTGTTTGGATCCGTGTTTTGAAAAGTTCGCGTAATCTTAAAATGTTGTGGTGCTTATACAGAATCCTGGATAGAGCTCCTTCGGAGGGGAAAAGAGAGCAGAGGTTTGAAAATATTAACATTGAACTCACAACAGAGAGACCTTGGAGAGAAAAGGTGATTGATAACGCGTTGTTCGTACTTTATTTATTGAATCATTCAAAGAGACTAGGGATTCAGACGACTTGGACTCGTTATCTTTTTCAGGTTGTTAGGCTTCGTTTGCTTTTGACTGTGAAGGAATCTGCTAGTAATGTGCCGATGAACTTAGATGCTCGAAGGCGTATCACTTTCTTTGCAAACTCCCTATTCATGAACATGCCAAGTGCGCCTAGAGTTCGTGACATGCTCTCTTTTAGGTCAGTTTTCGTCAATGTTCTTAATGTCTCATATTACTAGGAAGACGTTTCGACTGATTCCCTTTCGTGTTTCAGTGTCTTGACTCCATATTACAAGGAAGATGTTTTCTACTCGGAAAAAGAATTACACGAAGAAAATGAGGATGGAATTTCGACTTTGTTTTATCTACAAAGTATATATCCAGGTTAGTTTTTATGTATGCAACATTTGATGGTAGTGGTCATGTTCCCCACGGGAGACATCTAAGCTCCTCCTCCCTTTTTTTCGTTACTGCTGCTCAACAGATCAATGGAAAAATTTCAAAGAAAGAATCGACGAAAAGGAAAAGATGGAATATCCTGAAAAGGAAAAGATGGAATATTCTGAAAAGGAAAAGATGGAAAAGGAAAAGGAAAAGATGGAAAAGGAAAAGGAAAAGATGGAATTAACACGACAGTGGGTTTCTTATCGTGGACAGACGCTCTCTAGGACAGTGAGAGGGATGATGTACTACCGGTCAGCTCTTGAGCTCCAATGCTTCCAGGATTTTGCTAAGGATGACGGTTAGTGAATTCATGAAAAATAACTTTCATATTTATGTATTTAATGAAATTCTTTATTAGCAAAAGCTAATCATGAAAATTATTTTGCAGAAATATTCGCAGGCTATCGTGCAGTTGATGTTCTTAACAGTGCGCAAAGCAGTCTAAAGATGCGTTCCCAAGCTCTGGCTGATCTGAAGTTCACCTATATAGTGTCTTGTCAGCTTTATGGTGCTCAGAAGAAATCCAGTGATCAGCGAGATCGTAGTTGTTATATCAACATTCTCAATCTAATGCTGACGTGAGTGTCGAAAATTCTAGATTGATATTCTGGATCTCTATAATAATAATAATCACGGTGATTTAATACTACAACAGGTATCCATCCCTACGCGTTGCTTATATAGATGAGGTAGAAGGGACGTTCCATGGAAAGTCGGTAAAGATGTACTATTCTGTTCTTGTTAAGGGAGGCGATAAGCTGGATGAGGTATGAATCTCGATAAAAGGGGACATCAAAAACTAATTCAATCAAATGAGAATTTCGATTAACATTCTTGTATACTTTGATGATTACTAGGAAATATATCGTATCAAACTTCCGGGGAATCCAATATTAATTGGCGAAGGGAAACCTGAAAATCAAAATCACGCCATTGTTTTCACTCGGGGAGAAGCCTTGCAGACCATAGACATGAATCAGGTTAGGTTCCTATATTTGAACTTGGTATATACCAACTTCGTTACTTACTGTTTAATCCGCAGGATAACTATTTCGAGGAAGCATACAAAATGCGAAATGTATTGGAGGAATTTCATAAGGTTCATCATGGTCAACGAAGGCCAACAATCTTGGGATTACGAGAGCATATTTTTACTGGGAGGTTAGCATTAATCATATGTGCGCGTTATCTTAAAAGGCGATTTGAGTATGAAAAGACTAATTTAAACTCTTGCTGATATGCAGTGTTTCTTCACTTGCCTGGTTCATGTCCAATCAGGAGACTAGCTTTGTAACTATTGGACAAAGATTTTTGGCAAACCCTCTAAGGTAACGCTGCTTTTTCCGCCATCTCACAATGATCGTTTTATAATTATTGTAGTATAACTATGTTCACTTTGTTGCTTCGCGAATTTCAAGTTTGAACCTGTGACTTTTGTCGTTTCACAGGGTAAGGTTTCACTATGGGCATCCTGATATTTTCGATAGACTATTTCATATAACCAGGGGAGGCATAAGCAAAGCGTCGAAAATCATCAACTTGAGTGAAGACATATTTTCAGGTTATAACTCGACTTTGCGTGGGGGATACATAACACATCATGAATACATCCAAGTAGGCAAGGGACGCGATGTGGGGATGAACCAGATATCTCAATTTGAGGCGAAAGTTGCAAATGGAAATGGTGAACAAACACTTAGCCGTGATGTTTATAGACTTGGACGTCGATTTGACTTCTTCAGAATGTTGTCATTCTACTTTACAACTGTTGGATTCTACTTTAGTAGTATGGTAAGCAGCAATATGAATGAATACTCATAAATTTCATATATCTGTCTATGGTTTGATCAAATATCATGTTTCTTGGTTTACAGATTACGGTGCTTATAGTTTACTTGTTTCTATACGGGCGTCTATACATGGTCCTAAGCGGACTAGAAAGGCGTATTTTGGAGGATCCACAACTTCGTCAGAGCAAAGCACTCGAACAAGCTTTGGCTACTCAATCCATGTTTCAGCTTGGTTTGTTGCTAATACTCCCCATGATTATGGAAATTGGCCTTGAACGAGGATTTCGAACTGCCTTGGGTGACTTTATAATCATGCAACTTCAGTTAGCCTCTGTATTCTTCACATTTCATCTTGGGACAAAAGCACATTATTTTGGTAGGACAATTCTACATGGAGGTTCAAAATACCGGGCTACGGGTCGAGGTTTCGTAGTTTTTCATGAGAAATTCGCTGAGAATTACAGAATGTATTCTCGGAGCCACTTTGTTAAAGGGCTAGAGCTGTTTATTCTACTCATTGTTTATGAGGTCTACGGGCAGTCCTATCGCAGCTCAAAGTTGTACTGGTTTATTACATTTTCAATGTGGTTTCTTGTCGCATCCTGGCTGTTTGCTCCATTTGTATTCAATCCATCTGGATTTGATTGGCAAAAAACAGTTGATGATTGGACTGATTGGAAAAGATGGATGGGAAATCGTGGTGGCATCGCGATTTCACCTGATAAAAGTTGGGAATCATGGTGGGACGGAGAACAGGAACACCTAAAACACACCAACATAAGGGGAAGATTGCTCGAAATAGTCCTTGCATTTCGGTTTTTCATTTACCAGTATGGAATTGTTTATCACCTTGATATAGCTCACGACAACACAAATATTATGGTAAACTTTTGATTATTACAGTAACCTATTTCTAATCTGTTAATTTCTTTCCTATAAGCTTCGTATGAAATATTTATTCTCTTCAGGTCTATGGACTTTCTTGGTTTGTCATGGTAACTGCTCTTCTTGTCTTAAAGGTATGTATTATCAAGTTTCTGAAAACTCGCCCTCTGACATGAAGTTTCTAGCTTCGTTCTTGCTTCTTCTGTTATTGAATATTCGGTTTGCTAAGTGTTTTCTTTTGTATGTGACTTCGATTTTTTCAGATGGTGTCGGTTGGCAGAAGAAGATTTGGCACTGACTTTCAGCTCATGTTTAGGATATTGAAAGCTCTTCTCTTTCTTGGTTTTCTATCAGTTATGACAGTATTATTCGTCGT
The DNA here is from genome assembly GCA_026122235.1 of Vinca minor. NCBI lineage: Eukaryota > Viridiplantae > Streptophyta > Magnoliopsida > Gentianales > Apocynaceae > Vinca > Vinca minor. The sequence goes on along the minus strand of JAOCZM010000096.1, from coordinate 14,414,834 downwards.
CTGTGGACTCACCATAAGCGATATATTCGCCTCCATTCTCGCCTTCATGCCTTCAGGCTGGGCCATTCTTCTTGTAAGTTCATATTACTAAACTCCGATCATGCAGGACGAGATTCTATTATAACTCTTGCTCGCGTCCTTGATCACTAACAGAATAAACTCCTCTTTTTTTCGTCTTTTGACAGCTCTCGCAAGCATGCAGGCCTGTGCTGAAAGGTATAGGTTTCTGGGAGTCAGTGATGGAGCTAGCAAGAGCATATGAAGCTATAATGGGACTAGTAATATTTGCGCCTGTCGCAGTATTATCATGGTTCCCGTTCGTGTCAGAATTCCAGACAAGGCTGCTCTTCAACCAAGCATTCAGCAGAGGTCTTCAGATTTCAATGATTCTAGCAGGGAAGAGAGATAAAACTGCTTCCAGTTGAATTTTCCCAAGTCTTTTTTCATCTGTTGTTTCTGTCCAAATTCTTTTTCAGCCATGAATTTCCATATTTCTTAGTGTTCATTTGCAGAAAGAAAGAAAACATACTCTTTGGAGTTGTCAGAATTTTTTATTTTTTTTGGAGGGTTTAGGAAATGAGAACAGTATTTATAGTTGTTCTGTTGTTAAGAAAAAACTTCATGCTTTGTAAATTTTTATTATTGAATGAAATTAACATCTCTTTTTTTTTTTTATCAAGAGTGATTAACCTCTATATGCACAAAAGAATATTTGAACAATAGAGAACAACTCATGAATCTAATAACTTCTATAACTGAAGAATTCCACCCCCCCTTCCCCCCTTTAAATAGAACTAACTTTTTTAAAATAGAACTAACTATGCCCCTGCAAAGTCTGCATAACTCTAGATATTCTAATACATCTTCCAGTATAGTATAGTGTCCATTATATCAATACAATTATTCTCTGTGTGACAATATCATTGCTCCAAATGATTGGGCTTGAATCAATTACATTATTCCACATTTCATAATATCATATGTACTAAACAGATGTACTATAAGATTTAGAGTCCTGGTACGCAGTCTTTTTCATTTTAGACTTCTCCTTTTGCTTTTAAGAAACTTTCTCCAGTCCCTCAAGAACAATGTTAGGTGTAAAATATCAAGCCCCATTCGGAGTTCGGACCTGTGCATTAAGCCTTCGGTGACATCAGTGCATCATCCTTGGTCCTTGAGTAGCTTAGTGCATATATACCCCCAAGGGGCTGGGGCAAGGTTGTTAATCCGCTCACAAGGACAAGAGTAAATAAATAGCTATTGGTAGAGATGGATATAGAGAAGACAACTTAAATATTCAAATGTTTATTTAAAAGAAACAAAATATATGCATATGGAAGAAGTTTACAACTGAGGTGGTCCTGGATTGAAATTCAGTATTTTGTTTGAACATATGTTCAAAATATATAGAACAACCCCTTTGCACATAAGAACTATATTCACAGACCAAAAGTCCCAAATGCAGTTAAAAAGATTCCGAGTTACTACATCAACACGAGAGATCGACAAAGTTTCAAACGTCGAAGCCACAAATATTAGATTACATACTCTGCTCTGTGGGCCTTGAATGGTATGTGCGGCGCCTCAACTGTGACTCTTGAGTAGGCTGCTGCAAGAAAATCCTTTGTTGGATCATTTGGATCAACATATCTGCAGAAGAAAAACGAGAGTTCATATTGCTTTTCAAGTATAATGGATAGAAGTAAAGAGTGCTAAAGAATACTTACGCGTGTCTCATCATCTCATCAACAGGAGTCTGTGCTGCTCGCAAAGGATCCACTTGAGGCTGAGGCTCAGCTCTAGAGGTCTGTTGATTATATTGTCTCACCGAACCAATTAGGTTGAAAAATAGAGGTACAAAAGTACCACAGCCGCCTTCCTTGAACAAGATCTTGAATGAGTGAGTAGAATACAGGGCCCTATTCTCGTTCTCTGGCACGACCTAAAAATGGATAAGCCATCGGTCAGAGCACTGAAGAAGAAAAACAATGCCAGTAGATCAGAGAAACTCAATGACTTTACTTACAGGATCGACAAGTCCAGATATATTGTTGCAGAAGAAAATAGGTTGGTTAAATTTTTCACCACGGACATAAAGCTGCGGAAGGAAGGAAAACCATGTCACTGAAAGCTGAAATGAGTAATTGTAATGTACGGTAACCAATGACATACGGGATAAAAGAAACAGAATGTGGTAATGGATTCATCGGCCAGAGTGAAATGGTGTTTCAAAGTCATCCCTAAAATGTTCAAAAGATTTAAGACTGCAAAGAGATCCAAAAGGAAGCAAACTGTTTCTAAGAAGCGCTTTCACTGGAGTTTGCATGTTTTTTAAAATAATGAAGCAAGTCAGATAACGGTGTTTAAAGTTTAGAGAGATTCTGCATTCACTCTAGACAATACTTCTTCGGAGGGTTTCATGAATGTTAACTACACAGAAATATATTTGTGAATGTATTTTATGAGCAAATTCAAACTTAAAGTTCTGGTCAAATAACTAAGAGAAAGTAACGGAACAACAACAGAGAGAAACATTATGTATTTATGTCTACCTCTTTCTCACTTCAAAATATTAATGCACACTTTAGGTGCCAGTCTGACTTTCTACTACTATTGACTCTCTATGGAACAGAGACAAAATTTAACTTACCAGGGGCATGTCAAAAGCAACAAAATCCTCGACAGGCGTCTTTGAAACAAAAACCATGCGGATATTTGACAAGTATATTGTGCCTTTTGCTTTGACATGGCCTCCGTGAGATCTGAGCATGTAAAAACTAAAGTTAATCCTCAGAAGAATCATGTTATTTCGAACGAGATTATTGTGCAAAGATCATGACAGTTGTCTATGTCCAAACTCAAAATTATCTTCAGGCAATTGACGATGAACAAGAAATATTACAGAGCTTAATGGAAGACTTTTGCTGCATGCTGAAGGTTCCTTTTTTCTCCTCCACCCCACCCCGCCCCCGCCCCTCTAGCTAAAGCTGGACAACATGATCCCTTAATAAACATATATACAATGCCTAAGAAAAAAGAAAAAAGTCATCATACTGAAGCTAGCTACTCTACATAGTCAAATACATAAAGAGGTAACTAAACCCCTCACGCCCCCTCCCCCAAAACACACACACACCCAAAAAAAAAAAGAATAAGAAAATACTAGATCTTTCCATTTCAATTCCCTCTATAACAATAGCAATAATATAATTATTAGTACATGATATAAACATTTACGCTATAGTTTCAAGTTCCTTGTCAAAGGCATGAGGGAGAGACCCCTACCGGTGTGTAGTCCATACAAATACATAATATCCATTGTACGTGTACGAAGCTGTTTAAGAGTAATAGAAGGCCTATATTCACATATTAGAGTTCATCAGACATCGATCTTCTGTTCAAGTACATGAATATCTCATGAATGTGACTTTTCCGGTCTCTCAATTGAAGTGCTTTCAACAGCAGCAAGTACTCAATAGAAGCCACCTTATTATCCATTTTTTTCTCATACTATCCAGGAGAAGTTTATGTGACAAACTGGGCTATGTCAAAATTATGTTTACGGAAGTATACTTGCTTCCTACCATAGACGGCTCCAAGAGCGGCAGCCACCGGCCCAACAACATTTTTTAAAATTGCTTTATAAGTATTGATTTTCTAGGTTTTTAGTCCACTATTATTTAAATTTGTCCCTCTCCCCGATACATTCTCAAAACTCTTTTATAGATTTTCGCTGCCACCCCCCCCAACATGTTCCCCAACACTCAAGGTTCTGGGTCCTACCATAGCATTAGGTTTGCACTTTCGCATCTCACCAAATCAATACATAGAAACACATACAAGTACCATCAAACTTCCAATACATGTCCAGAAAAGTTTGAGTATTCTACTCTTACAATTTTGGCATTTGATAACTACTTATACAGGCAACGGTTTATTGCATCTTCAAACCACTACGCATTGGGTCACTGAAATCCTAAGAACCAAAATTTCCACGGAAAAAAAAAATTCATTTTCCAACAGCTAGAATAAAGTCCAAATCAAATAGTCGTGGTCAGCTCTAATGTTAGATGACAAGAATACTTCTATAGTTCCATTAGGCATCTTAAGGACATCTTATCCACTTCCAGCCAGCCTAAGTCCAACCAAAAGCAGATTAAAGAGAAAAGAAAACTAAGCTACTGAAAGAAACCAAATGACATATAAGAATAATATGTTTCAGACTATGTTCCTCTACAATTCTTCCCAAAGTTATTCAATGAACTAAAGTCATCCTAAATTAGTTGTCACTTTTCAAGACTTTCTTTTCCCAAAATATTTGTCAATTTGCGAAATAAAAAGAAAAACATTTATCAATTTTTTTTCAGTCTTACCCTTACTTTATTAATCCACCGAAACCAATATTAACCGTTTTTTAAGGTTTAAAATGGTTTCTAAGTCCTTTTTACCCAATAAACAAGACAAAGTTAATGACTTTCTTAATAACAGAGGGACTAATAATCAATACAAGGATAGAAAAATACCCCCACCGTCCCAAATTAGTAGTCTCGAACTTTTTTTTTTCTTATCCCAAATTAGTTGTGATTTCGAGACATCATTTATTTGTTTTTATTCCAATATTACCCTTAACATTTATTAACTCAACAAACACAAACATTTGTTGTACTCAAGGTTTGTAGATGGTTGTCAAATGAGTTGTCCCAGTGGGGACGTAGAGCCCTGATTCAACACCCGCTTAAATGGGTAAAAATCCCCTCCCCTATTTAAAAAAAGGTTTCTTTTTCCATTTCACTAAAAAAAAACCTAACTAACAATTTGATTATGGGACAACTAATATTACCCTACAACATAGGGTTTGGCCCTAAATAACTAAAAACAAAAGATTGAGAACAAGTAAATTTAGAACAATATGGCAATCAGAGAACATAAGGAATTTAGGGAAACAGAAGCAAATTAATAAAACCCTAAAAATGAGATTCAAAGAATTTAATTAGGTTGGGGACAAACCCGGGGATCTTGTCAACTTCAAATTCAACGCCATCTCTTGCTAATACAAACATCTCGTTCACAAAAGGTACTGGCATCCCATTTGGAAACAACTGCGGATTCACTGCCATCTTAATTTCCTCTTCTTTTTTGAATTTCTGTTCAGAGAGAGATTATGTATGACAGGGGAAGAAATAATTAGACCTTTCCACAACTTTCTCGACTTTCCTTCTAATTTTATTAAGTGGGGTGTATTCAACGTAGAATCTATAGTATTTTTAACGATTTTTAAAGTCGTATTCAATTTGGATTTTAAAGTGTCCAATTTTATAGAGGTATACAATTTAAATTTTAAAAAGTTCATTCAAATTTAAAGATATTCAATTTAGATTTTAAAGAGTCCATTAAAATCTAGAGGTATTTAAAACTCTATAGATTTTCATAGATTTTATTAAAGGTATGATTTTGATGGATTTCCCAGGCTTAAATGTGTATTGTGAAATCTCTTCTAATTCCTTGATATTTTAATTTTCTCTCTTTAATATTAAAATTAAATATATTTGATTACAATTTTTTGTAGTGATCTCATTTCTTTAAAATTATAAGAAAAATAAAGAAATATCCAAACTTAAAATCGTTAGAAAACTCAATATGAAATGTTTATTTCCCCAAAATAAGATTTATTGTTATAATATCCAAACAATTTTCTTCTTAATCATCTTCAAATAGAAATTAAAGAAAGCAAACAATTTCTTCTCTATTTAACAACAAATTTCTATTTTCAAATATGGATTTCATTTCCTCTTAAATAGAAAATCAAAGGGAAAAAAGAGTTGAAACAAAACCATCATAAAACACATCTTAATTAAACTAAAAAAAAATACTATTAAGTAAATTATACAAACCTTAAACAAATAACAAAAAAAAATCGCAGTTACGTGATCTAAAATAAAATCAAAGACAATCATCAAACTTTTTAAATTTTTAACAAAATGATTTAAATAAAAAAAGAAAGGATTGATAAACATGTGTTGACTTTGGATGTTCAACACCGCTGGATCTGTATAATAATACACCATTGGATCAGTATTTTCTTTATTTTTTAATGTTATTCAAATAATCTATAGACTTTATAAATCAAAAAAAAATGCTGATAAATCAATCTAATAGAATCTGGTGTAGACTCTGCATAGAGTTAAAATAATCCATAAAGTCAGCAGAATCCATAGACTTTTGAAAATCAGTTAAAATCTTTTAAAATCCGGATTGAATACACCCCCTAAGTATTAAGGGGGAAAATTCCCTATGAACCGTACTTCTGGGTACCTGTGAGACATGAACGCCTGCTAGACCTACTGTGGGTGGATCCTATTTTACATTATGTGAGAGTAGTATGAGATCGTACCCACAAGAGCCGCCTCATACCAGACTTTCCTGTATTAAGGTTCCAATTTGGCTTCTTAAGGTTAACCTCTGAGAGAAGGATCCACTCAAATTAAAGGTTTCTAAAATAGTTATGATTTAAATAGTAAAATATATACAAACTGGTAAAACTTTAAAGAAAGTGTTTTTCACTGAATGCGGGTGTCGAACCAGAGTTCTAATACTGAGCATACATTCAATTAAGCCTGTCAATTGAACTCAAGAGCTCAAATTCAAATTCATACTCATAAGACTTAATTTGGGGTCTAAATAATCTTTTATATACTCATATTTAGATTGAGTCTGGACTCATATGGGTAAAATCCAAGTATAAGACCCAAGAGTTGTTAATCTAAATTATAATTGTATATATCCAAAAGACCCAAGGACCCAAAGACCTAATTAATATTATTTTTTTATTTTGTTTTAATTAAGATTATTGTTTTATTTTGTTTTATATCAACTCAATGATATGATGTTAATGTTAATGAACGGTGCATATTATTTTTCATAAAATATTTCGCTAATAATTTTTATTTAAAAAAATATTCACGTTTTTATCGATAAAATTGAGTTCCAATAAAATTATAAGTAAATTAGTGAGCGGACCCAAACTAGATCCAAGACCCAATATAGTTGAGTTCGAACTCTAGTTGAAAAGATCTAATCACAATCCAATAGAAATCCAACTTGCGTCTCAATTTACTAGACCTGAATCTGGACCCAATATTTTAGACTCAATTGATCGGCTTACCTCCAATGTTCCACTATGCAGCATGTTTGAAAATTTGGCTAATGATAAAACCTCTCAATATATATAAGCATCAACTATTTCTACATTCATAATAAAAAATAAAAAACAAACTATTTCTAATATCACAATCTTTTTACGAGACTGTTTATTATGTCATGCTAATTTTCTAACAGAAAATACCGCGTGCAATGCACATGTAGTCAGAAAGAAGGGTAAAAATATATTTATATACCTTAAACGTTTACACTAATAAATCAAATTTATGAGATTTTCTCTCCTCCTCTCTCTTTTCTCCTACAACAAATACTAGTTTCTTTTTGCGGTTTTGAATATTCTATTTTATTATGTGTCTTATTTTCTATTCCATTATCAGAAAGCTATCAGGTGTATATTTTTATTTTTCAGGAACCTATAACCTAAAGAACTCAAAGGAGGAAAGTTACAGCGGTAAACCATTTATAAAATGAACAGATTCTGAGACTGTGAATGAGATCATAAAATTCTAAATTAATGTTAATGAAAAATAATTTCTTAAAGTTGGTTTGATTAGTGAAGAATATTTAAAGGAGATAAATAAATATGAATGATTTTGTATCTTCTAAAAATGAATATAGTTGTAATTTTCATATGTACCATAGTTTATCCGCAACACACGCTTTAGAAAAATTATAATTGATTTATCTACATTAACTAATATGATATGAGTGAAAGGAGGACTAAGCACATTTTTATAGGATGAAGATAGTATTTTTTTTTTAATACTTTCTTAAAAAATTGTAAAGGAAAAAGTCAAACTTTTAAAATTGTGACTTAGACCTTGATTCAATTTTGGAATATATTAAAAAAATATTATATTGGTTAATTGTGATATTAATCATGATTCATCCACATCAGAAAAGAGATAATTTTTCTAATGATTTGAAATAAATATGAACCACATGATCTATTGGACCATTGGAGTATAAGAATTTTCCTATTATATTTAGGAATATTGAATTATTTATGAATCTTATGAAGCAAGATTTATTAAATACCAAAATAAAAAGGAAGATCCAACCAAAATCCTAATTGAATTAGGATTACTGAATTCAAAGCATTCTTTCATTTTCCTAATCGAATTAGGAAATAAAGGGTTATAACCGTAATTTCATCTCCTGATTCCCTTTGCTTGCCCCCGCAAATATATAACCCACAAAATAATTTCAGTGATAAGAATAAAAAGAGAGAGATGGGTTCTGGAAAAAAGAAGATCGAGATCAAGAAAATCCAGAAAGATTCGAGAAGAATTGTGACTTTTTCTAAGAGAAGAAAAGGGTTGTTCAAGAAAGCTAGAGAATTCGGTTCCAAAAACGGTGCAAAAATAGCAATCATAGTCTTCTCTCCTTCCGGTAATCCTTATCCGTATGGAGACATAGACGCCGCCATTGATGCTACCTTAAACTCCGCTAAGCCCCATGATGCTTATACCTTAAATTCCGACAGCAATTTACAGAGTAGCATTATTAATGATTGTTCTGATGATGATGACAGTAAATTCGGGATTTCCGGTGACGATAATGATAATAAAGAGAGGATCAGGCAGTTGTTGGATGAGGAGATTGAAGATTGTGGTGATTTAGAGAAACTGTTAATGTTGCAGGAAAAATTACTAGAGGCTAAACATGGGATGTTTAGGGCAGAGACTGATTTTTGGATGTTATGAGGTGATGTTGGGCTCCAGAAAAAGTCCGATATCTAGTACACTAATGAGATTGCTTAATTGTGAAATAATCTTATTAGTGTACTATAGAGAGTAATATTGATATTTAATTATAATTTATTAGAAGTTCTGGAGACAGGGTCGAAGGAAGTCCAAATACATTGAACCTAATTGGATGAAGAGAGTCTTGGAGGAGAAGGAAGAATTTCCGGAGGAGAACTCAATCAATCATACACAAATTGCTATAAATTTCTTTGTCAGTTAGGAACAGATTTGTTCATCTATGGATCGATTTCATTTTTTTTTTTTATTTATTGTGAGCGGGAAAGGGATTTGAATTCATGACCTTTAAGTTGATAGATACATTTGTGGGTTTAATTCCCATTAGTTAGTTAGGATTTTATTTGGGGCTTTACATTCCCATGTAATTTGATCAATTTCCCATTAGTTTCTTGTGTTTTTATACAAGACAATAATTAATTTTTTTTGATAGAAAATATAATGTATTTCATTAAGTGATATCGAGTAGTACATACGGTAGAAGAAAACCTGGTGGTTTTCAAATCATTAGGTGGAGGATCTAGTCCTCATTACATGATTTGCCAATCTATCAACTAAATTATTACATGATCTGAAGACAAAAAATAAATTGGCTATGCTAATCCCCATTATAATCTTTATTTGACTAACAATGTGTCCTATGTCTGATGAACTCTGTTGACCAGTCTTTTACAATCGCTCTCTATTGTGTAGTGTTTTACAGGGCTTGGTGAAGAGATGCCTTCATGGTTGCGTACGATCACACCTATACCTCTCGAGTTATTATTCCATGCTCCATCAACATTAATTTTCAGGAAACCATGATCAGGGGGTTTCCATTTAATACATAATGCTTGTTGCAAGAGCTTATGTGATTTTTCTGTATTGATGGGAGTAAAAACCTTTGTCTTTCCTTTGAGTATATATCTGATTTGATCGAAATTTGGTAAAGGTTTTCGTGCCTCAATCGTTCCTAAAGATGATGCAAAAACTTTGCTGAATTCGGCAGTGTCAATTAGAGAAAGATTAACAATCTCTTCTGATGTTTGACGTTTTCCCTCGAATATTGCTCGGTTTCGATTGCACCATATGCGCCATGCAACATAGACAAAAGGAGTGGAAATCTCTTCACCCATGCTAGAATAGGTTTTAAGCAAAAAGGGAACTCATATTTCTTTAGTAAGTCAAAACTAGTTTGACTCCAGACTTTCATGGCCGTTGGGCATGAGAAAAGCGCATGAATTGTAGTTTCAATCGCCTCGTGACAGATAGGGCAGTGAAGTTTTATAGCATTAACTCGCCGTGATAAGGCTTGGCAAGTTGGCAGGATTTGTTGAAAGATTTTCCAAATGAAAATTTGCAGCTTTGGCGGAACGGGTAACTTCCAGATTTATTTCCAATGATCAAAGCCATTTAATTTGGAGGTTGATGGGGTCTCTTGCTTTCCACTATTGATGTCAAATTGGAGGTGATATCAAATTGGCGGAACGGGTAACTTCCAGATTTCTTTCTAATGATCAAAGCCATTTAATTTGGAGGTTGATGGGGTCTCTTGCTTTCCACTATTGATGTCAAATTGGAGGTGATATCCGGATTTCATAGAGTAACGTCCATTTTTTGTATACCCCAAACTAGACGATCTGGCGGCCAGGCGTCGCATAGTGGTACTTTGAATATTTCCTCAATCTCATATGAGGAGAAAAATTCTTCCAACAATATCATATTCCATTGACAATTTTGGAAGTCAATGAGTTTAGAGACGGCCATCAACATTTGAGATATATGCATATCTGGTGGGGATGTAATTTTAAAAGTACTAGGAGTTGTTAACCATTTATCTCCATAGATACTAACTCGTTACACATTACCAATCCTCCATCGTAATCCGGATTGAAGTAGTTTCCAACTTGTAAGGATCCATTGACAGATTAATGATGTACGACCTTTATGTTGCACAGTTAAGAATCTATCTAGAGGAAAATATTTTGCCTGCAATACCCTTGAGCAAAGAGAGAAAGGCTGGTGAATAATACGCCAACTTTGTTTTGCTACTAACGCCATATTAAATGCCTATAGATCAAGAAAATCAAGCCCTCCTTGGTCTTTTGGCTTACATAATTCTGTCCAAGCTCGCCAACAGATCTTTTTGTGATTTTCATCTCCTCCCCATAAAAAAGTACGCATCATGCTAGTGATGGAATCAATTGTATACTTGGGCAAAAGAAAACATGACATTACATATGTGGGAATAACTTGAACCACTAATTTGATTAGTACTACCATTGCTGCGAAGGACAGAGTCTTTTCCTTCCAACTACTTATGTGATAACCGTAACTTTTGCTTACGTAATTTCTGACGTGTAATTAATTTTTCGCAAGTGACTTTGTAGAAGAAATTTATTTTGTGCGACTATTTGACTACATGTCTATTTAATTTTAAAACATAATACGTGTTTTATTTTGTGTACCTTTTAGTGGGGTATTTTGCACGTGTATCGTAGTTGAGTTTTTTAAGTGTAAGTCACCATAATAATAATGCTAGGAATTTAATAAAATGGATTATATGATTTAGGAATTTATTGGGAATAAGAATTGAATTAAATTAAATTAAATTAAAAAGAGAACGGGAAAAGGTTTGATTCGTGGGGGTTACTGGCTTGGTTTTAAAAAAAAATTAAAAAGAAAGGCGAAAAGGCATAACGTGGGTGAGGGGTTTTTTTTTACTGAGGACTTTTCATTCCTCGGGAACCGTGCCAGCAAGGAATAGAAAGAAAGAAATGGCTCTGGAGCCGTGAGAAAGCAAAAGGGAAAAAGTTTTGTGAAGTGTTTCTAGCAACTTTGAGAGGATTTTTGAGTGGGCAATCCTTATCAGATTTCAATATATGGATATTGATCACGACGAAACAGGCTACAAGAGCGTGAAATCGGATTAACTTTTCGATTTCGGAGTTGGAAGATATCGCATCAAGAACGAGGGCTGATTTTCGAATTTCTTTTCATGCAGCTTCAAAGTAGAATCGTCGTATGTAGTGTGAGGAAGAACCGGATTTTGTGCGATTAAATATAGTCTCGTCTGTAACTTCGACAAGATATTTGAGAGGGCTATCGACCTCCGTTTTTTACCCATGACATATCAATTCGAAGATAATTGAAAGGGCTTCAAGTGAGCGCAAACGAACGAAATTCGGAGTTTCCAAAAGAAAGTTATCGCACCGCGAGTGAGGGCTGCCAAAGACTTGCTACTGAAATTTCAGGTGTTTATCGCATCCGCAATGTAGGGACCCGCTTTCCTATGTGATTTCTGTTTTGTAATTATGAATAATACTAATATACTGTTCTGGTATGTTTTTACTGTATTTTAGGATATTCTGTTTCATGAACTGATATATATATATTGACTGTTAATTTAGTTGGATAAATTGAGCATGCCTTGTAATCGCTTTCCTAATGCTATTATAAATTGCTATACTAGCATAAACTGCCTCTGAACTGTTCTGTTACCGTTTCGAAAATTTGACTGTAATTGCCTCTTTGCTTAATCGCTTTTGAGTCTTATTTGGAGTCGTCTATTGGGAGTCATTATTGTTGTCCTAATTGGTTTGGTCGACCGAGTCGTCGCCCCCTATTGAGCTCGTATCTAGGATCGCTAGTTAGCAGGTTCAATCTGCCTTCTGTTACGCTCTGCGTTGCGTAACCCCCAAGAGGTATTCTACTCTGTTCTGTCCTGTGGCCCATACTTAATGGGGCTAATCATTAGGTACGGTGGTGGTTTTGTGGAGTCCCTGGTTGGGGAAGATGAGACCATGTAAGGATTGAACCTTAAAATCTGTGTCCCGTAGTTTGGGGGAGAATCCGAACCCACGAGTTTACTGAAACCGTCATAGTTTGGTTGATAACTGGGACCACTGCCGTTATTGCTGAGTAGTAGAGATTAGATATGTGAACTCATGTGCTGGGAGTCGTGTCATAGTAGATAGCTACGTTCTAAGTATCTAAGACGAGTATGTGATTGGGTGTACAGGATGGGGCAACGCGTGGTGCTTGTCGTATACTCGGTTATGGAATCGTTTAGGTGCGAAGAATGTGGTTATTTACTTAACTGTTGCATTCTATGTGTTCGCTTTGGTTTTGATTATTATATGTTGTTGCTTGGAGTCTATTTGGTCTCATATGAGTTGGGGATGTTGGGAATTTTTTTGGTGCTCTTTTGCACATGTTTTAAAACTCATTTTTTCGAAAACCGTAATCGTGAAATCCACTGTACCGTTCTTTTCCCGAACCCTACTGCTTGCATTGCATCTTGTCATTGCACTGTCCCCTGCACTGAGTTCTGAGTCTTGCTAGACTTGGGACGAGTCATTTGCATATAACTCCTTATGGGTATTTTGGGAAACGGGCATCTGAACTTTATGTATCTGTTTCTGCTGTCTCGTTTCGTTTCCGTCATTATTATCATTATTACTGTTTTAGGTCCTCGCTGAGCACCCTGGAGCTCGATCCCGATATCCGGTTTTGTTTCGGGGTTTTGTAGATGTTGATTCTACCTATGATGATAGAGCTTGGGATGGGGATTGCGAAGAGTGATTCTAACTAAATAGTTCACACATGTTATTGATTTTATAGTTATCTCATTGGAACTTGTAATTCATTGTTCAGATGTAATAACTTAGAAATATTTCATTTGTAGAATAACGCTTCCGCTAGTTTTCTTATTACTATTTATGGACTTTGAATAATGAACTCCTTTATTTAGTAATCTTTGTTTGTCGGCTTTGGTGTTCCATTAACCAATGAGACACTGCCATGTCATCGATTCCGGAGACGGGGTGTGACAGAAGTGGTATCAGAGCAGGTCGAACCTTAGGGATAAAATCTGTAATGAACTTAGGTTATCAAGAATACTTAATGTGAGATGTGTGATGGGTAGAGACTATGGATTAGGATATTCTGTTTACTTAAGCGTTTATATTCTTCTGCTAACTGATATGTTTACATATTATGTGTTTACCTGGTTTATACCATGCTCTACTTGTTCATGTCTTACATGTTTATCTTGTTATTGTTTTATCGCATATCGTATTTATTATGATATAGTATTCTATATGTTAAGCATGTTATATATTTTCTTGTTATACCATGTCATGCTATACTTGCATTTGCTTCGCATATTATCTGGTTAAGCGCTTTATTACTTATTTTACCTTATATTCTATACATGCGGGAGTTAAGATGAATTCGAGTCAATGAAGCAGTGACGACTACGCCTACCTATCGCTCGTTGTCTTATCGCTATCCGTTACGTGTGTTATAATATGCAATTTTCGTACTATACCCGATTATGCCCAACTCGTCTTTTGTTTCAAATCCAATATGACTTCTTTCTTTTCCCATTTATCCCCAACAACTCCAGTTTTATCAATCTCTGTTTAGCGTTAACACCGATAGGAATCTGACTGCTTTGTCATTCTTCATGTTGAACTTATTCGCAATAATTATTCCATACTTGGTTGATGGATAAAGATCATTTCTTTCATTTATTGGATCTGTAATCTCAAGAAGAATATCCATTGACTTATCCTACTTATCTCAAAACCAGTTCGCATTTTGTTGGTAAACTATCAACCTTTGTCGTAGTCTCTAATTGTTGATCCAAATAAAATCTCATCAGCTTGAATTTTCATTATTTGAATTCTTCAATTCTTAATGAACATTTCTTACCAACTTCACTTCTTGTGTGTCCATACTTCAACAGGAATTTGTTAAGCCTCTCATACTAATTTCTCGAGTGTTGCTTCAATTCATCAAGACCCCTTTTCAATTTGTATAATGATTTGAACAATCTATTTTCACATCATTTAGATTGTTTACCTACTTCTTCTTATAATACCCCATTTGCGAAAGTAGTCATCCCTCTGATAAAATTCAAAGTTTCTTGAAAATGTAACGTTAATATAAGTCGTATAGACTCAAGTTTTGCTACATGAGCAAACTTCTCATCAAATCCGCTTCATGTACTTGTGTATTCTTTGACTACCATTTTTATTTGTCTCTGACAATATTTCTTAACTCGTGTTAAATAGTAAATGTGTGACAGAAGCCCCACCTCCAAATTGGAATCCTGTTAAAAGCCCTCGTTCTTTAGAAGAGCGAACAAGTGAGGATAATCATGTCGTGCAAATGAGAAAAAGGAAAGGGGAGAACGGATCTCCTTGGCGTATTCCCCTAGTTGGCCTAAAAGATTTAGTAGGTACTTCATTGAGCAGGATGGAGTAGCTGACTGTTCTGATACAGTTCATTACAAGAGATAAATTTTGGCGGGAAATTCATACATGTCATTACCATCTCTAGATAGTTCCATTCAACTCTATCAAAAACTTTGCTCATGTCTAACTTAAGCGCTAGTTGATGAAATCCGCTAGGCTGGCTTTCCTGTAGACAATGAAAAACCTCAAAACCAATAATAGCATTATCAGTTATGAGTCTATTTTTTAAGAAGGCACTTTGAGCTTCATCAATAAGGGAATTCATCACTAGTTTTAGACGATTTGTTAGAACTTTGGAAATAAGCTTGTAAACCACATTACATAGACTAATAGGGTGAAAATGCGTCATAGTAATCAGTTGTTTAATCTTTGGAATAAGAGCAATATGAGTCGAATTGATAGCTGACATATCTTGTCCATTATTTAGAACCCCCAGGATAAAGCTAGTAACCGATTGACCCACAATATGTCATAACTTTTGAAGAAAAAATACGTGCATTCCATCTGGTCCTGGAGCTTTGTGTGGGTGCATTTGGTTAAGTGCTTTGATGATTTCAGCCTCAGTGGAAGGCATGTCTAAAGTACAATACTCCCTGGTATCTAGTTTGTTTGTGAACAGGCGAGGTGATAGACTTGCTCCGCTAGAGTTTGCTCTAAACAATTTTTCAAAAAATTCAACCGCTACTTCTTCAATATCATCTTCTTCAACTTTTAGGCTTACATCAAGTCCAATAATCTCTTCAATATAATTATTTTTCTTTCTCTGTGATGTTTTTTTTATGAAAATAAGAGGTGTTCCTATCTCCCTCAGCAAGCCATGTCGCTCTGCTTCGAGCTTTGCAATATCCTTCTCTTAGCTCTTGAATTTTTTCCAAGTATTTTGCAATTCCTAATTCTTTGGAGAGAGAGTATTTGGGAAATCCTCGTTTTTTCTGAATTGAATCTAGTTCATTTTGTTTGGTTTCTAGCTTCTTCTCGAGATCTCCCACTACTTTAGTACTCCAAATTAGAAGGGCGTCGCGAAAGTCAGAAAGTGCTAGACTTATTCTTGTAGCTGTTGCTTCAAAAGGAAATGACCATGTTTGTCTTGCATATTCCAAAAATTATGGTTCCTTAAACCATAGAGGTTCAAACCGAAGGGGTTTTGACTTGTTTTTTGTTTTCTTTTTACGTCTTTGGCGAGGGGGCATGCTAAGTAGAATAGGAAGGTGATCATTGTCCTTTGTGGACAAATGTTGAATAGTCATTTTTGGAAAAAGTGCGCGCCAAGAAGGAGTGGCTAAACCCCTATCTAGACGGACAAAGACTTCTCCAGATCCTTCCCTAAAGTTGCACCAAGTATAAGGGCTTCCAAAAAAACCCAGATCGCATAGTCCACATTCAGTTACTGCATTTCTGAAATTATTAATTTGTCTTTGACTCCTTTGGAAAAAAACTTGTTTTTCGCTTTGATGTAGTATTTCATTGAAATCTCCCATGCAAAGCCACGGAAGTGAATTAACCGTTTGCAGCCGTTTGAGTAATTTCCAAGAGTGAATTCACATTAAAGCATCTGGATGACCATAAAAGCCTGTGAAACGCCATAAATTATGTTTTTCAGAAAAAATGCAAGAATCAATGTGTCCAGGAGAGTAAGATAAAATATCCAGCTTTATTGATGAATTCCAGAAAAGACATAAACCCCCCCCCCTAAGGCCTATACGGCTTACAGGGAAACAAAAAGAAAAACCTAATTTATTACGAACAAAGTCCATTGAATGAGCTAAAGACTTTGTTTCGGATAAAAACACAATAGTTGGATTGTGCACTTTACATAAGCTAGGGGTGTTCAAGAAAAACCGAAATTGACCAATCCAAACCGATCCAAACCAATCCAAACCGAATTTTCGGTTTGAGCGATGCATTGGACTGGTTTCGGTTTGAGCGAAATTAAAACCGAATTTTTGGTTTGGTTTAAAAAAAATTATAAACCAAACCGAATATATATAATATATAATATAATGTATATTAAAGGACTTTTTTGCAATAAAATATATTTTTCCTTAAAATGATTTCTAGTATAATTGCTAACTTTTTTATCTCATTCTAGAATTTTTTAAGTGCAAGTTCTTCAAGTGTTAAACCAAGAGATTAAAAAGTCATCATTTGGTATGCGATTTTAGATTTACCAAAAGATTTTATTGTATTTTACTATTTTGAACTAATAATTATGTAATTTTTGTGTTTTTCTTTTTTCTTTTAGGATGATTTTGAAGTAATTTGTTTGAAGTGTAAGGATCAAGACCAAGAATTTATGTTTTATTATTTTTTTTTCTTTATTGTGTTTACCTTGAGAAAATAATAGGCATATTTTTTTTTAAAATACTTTTAGCAACTAACTAATTAAATAATTTTTTTTTAAACTTTATAATCAATATTTTTGTGTCTCGCAAAACCGAGCAACCAAACAAATCCAAACCAAACCGAATGCATCGGTTTGAGAATTTAAATGGTTTGAATTGGTTTCAAAATTTCCAAACCGAATATTTCGGTTTGGTTTGAAAAATGTATAAAACCGAACCGAACCAAACCGAACCATGAACACCCCTAACATAAGCGCACAAGTTCTAGAATTGTCTGAGAGTTTTGAATTCCCCGACAATTCCATGTTAAGCAATTCATGGAGTTTGGTGGGTCGCTTAACGACCTCCACCTTACCATGAGAGACGGCAGGAGCCCCCGTTGGAAATAAATCTTCTAAATTAAACAAGTCATCAACAATAAAAGTTTCATCGGAAAAAACATTTTCAGATTGGGTAGGCTTGTGTTTCCAATTGGGAGAGTCCAACTGCTCATTGATATCTTGCAGGATCATAGTAGCAGGAAGCCCAGCATTGACCAGCCCAATGCTTGGTCCAAAATTAGGGGCAGATTTCAGTGGTTCACAAGCCTTATTCATGGGCCCAGTAGCATTAAGTTGTGATGGTCCTGATAGTTCAATTAGCCCATTTCCATAATTGTTTTTAGAGTTATTATCCTTATTTGGGCCATAGACTATTGGACTCGCTTTTCTCGGCCCATTATTGTTATTTTTTCCATTATTTTCAAGCCCAGTATTTGGACCCTCAGAATTGCTTTGCCTTTTCTTCCAGACCCGACGTCCCCAGTTGGGTGCCCGCCGGTCTTGTTGCAGCTTCTTCGTTGCCGGTGAGCCCCCTGGGTGAGGGGAATACAATATTGCAACTCGAAAATACATATCTATATACAGAATTCAACAATTTTTTTCTTGTTAATAAAAAGTTCGGGTGAGGGGAGGCTTTCGCAGTCCATGGAAGAGCAAGCTGCAGACCTAAGAGAGGACATACAATGGTCTTTTATTCATTATCTTACACAAATGACCTCAAAGAAAAGGTCACACAACACAATAAGGAGAACCGAAAGTTCCTGAAAAACAGAACAGCAAATACAAATAAATACAGCTGACCACCATATTCATCCATCATATTGTGGATCATAATGGAAAACCAAGCAGTAGAACATAATGGAAAAACAAGCAAATTTGTGTACAGTTGAAGTCCACATCTTCAAGTTTTTACACCTTTATTCTCACGCGGTTAACTTTAAACAGAAATAGGTTTAAAAATAATATGCTTTTGCAGAGAATCTAGCGACGGAAGCTCCGAGGAGGCGGGGTATCGCCCTCGTTACCTTCAAGCTTCACGGCAGTATATATTGCTGCCCCAGCAAGGCCCCCAAGCATTGGAGCTACCAAATATATCCAAATTGACATGTAATTTCCTGCAGATATGGCCGGACCCAGAGTTCGAACAGGATTCATAGAAGCCCCACTTGATTGCCTGTAAATTCAACAAAATCTTCAATAATATACGATTTTACTTTAGAAAAATGTTCTCTATCCTATGTTTCTTTATGGTTCCTATTCAGTGTGAAATTTTCACTTTCTTTACAAGGGAAAAAAAACAAAATTCTTAAAGGGAAAAGAACTTGAAAGCCGATTATGAGATAATGGAGAAAACTTTTTCTCACCCGGCGATGAGAATGTTGAGCATGACTGTAGAACCGACTGCAATTCCTGCTAATTCTCCAACCTATATCAAAGAAGCAGTCACAGGACTGTATCAAAGATAGATTTTCACCCGACATTAAATTATTTGCGTTTTGCGATCTGTATCGCTAAACTATTAGTTTAATGACACAAACTGCAAAACAAACGCGAATAGTTAAATGTCACTTATAGCTAGCTATTAATAAGTCCGTAAAAGAAATGTGAAGATTACACATACCGCGCGAGTGTCAGTGGCGACTGCAGTAACAACAAAAAGGAGATTAAATGTTATGATGAACTCAAGGGCGAAAGCCTGACCGTTGCTTACTGAAGGAACTGTGACGCCACCTGACATGAAGGGATGATAAACACCTTTGAGGGTAAAGGAAGCGCAAATGGAAGCCGAAACCTGTGCGACTATGTAAGCGGGGACTTGAACCCATGGGAAATGGCGAAGAGAAGCGAATGCAATTGTAACGACTGGGTTTATATGAGCTCCAGAGATGTGGCCAGTTGACAGAATTATGATCATAACTGCTAGCCCAGAACATGCCGCGTTCCCTATGAGCGTCTCCGATCCATTGTACTTTTGGTTAACAATGGGTCCAGCGGTTGCACAGAATATCAGCATGAATGTCCCAATGAATTCTGCTCCCAGCTACCATAACAGATTTAACAGTGCTTCCAAATTAGATATTGTTCAAAATGTAGTTTGATGGTTTATGGGAAACTTGGTAATAGGACTTGTCCATTGCATTCTCGCTCACTTCCCTCTTATATAAATCGCCTGTCCCCATAAATGTTCTCATTCTTGTCCTTAGCTACTCACAATTTGCCACATATATATAAAATTGGAAGAAATATATAAATGCGAATTATGAGTAGTGGGAATATGGATGGGTACATATATGAGGACAGACTATTTCTATCCATATAAATTTAGTTTTGGTCCTGCTAATTATGACTTGGTAATAACTAATTACTCACTCCATTCCCATTTAATTTATTCTAATCCTACCCTCAACCTATCTTTTATTGGAAAAGTGAAAGAGAGGGAGGAAGGAAGGGGTATTATTGGAATTGTGGTGGAAAGATTACTATTTGTTTGAGTTTTTTAATTTTTTTCAGAGTGTCTTAAACGTCCTATATTGAAGAATGAAGAGTACTACTCCCTCCGTCCCAAATTATCTGTCCACTTTGTATTTTGTACGGGAATTAAGGTTTCATCAAAATCTATAGTAGAATATTGTAAAATGTCAAACATGACCTTATTTAATGTTGCTTTCAATTTAATTCTACATTCTTTTCTCTCTTTATTCTTCTCTCTCTAATATTTAATGTAAGGGGTAAGATTGGAAAAATCATCATTAATGAACACTTTATTTAGAAAGTGGACAATTAATTTGGGACAGATTAAAAAGGAAATGTGGACAGATAATTTGGGACGGAGGGAGTAGTAATTATGATAATGGCATGTGACTAAATTCTTTTCCAGAAAAGAAATACTGAAATAAAATAAAATAAACTAACGGTATTTTGGATTGAAGTCAAACACAAAACCTCTACTTACTTTATAGTTAATGCATTTATCATTAATTTTTATGACAAGTTAAAGAATATCAACATAAATGAGACCAACGGAATATATATATATATATATATATATATATAGAGAGAGAGAGAGAGAGATTAAACCTATTAACGAGCTCGAATGCATTCAAGCTCGACTGTTTAAACATTCGAAGGTCATAGTAAGCTCGAATTCAAGGTCCAACCGAGAAGTTGGATCCCTAGCAACAACTTAGTGGGACAATAATGCTCAAGAACAGTAATAATAAGACAAACAAAAGCAAAGGCAAATGGCAATCATGATATGAATTGAAGTACTCCTCCATTTCATAATTATAATATAATAAGTTTACAACATGTAATACGAAAATTAATGAAATAAAAAATAATGTGTTCTTTTTAATTAAAATATTAATATTATTATTTTAAATAAAATTAAAGGTATATATGTCTTATTTAATAGAATAAAATTAATATTTTAACTAATAAAATATTTTATTTTTATTTTTTTAATTTTTATTATATGTCTTAAATAAATTATATTATAAAATAAAAGTAATTAAGGTTTAATGATGAGTAGTACCTTTCGAGTAAGTGAGACATCTGGAGCGGGAAAATCGGAGAGACACATGTGAGGAGCACCCCATGTGGGGGCGTCCATAGGCAAGCATTTGCAACCCCGCCGGGGCATTGACTTCCGATCATAAGACAGCGATGAATCCACTCGGACCGACGAAAATAGTGGCGTTGGCGTCCCTGGTGTTGCAGGTGCCGACGCTGCTCCCGTAGTTCCGCCCTCCAACTCCGCCATTTTCCTTCCTTCTTGACTGGAATTCTTTTTTCTTTTTTTTTCTTTTTTTTTGGTGAGTTTTTTTTTTTTTTTGGACAGTAAATATTTAATCTGGAAGATTATAATTACATGATTTTCTAGTTTTTTATAATGGTATAGCTAAGGAAGCTCTTGAATTCCGGCCAGCTCAGAAGGACACAAAATCACAGGAATACTAAGAAGATCAAACTGCTGATTTTTTTTTAATTTTTTTTTGTGTGTGTAAAAAGTGAAGACGGATTGGATAAAACTACATGCTTGAAAGGTTTTTTTGTGAAAGTGGTTCTAAGGAATGGAAAGATGAAGGGAATCCAGAGTGCTGCAATTATCAGAAGAAGATGTAGAAGTGATTAATTAACATGAAATTAAGGGAAATGGAAAGAAAGCTCAGTGATAGGAAGCTTACCTTTAAGTAATGGGCTTAAGGCGAAATAATCAAAAGAATGCTGCAGAGAATTGAAAGCTTCCAAGGATCGATACTCATAAAAGAAGAATTGATCGGAACAATATATATATATTTGATCGGAATAATATATATATATATATATATATATATATATATATATATATATATATATATGGGCCGTCTGGCCTATTAGCACTATGTTGCACTCTTTTTCGACTTCACGATGGGCGATTGTTCCACATTGGAGAGAGAGAACACTCTAGATAAGGTAGAATAAAGCTTACCGCACGCAGGCGGAGGGTATCGAACCCGAGACCTCTCGGTCACGGGCCGACCAATGCCCCACTGGACTATTGGCCTCTTCGATCACTATGTTGCACTCTAATTCGGGAAATTCAATCATAGTATCGTACTTGTGTGTTTGATTTCACAACCTTCTTACATTAATTGTGCGGGATTTATTTCAATTATGAATTCCGCTCAATTCATATAAAGAGCTGCAGGATCTATGATTGAGTGGCCCCTAATTCGGTGTGAAACGTTTTAAGTTTTGCATATGCGGAATAAATTTTGAATGCGAATTCAAGTTTGACGGATTGTGATTTATTTAAAAATAACCCTTTTCTCTCCATAATTGTTAAATTGAATGTGTTGAATTTTTAAAACAAAAAATCATAAGTGATTAACACTTCTTTTTTTTTTTTTTTTTGTTAATGAATAAAAAAAGATGGTGCAAGTGATTGTGACCAACACCTTCCGCTATCTCATGTTTAGGCTTTCGTGTTCCTAAAAGCCGTTAGCACCACCCAAGATTCGAATTCATGACCTCGCCTTTATTAAACCACTTGGAGTAATTTTAAAACCACTTGGCCATTACCCTTGTTACACTTATTCAATAGAATATAAATTGTCAAAAGAAGAACGAATATTTATTTTTAATAAATTTTAATTGTTAATTTTTTTTTATATGCCAAAAAAAACGTTACGCATTAAAGCTGAAGCTAAGCGTCCCGGCTCCTATGCGGAACATCTTTTTGTTCCGCACTGCGGGACACGATCTCAGCCGTCGGATGAGATTTTCTAATGGTCCAGATCTGGAGAGAGAATTTTTTTTATTTTTTATTTTTTAAGTCCAACCGCAACTTTTCTCTCTCTAGATTTGGACCGTTCAAAATCTCATCCGACGGCTGGGATTGTTCCGCACGTGCAGAAAAAAAGCTATTCCGCATAGGAACCGGACTGGAAGCTAAGACCTTTTGAGTTGAAGCCCAACGACAAAAGATAAAAGTCAATGCTCGCCCAACTGGACCCCAACCTCTACACAGCTACTAACTTCATTCATATTGTTAGAGTCACATGCCTTCATTTTAACAAATAAGACAGCCATCCCCACCAACGTCTGATTTTCCAATTATATCTAATCCAATTAATCTTATTAAAAATGTTCGTATAAATCAATAAAGCATAACACACACTTAAAAAAACATTTTAGATGAATTGAACTCTACATTATTCTTAGAATACCACGGGAAGAATCAAACGAACTAAATGTTAGACAACTACATCACTGTACTTTTTTCGGTCTTTTGACTAAGATTAAGAGTAATATCTACTTTGTATCAATTTAATATCCGATATATGACAGTTGAATCACACGATATTACTCAATTTTTTTTAGGGGGAGAACCCAATGATTAACTTGCTATTTGGATTCTCGCGAATCGCTTGAATGTTGCACTACATCCCTAGTATGACTGACCCACTTAAAGAATAAAAAAAATACACCACTACTACTGATCGATTTTTCGGTTATATTCGCAAGTCGTTTGGTGTACTCTAGCGAGCACACATGGCAGGCTGACCCCCCAAACCCAAATAATGCATTAATTTAATTTAATTAAACTATTTGACAAACCTCATGCTTGCGTTGAAAAAATAATAATAATGGTATATTGTCACCGACGAGACATATTCATTGACAATAATAAGCGTCCAACCATGAATGAACCTCATTCATCCAAAAAAATAAAAATAACTATGAATGAACCTCCACAATCCCATCACAATCTCTCCCCTCTTTTTTTTTTTTTTGAATAGGATGATTAAAGACCTGTCTCCTCCTTATTGTATTAATTTTTTTTTATTATTGAAATACAAGAGCTATACTATTAGCTATATTACAAGAAGAATTAAACTACTATTACAAGGAGAATACATTGCAGTTGTGGAAAGACTCTGTTTTGTACGTGATATCAATTTTTTTTTATATTTTGTTAATAGAGTTTAATTGTAAGATTATAATAATTCGTACCACAAATCATGTAATATTCTGACTTATTTGCTAGATAGACATTCTCTTCGAAGAGTAAATGATCCCTCAGAATTTCACATCTCTTATATAATTTCCAATATCGATTACAAAAAAAAAGGGAATACATGAAATCTTACAAGAGAATTATTATCCATTTTAAATATTAATTTAAAAAAAGTGAAAAGGGAAAATAAATCATGCACAGAACACCCCTACCCTGTAAACATATAAGTACGTGCATTTGTGCTTTAATTTTTGCACAATCTTCGACATAAATTTAATTTTGATTCCTATTTCTTTTAAAAATAATTTATATTTTTAATCTAAATATAAAAAAAATACTAAAAAATCAACCCAAATGACAGCAATTGCACAGAATACTTGACCTCAAAGTTGAGAAGCACCTCCGTTCTTGATAATCGTGTTGTTTGTCGGGCATATGGGGTGGTGCCGGGGGAAGCTTCTTTACTGATCCTTTCCTTTGCCCAAGTCACTATTTTTGGTGCAGTTGTATTGGATAGTTATACCAGGTCCATTGGATCATGTGATTCAGAACTGACTCACTTCATTACAGAATGAGGAGAAAGACAATTCTGTAATGACGTGTCTAATTTTGGACCACAAAGTTCATGTGAACCTGTTACATATCAGTAAAAATCTATTTGTATTAGTATTTTGAGTGACTTATTTCGATGGCCGTAGAAATTTCAAGTTAATTTTGATATGGATAACGATCTAATAAATGACGTGGGGTCTAAATTTATTCACATTGAGACGTATTTTTGGTTGATTTGGATAAATTTAAATCACACAATTCGCGTACACTCTTCTTTATAAAAATTGTATTGCTTCTAATCATAACCACCTTCGTCATAATTTGAAAAATTCCTACGCGGGTAAGTTATGACACTCAAATTTCGTCATCCAAAACAAACCTTCACATTTTGACGGTCTCTCCTACGCTGCTTACTTCAACACCATTTAGGATTTTGGGTTAATACTCGACCGTAAAAACTAGCCAAGGTTACATTAGGAACCCATTCACAATTATAAAATGGAATGTATTATATAGTTGATGGTTCACAATAGCGTCAAGTGATTGTGCCTCCCATGGCCGTCTCAATTATTTTTGGGCCCTGTGCTAAAGGTTAAAATAAGACCTTACATAATTAGATAAAAGTGACTTTCATGTAATGTAGAAAACAAGAATTATGAAAGTAAGAAATGAGAGAATCAGAAGACAAAGAAGAACAATGAAACCCTAACTCGCAGAGCTTCAAATGAGAGAGAAATGAGAAGAAGTTTTATGAAACTGTTTTTCATTAATCATGAAATGTACACAATTTGTTCATATATATACAAGTGGAAGAATAAAGTTATCCTTAACTAACTTTACTAACAAACTAATCAACTACTCTAATTGATTCTAAACTAATTTAGAACACCATAGTTAACTTTGACTTCTCTTAGTTCAATTGCCTTTTTTCATCACATTGAGCTTCCTTCCCAGTTGTTCCCTTCTGCATTCCAGTTTGTCCTTCAATCTTCAACACCCTCTCGAAAGATGGAATGCTGAAGATGTTATGCAAGCTAATAGCCTTTATCAAATCCTTGAACCTTGTTTGCCATAAGGCTTTAGTGTATAAATCCGACAACTGCTTTGCATAAGTAACTGGAAGAAGTCTAATGATACCACTTTGCAATTTCTCTTTTACTAGGTGACAATCCAGTTCTATATGTTTTGTTCTTTCATAATAGAATGTATTTTCAACTATGTATATTGCACTTCTATTGTCACAAAACAATGGGGTTGGCTGAGTATGTAGTACATTCAAGTCCTTCAAAAGATACCTCAACCACTGAATTTCACAAGTTGTTGTTATCAAAGCCCTGTACTCTGCCTCACTGGATGATCTTGATACAGTAGCCTGCTTCTTGGCTTTCCAACTGATTAAAAAAATCCCATAAATATGTAATATCCAGTTATTGACCTTCTGCTATCATGGCAACCTGCCCAATCTGAATCACTATAGCCTTTTAATGTCAGATTACTAGAATTTGTGAATAGAAATCCTTGTCCAGGTGCCATTTTTAAGTACCTTAAGACTCTCAATGCACCATTCCATTGTAGAGTGGTAGGACAATCCAGATATTGACTTAATTGTTGCACAACAAAAGCAATATCTGGCATGGTATATGTCAAGTATATCAACTTCCCTATAAGCTTCCTATAAGATGTATTGTCTGGCAATAGCTTTGAATCTCCCTTAGCAAAATGTGAGCCAGGTTTCATGGGGGTAGAAATTGGCTTACACCCAAGCATTTCAAAAGTATCTAACAATTCCAAACAGTATCCTTTGACACATATTGATTCCATCTTTACTCCTGGAAATTTCAAATCCAAGGAAAAACTTCAAATTTCCTAATTCCTTTATTTTGAACAACTGATGCAAGTGCTTATTAACTTCAGAAATAGTGAACATGTCATCCCCTGTAAGGAGCACATCATCAACACATATAAGCAAGGCAGTGTACCCAGTAGAACATGATTTAGTGAACAGTGTATAATCACTTGAGGACTGTTGAAATCCTAGTTCTAAAATAGAACCTGAGCTTTTGATTCCATTTCATGCTTGCGTGTTTTAGGCCATAAATGGATTTTTTGAGCTTGCAAACCTGATTGGAAGGTACATTAAAACCTAATGGCAGCTTCAAATATATATATATATATATATATATATATATATATATATATATATATATATATATATATATATATATATACACATCGATTTAGTGAACAGTGTATAATCACTTGAGGACTGTTGAAATCCTAGTTCTAAAGTAGAACCTGAGCTTTTGATTCCATTTCATGCTTGCGTGTTTTAGGCCATAAATGGATTTTTTGAGCTTGCAAACCTGATTGGAAGGGACATTAAAACCTAATGGCATATATATATATATATATATACATCGATTTAGTGAACGAGTGTATAATCACTTGAGGACTCATTGAAATCCTAGTTCTAAAGTAGAACTCGAGCTTTTGATTCCATTTCATGCTTGCGTGTTTTAGGCCATAAATGGATTTTTTTGAGCTTGCAAACCCTGATTGGAAGGGACATTAAAACCTAATGGCGACTTCATATATATATATATATATATATATATATATATATATATATATATATATATATATATATATATATATATATATATATCATCCTCTAAGTCCCATGCAAAAAAGCATTATTGATATCCAATTGTTCTAAAAACCAGTTGTTTGTTGTAGCTAGAACAAGAAGAACTTTGATAGTGGTAAACTTGGCAACTGGGGAGAAAGTGTGTAAGTAGTCAATGTTTTCTACTTGTGTAAAGCCTTTGATGACAAGCCTGACCTTTGGCCTTTCAATAGATTCATCAGCCTTCAATTTCAATTATACACCCATTTGTTTGCTATAGCTTTCTTTCCATGTGGTAAAGTGACTAGATCCCTGGTGTTGTTTTCCTCAAGAGCTCTAATTTCATTATCCATAACTTCCATCCATGTGTCATGTTGAACTGCCTCAGCATAAGTCTTAGGCTCAAAATGAGAGTCTACTGCAAGAACAAAAGATTTGTGTGTAGGTGCTAACATGTGAGTGGAATATACAGTGTTGAGTGTATGAGGTGTAGAAGAAGTAATATTTTTGCACTGATAATCCTTGAGATGTGCAGGAAGTTTGGTTGTTATATGTGATTTTCTGACTAGAATGGAGGAAGTGGAAGAAGTGTGATCAGAATTAAGGTCACTCTGTGAGGCAGTAGAAGGAAAAATAGGATGAGGTAGCAAATAATATGAAAAGAATATGATCTAAGGTGGCTGGAACTGAAGGAAAAATAGGTAAATGTACATCATTAGAGTCATTAAAAGAATCTGATGTGGGTAGAATAACATTATCCTTCAAAGGAAAAAGATTCTCATAGAAAACAACATTTATGGAGACAAGTATCTCATTAGTTTGAACATATACTAGAATGTAGCCTTTTGTAGTAACAGGATATCCTAGAAAAACACATTTCCTACTTCTAGCATCAAATTTGGTTATGTGATTAGAAAGAGTTAAAGCAAAAGCTAGACATCCAAATACTTTTAAAAAAGAATAGTCATGAGTTTGCTTATGAAGAATCTCATATGGTGACTTATTCTTAAGTAAAGGAGAATGACTTATATTGATGAGAAAAGAAGCATGCAAAACAGCATAACCCCAAAAGTCATAAGATATACTAGATTGAAACTTAAAAGCCGTAGCTATATTCAAAATATATTGATGTTTCCTTTCAGCAACTCCATTTTGTTGAGGAGTCTCAACACAAGAGGTCTGATAAACAATGCCAAGTTTAAGGTAGAAATCTTTCATGGCAAATTCATGGGCCATTGTCAAACCTAATAGATTTAACAAGAATATTGAACTGTGTTTTCACAAATTTACAGAAATATTGTAGTAAAGGCCTTGCCTGACCTTTGTAGTCATAAGAAACAGCCAAGTAAATCTAGAATGATCATCAATGGCAGTAAAAAAGTATTGTTATCATGAAATAGTTGCATATTGATATGGTCCCCATATATCAACATGTAGAAGGTCAAACAAGTTCTTAGAAAAGGTATTACTGGAAGAAAATGGAAGTTTGTGTTGCTTAGCATAATGACAAACATCACAACAAGCTTTATTTAAGTATTGAATATCAGGACAAATAGTCTTTACGATTTTGAGTTTAGAATCAGACATATGACCTAGTCTATTATGCCAAAGAAAATTAGTGGAAACAAAGTCACTGATATTACATTTATTGTCAGCTGAAAGAGAAGAAGAACCAGTAATATTGCTAGTAGACAAAGAAATATTAGCATGAATAATATGAGTGAAGTAGTATAGTACATTACTGAGTCCTGTGGAACCAATCATCCTCCTGATTTTGATATCCTGAAGAACACAACCAGCAGGAGAAAAACCAACATAACATGAGCCTTTAAGCATTAGTTGGTTGATAGAAATCAGATTAAAAGCAAAACCAGGGACTAAATACACATAAGTTAAAGTAAGATCATGATGTAAAAGAACAGTTCCTTTATGTGTGGCTTTAACAAAGGTACCATTAGGCAGTTTAATAGGAAGAGGATGTGAGATAGGTGCATAAGATTGGTAAATAGCAAAGGAATGATGTGGTTAGTAGCACTTGAGTCCAAAATCCAATATTCAATGCTAGTAGACTTTACCATTGTTACATGTTCCTTGTGCTAAGCTTGCAGTCAAAGCAACAGCTTCATGTGTACTTTGTTCTTTAGGATGTGACGCTGCATTCTGAGATGGAGTTCCTGCAGGTGTTTGTGATGCTGCAAATGAAGGCTACAAATGCATGTTAGACATTAAGCGAGTCATGCCATTATTTCCTGCTGCATAAGGACTAAGACCAAGTGAATATCCAGTGGATGGAACATTATAACCAGCATATGGACTCATCATTGGTGAAGGAAAAGACTGATGGATCATCTGAGAGTGCATAGTTCCATAAGGTGAAGTCTGAAAACCATGTGCATGAGATATTGTAGTGTTGTAGTGCATAGAAGTAGGATAAGCAGTACAAGAACCTTCTGGCATCAACTGCATTTGATTAACTTGACCAAAACCTCCAATACCTCATGTTCATTTCCCTTTTCCCTTCTAATTTGCTGGATAGCCATATTTTTTATAACACCTATCTATAGTATGCCTTTCAGATTACAAAATGTACAATGCAGATTCTTTCTATTTCCATTCCGAGTATAGCCTTTTGAATTTACAGCAGTATTGATAGCCCTCATATGTGTCTGATTCATGCCAGGAAAAGGTAGAACTCATCATTGACTGCCTATAGTAGGTTGCATACAAAGACTAGTATACATGAGTTGAATCCATACATGTGTATGAACTATGCTATAATTCATCTGTCTTTCACATTGCAGTACCATAGCAAAAGCATCATTAATGATTGGAGTAGGTTTAGTAACTAACACCTAGTTCTTAACTTAAAAGGGGTACATCATAACTTAAAAAGGATCACACTTAGTCTATTTCAAAACAGTAAAGTGAGCTAGATGTCTATAAAGTGTCGTCTCCCTGATACTAGAACACGACGTCCCCCACGTACCCTTCGTAGTTAACATCCTGCTCATCTAAAAAGGAAAGATGGATAAGGGTGAGCAAAACCGACTATTGCTCAGTAAGATCCCTTCAACATTGGGATGAAGAAATATATAGACACTTAATTAAAACAGTTTATGCATCCCAAAAACATTTCATAACTTTAAAAATATAATCACCAATAAAGCAGTAAAATCATGGTATGCAAAATACTTCTGACTTCTTAGAATAATCGCCGCTCATACAACGACCCTACACTCTGATCCTCCACCTGAGGAATCAGAAATACCTGTGACTCAACCTCCTACCTTTCTCGACAGCTTCAGGAATGACGGTTGCACACACCCGCCACTCTTACCCCTCCACTGCGAGGCCGCTAGGAAGTGAAGGTTCTAGCCTAGCGTGTACGTGGAAAATGTCTAGCTTCTCAATAGCTCGAGTACAGACGATGGCCTTTGTCTACACCCTTACTACGAGACAACTAAACAACTCCAAAACCTGAAAAACAGTTAGAAAACGACTTCATTTTCCCTGCAAAACTGTTCATGTCAAATATCAAATGCAAACATCATATATAGTTGTATATTGTTTGTGACATCTTACATCATGACTTGATGTTTGGGCCTCTCCCAACATCTTATCAATGTACTTATCATATAACACAACTCTACATGCTATATCTTATTCCAAGTTAGGTATATTGATTCCTCATGAAATCCATAACATAAGCATAAGCATAACATAAACATACTGGATCCTTTCTTAGTCAAGGTCCCTACAAGGATGTTCCCTTATGTTTATAATCATAAAAACAACAAGTAATCATGCTATCACAGACATGCGCAATTAAACATCATACAGTCCATGCATTCACATTAAATATTGCTTCATCCACTTTTATGCAAGAAACCATGATAAAACCATTTGTCATTCATACTTCATACATAATCTGTAAAATATCAGTTTATGAAAGCTTTGAAAAAACTCAAAGTTGAAGGGTCTTTACCTTATCACCGTTACGTTCTTAACTTGTAAAAATCCAAAAAATCTGGTTCGTGTTGCTAATTGAAAGACGTACACAGGAAAATCTAAAAGTTAAAATCTTAATCCCTTTGGTCAGATCATAGCCCTATAAGTATAGTTTCTAAATAAAAAGGAATCAGAGAATTTGGAGTTCTAGATTTACCTTTATGACGTTTCTAGTGCAGTTCACACAGGCTGTCCAGAATCTACTTTTCTTGCTTTTCTTCTTCTTTCTTTTTCTTTCTATTTTTCTCTCTAACTCCCCTCTTCTAATAACTCCAGAAAATCCACCCTTATAACCCCTCTTAAAACTATCCTAACTCCACAAACTAACCAACTAACTTATAGGATTAACACATAGGTCCCTCCACTCCTAAATCTTATTAAAACTCCCTTCAACAAATAATGTACACAACATAGAATCATGTGAAAGCAATTAATACACCAAAATACATGTAGGCATGCTAGACACGTAAGCATGAAAAGTTCAGGGTATCACAATCAGAAAGACCTTTAAGGAATCTTATCACATAATTAGATTCTGAATATTTTTTCAAGATTATTTGCACATCACAACTACATTGAGGAATACATGTACATTGTGGTATATGTCTAAGCATCATAAATTCTTCCCACAGAATCTTCAATTTAGTGTGAAAATCTGTTACTATAAGATTACCTTGTTTGAGATTATGTATCTCTTCTAATAGATCTGACAATCTAAAGTCATCTCCATTGGCAAATCTAGACTTAAGATCTATCCAAACAGCATGAGAGGTTGGCTGCCATATGCAACTTTGTGCAATGGATGATGTCACGGAGTTCAGCAACCAGGATTTCACCATATTATCCGATTGTTTCCACAAAGCAAACTGAGGATCACTAATTAGAGGTGCCTCCAAATGCATAGACCCACAAGAAAAAGTACGTAAGAGATAAGCCTTCCAATTCTCAAATGTATAAATCCTTCCTTGTTCTTGCAGGACAAAGCAAGCAATACGGACAAACTCCAAGGATGATAGTTACTGGAATTAAGCAATGGCTAAACCAGAATACTTGAAGGACTTTCACTTGGATGTAGATACAAAGGATTAAATACTTCCATTGATGGCAAATTGTTCATCACATTGGAAGAAGTAAGATTCATATTGAATTAGAAAAAGTACAGTGGAAGAAACAAGCAAATTGAAGCAAGAACTTCAACAAAAATGAAATTGAATTCCAGAATTGGATAGACAACAATCAATCAAAGATTAATTACTCTGATACCATGTAGAAAACAAGAATTGTGAAAGCAAGAAATGAGAGAATCAGAAGACAAAGAAGAACAATAAAACCCTAACTCGTAGAGCTTCAAATGAGAGAGAAAGGAGAAGAAATTTTATGTAACTATTTTGCATTAATCATGAAATGTACAGCTTGTTCATATATATACAAGTGGAAGAATAAAGTAATTATAGAACAAAACCCACATTACTTTTCTCCTTTTTTTCTCCCTCTTTCTCTCTCTCTCTCTTCTCTCGCTTCCCCTGCTCTCCCTCTGCTGTTGCTGGCTGGATTTGGCCATCGGCTCCCGCCAAATGGTCAAATCTTGGTCCCTTTGTTCCGCTTTATATTACTTTATTTTTGTACTACTGAATCATATGAAACCTTTTTTCGAGTTTTTTTCTTCAAGATTCAAGACACAATGGTTAGATGAGTCTCGCATCTTCACGAGATCTAGACTTTTTTTTCTATGTTTTCTAGGAGGATTTGTTCAACCCGGACTAGATCTCGGGCCCCTTTATCAACTTTTTTACATCTTCCCCAAGGCAATTTGTAGGGACGGTTGATACGCCCATGGTCCTATAAATTGTCGACCCCTAGCGAAGATGTTGAAAGTGATATTCTCCCTGTCCCTCGTGGATCGACGGGATTGCGATGAAGATGCTTATGAGTGAGAAGATTATGTATTTGCTTTAGTTGACTAGTTTTTTTAGTTGTTTTTCCTAACCATCCAAGTTTTTCTAGGGTGTGTCTTTTGTCTCATTATCGTGATTTTTTAAATCATCAGTATAACTTTTACTTTTCTCGTATTTTCGATTTTCCTTTTGATTAGTAATGGCTTTTGTTATTTGTGATTAATTGAAACTAAAATTTATTCAAAGAAAAAAAAAGAATAATAAAGTTATCCTTAACTAACTTTACTAACAAACTAATAAACTACTCTTAACTGATTCTAAACTAATTTAGAACACCATAGTTGACTTTGACTTCTCTTAGTTCAATTGCCTTTTTTCATCACATTGAGCTTCCTTCCCAGTTGTTCCCTTCTGCATTCCAGTTTGTCCTTCAATCTTCAATATGTAAAGATAACAAAAAAAAAAAATAAAAAAAAAATTAAATTAAATTAAATTAAATTTGTATCATAATTTTAGTTCTCCAAAATGTACTAAATTTTTTTAAACATAATTTTAAAAATACAAATTTTATCATTCTTCACACACACACACACACACACACACACACACACACACACATATATATATATATATATATATATATATATATATATATATATATATATATATATATATATATATATATATAACTGTATTAAAACTTTGAAGGCCCTCAATTTTTAGAGATCCTTGTTTGGTCGAGCACATCGAACACTCTCTTAGCCGCCTGGTGCCTCCATACAAACCTAACAGTTGAGGATTTGGAACACTGTTCATAACACATGGGTGGAATAGGATTGTGTGATAGGCGATTTCTATTTGAATTGAATTTTTTTGTGACTAACCTAATTAGGCAACTTGTTATTTTCCATCTAAATTAGATTAGAGTTTAAAATTTGACCGCAAACAAAATGACTATTAATACTGCAAGAACCTCTATCTACCTATATTAAGCGAAACCATTTCATCAAAGCCGGTTGTTCCCGAACATTTATCAAAACCGTCAGATCAAATGACTCAATAGTTAAATGGATTTAGCATAGTACCGACAACCATGTGATCGGGATGAAATCTATTTGGGCTGGGAAAAAAAAAGTGCTAAACCGACTAGATAAACTATCTGTGGAGTTAGTTCTGAACATACCTGATTAAAGCTACAATTAAAACCTATGACTTCTATTGCATAGATAAATTCTACTATTATAATGTTACATCTACCAAAAAAAAGAGACCAACAAAAAAAAGAGAGACCAAAATTCACTCAATCAGAGAAGCTGGAATATTACTCAACAAAAAAGAAGCTAGAACAAGAAAATTTCCTACAAAAGTTTATACTGTCAAACAGATTATATAAATGAATAACAGATCATATTCCTTGTCTTGGCTGCTATTTGAATCTTAAGAAGTTGTCGAACGAGCCACCTATGAAGAACAACTCGACAGTGATGTCGTTCACTACTGCTTAGCTTCAGCAGTCCAATAGCTTTTGACAGCAACAAGAATCTTCTCTGGATTAAATGGTCCACTTTCGTGATCCATAATACGACTCTCCCATTTCATTCCATCTGTTATACTCTTTACTTTCAGCAGTATCTCAACGTCGTCCCTGAATATAACAGTCCCTTCTGGCCTCAGGATTCTGTCCATCTCGAGCAGAATGTAGGTGATGTCGCACCTTTAAAGTCATCCCATCCACAAACAAACAACACATCATAAATGAATATACACTTAACGCAGATAATGCCTTAAAATAGACAGAAATGCACATTTTTACCTGCTCTCGTACATGCTAAACACCCCACTAGCATGGATGAGATCGTACGTTCTTGGATAAGTGGAAAATGCTTCACACCAGTCATGATATGTGCCAATAAATCCTCTTTCGTAAATGATACCAAGAGTGTCAAGTTTTGAATTGGCAGGGACTATATTCATTACCCATACTGGATACTTTAACAGGGCTGCTGCAAAACCACCAAGGTAAGCATTCATGTCCATAACGTTCCTGTATTGCCCTTGGAGTAAGGGACTAACAATATGTTTGTAGTTTGCCACTCGCTCCTTCCACAGTCCATTATCTTCTTGGAATTTCTCTGTCGTAATACCTGCTACTGAGCCACTGCTAATCCTGGGGGGCACCGTAAATGCGCGCTCAGGCCACTTTTCCAAAGCATCACCTGCAACTTCGTCTGAGTTGCTTACCTCTGGCAATGTGCTGATGCATGTTTCCATATCTTTATACCTTCAATTAGAACAACTGATTAGTTAAAGGAGGTGTAAATTTCTTTTATATTTCAAACTAAAGGAGGCATTTTTCTTTTGTAATATTATTATTAGAGCTTCTCAAAATACCAGGCCACATCTGCATTGTCTGATTTGCACATCGGTGGAGTATGGTAAATTGCCCTGCTCTTGATGCACTCAACATGGTTTATTGGCTTTTGCCAGATAGCAAGATCATCCTTCTCAACAATTTTCTTCCAGCATAGGCGTTTGGCAACATCCTCAATGGCATCCTGTTCTTGCTTCAAATCTTCTTGGGTTCTTTCCCAACCGTTCCAATACTTTTTCCAGCGGATAGGAGGGCCAGAGAGTATCCAGTAGCCACCAGGTCTAAGAACTCGGTCAACCTCAATTAGATAAATGCCATCTACAAACAAACAAAAGCATAAGAATGGAAAAAAAACAAGTAATTATTCATGATGGATAATTATCAGGAAGAGATTTACTACTCTTACCATACTTGTGCCATTGGATCAAACAACGGGAGCAGTGAGCCATATCAAAGGCCCTTGCAGGATAGGGAAGTCTTTGCGAACCCATGACACCGATCATTGCTGGGACACCTCGCTCCAAAGCAAACCATACCTGTGCTTCATGTGTATCTCTTGGAGCAAAAGACATTGCTATAATGTTCCTTTTCAACAGGTAAGCACCCCAACTCGCAACCTTCGACGACAACAAATATGCCATTTGAGTAATTATATGAACATGAGAAACAAGTGTAACAGCGATTAGCAACTCTACTTACCCCGCAACCAGTGTCAAGTGCAGTTCGGATGGTACCATTTGTAAGAGGGATGAGCTCATTAATGTCATCAATATAAGCATCGGCTCCGCGTGGAAACATGGTGCCACCTCCAGGAAATCTGAAGCGATCACCTTCCATTTGGATCCAGTTCTGATTTGCCTTCTCAATACTAAGATGTTTATGTGGAATATTTGCATACCATGCATAATCTCTACTAGATGGCCATTTAAAAGGTCTCTTGTAATTAGGAGGAGCTGGTATTAGACAGCGAAGGAGCTCTTCCTTTTCGGGACAATGTCTCTCTCTATATTTCAACATATTACGATCAAATTTCCGCCCTCTTTGTGGATCTTGGCAAGGAGTGTATTCGGTTAGAGACATATCACAAGGTGGAAATTGTTGGGATTCCTCATAACTACTACTGTTAACTTCTAACCGATGATGGCTTTCGAAGTCAAGTGGGGCCGATGATAACGATTTAGTAGTTGCAATGTCGGAATTCATATCCCTAGTAGTAGTAGTGGTAGGAGATGAATCTCCATTATTATTATTATTATTATTGCAACCAACTCTACTAAAGACATCGGATTCGGCCGAAGGGGCAGGAATAGTTGTACCTCCTTGCCAAGCACCTAAAACATAGAATAAAATGCAGAGGCCGCTTACTGCTAAGATCCAAGTCAGACGTTTTTCTCTTCATTTCCAACTGCTGCTGTGGCTTAGGGGAATTCATTATAATTACCAACAATGTTCTTTGCCCATCAATTAATTAAAACCTGACAATTTTTTTTTTGACAAATTGAGAAACCCCATCAACATAACATAACTAAAGTCGATCAATTCAACAAGATAAAAACAAATAAAAAAAAAGATTTCAACTTTAGCATAAGAAAATGAATTGATTATAATTACCAATAATAAAAAGTAAGAAAGATATTAAACTATTGCTACAAAGCCTTAAGCATAAGATATACTGTAAAAAGGAGGAAAAAAATCAGATTAAAATGAATTACATACCTCTGGATTTGATAAGGACAGAAAAGGAATAAGAAAAAGGAAAAGTAGTCTATAATTGTACTCTGCTCATTGTTTTCTTTACTGTGGGGAATGAAGAAGAAGGAATCATGGTAGTAGAAGGAATGTTTCTTCCTTTTGGATTTGAAAATTTGAAGTGAGATGTGAGTGTGAGTGTGTGAGTGAGAGTAAAACTCTATCAAGACTCCTAGAAGCTTGCCTCTTTTTCCTCCCCTCCCCACTATTCACTATCCTTTTGGCTATTATATAAGGAATAGTTGTTATATCATGCACGGGTAAAACAGCTGTTAAATTATTTGATAAAGTCATAAAATAAATATGTTAACAAAATCTTCTTTCTGTCCCAAATTAATATATTAACATTTATTTTTTAATTTGTGTTAAATTAATTGTTTATTTTCTAAATAAATAGTTTATTAATGATGATTTTTTCTAATTCTACCATTTACATTGAATGTTGGAGAAAGAAAAATATGGAAAGAAAACAATGTAGAATTAAATTTAGAGTAATATTAAATGTGGTCATATTTGATATTTTATCATATATTACTATAAAATTTGATTAAACTTAGTTCCTGTGCAAAATACAATGTGGAGAAATAATTTGGGTCGTAAGGAGTACTTTATCCGTTTCTTTAACTCTTAATCACCAACCTATCTCTCTTTCTCTCTACTCTATAATGAGTATGAGTAATTTTAAAACTATATTAATAATAATAAAAAAAAAGACTTCTATTTTGGAATGAGAAAGAGAGACTAAAACAACCTATATGAAAAAAGGAGTAACATTTAATTCTTTCTTCAAATCGCAAATGTCAGATAAAATAATCTAACGGTTCATCACAATCCACACATGAGCAAAAAAGGTGATTTCGCATATTAAGTGGACTGCATTTTCTATTTGTTCCATACGTAATACCATCACTTTTAAACTTGGTCAAATATACTGTTTTTTCTTTTTCATTTTTCCCTTGTAGAGAAACCTTAAATTAGAGGTGTGGGTTACTTC
The DNA here is from genome assembly GCA_026122235.1 of Vinca minor. Classification (NCBI taxonomy): domain Eukaryota; kingdom Viridiplantae; phylum Streptophyta; class Magnoliopsida; order Gentianales; family Apocynaceae; genus Vinca; species Vinca minor. Next base: position 14,376,312 of record JAOCZM010000096.1, on the reverse strand, counting down.
TTTTATAAAATAAAAAAGTGTGAGTTACTTGCATATAGTTTGATACATCAGAAATGAATAGAATGGAATAAAATTCATTTTTACTCAAATTTAAAATAAAAACAATAAGAATATTTTCGGCAGTGCGAAAAAACACATTATGCTTATCAATTATGTTATATTTTCATTTCAGAAATTCTATCGCGAACATTTATTTTCTCATTTTCTTTTTTCTCCCTCTAAAACTAATTGCAACCTTCTGATTTGAAAGAAAAAATCAAAGATGGGTAATTTTACCATAAACAAGTATTACTAAGAATTATATTATTATATTCTATAATTACAGAAGTTCAGAAAAACGCCATTATAGAGTAATCAAAAGCATCTATAGTGTTGAATACACACTTCATCAGTCTTGGCCAAACAAGACCCCAGCTCCCATTGTACGGAGAAAACAAACATATGAACTGTACGACGAACCAGGAATGATAAAGTTCACCGCGTGATCCCACTCAACAGCTTGTGATACCTTGGTACAATAACAGTATGATTGCTATCTTCAAAAACCTTGATTAGTGACTGAAGTGCCCTTGCTACTACCTCCTTTTCATTCACATAAGTTTTCCCTCGACACTCGAGCTGTATGGTTCTCTCTTCAAGATACAAGCATATTCCTTTAAGCCACTCCTCCAGAAACAATGCTTTCTAGATACGATGAATGAAGAATTAGCCTCATAACTAGATGAAATATTAGGAGACTAATAGAATGTTCTGTAAAGCAAGCAGTTAGTAAGATATTGACTACGGCGTATAGGCAAGAGATATATTAGACGATGTCACTAGCAGCATAACAAGAAAGATATCAAGTTGAAACATATCCAGATGCTTACTTTTGCAAGAAAATCTTGGACAGGCCTATGATTTGTTCCAGAAGCAAGCACAAGGACATGCAACAGGGTTGATGTCATCTGTAGCATGGTATATCAGTTGAGGATAATTAATATCATGACCGTGATCTATTGAAGTATATCAGTGACATTAACTTCAAAAGTAAACATTTGCCTCCAACACATTTATCCATATACAACCTGAGGAACTTGTCAGGTAAATACAGTATCGTATATCCGTTAGCAAATGATTGCTTACAAATTGTTAGTTATCGAACTACTGATTATCTAGAAAGTACTTTTTAGCATTTCAGCTTATGTTGAACATCTATTTTCCCGTTACATACCCTAGCATGAGATTAGTCAAATCACACAGAAAAAGATGCCCCCTTTATAAAGAGGTGAACATACACCTCTGTTTTTTTTTTTGCATTTTCTTTAATAAATACAACCATAGATGACTCAAATAATAAAATGTTCTACATGAATCAGTTCACGGCATTCCATAAGAGAGTTTCTGGACAACAAACCTGCTTTTCAAGTGCAACTCTGTATTTAAAGTTAGATGGCGTCAATATTTGATCTGAACTGAGATTATCCAATACATGAACCATACCATGGAGCACATCATAAAATGATCTTCCGTAATCTACATAAAACAAAGAGAAAAATTAATTACAAAAATTTCCCTGGAACAATTGAAAGGCTGTATATGCATGTCCTTTAGCCCCCAAGAAATCCCTGAGTAAATGGCCGAAAAGAACTGGTAAAAAAAAGCAGTATAGTCTTGCGGAGTGCAAGAAAATAGTACAACGAACTAAGAAATTATATCAGCTTGAGAATATGTCAAACATCAGATTTTACCTATTGAAGGAATAAAAACAACATATATACCATACAACAACAATAACATAACACATTAAGTTCCCAATAATTGGGGGTATGGGAGGGGGTTGGATAGAAGACTTACCTAACATTTGGCAATAAATGCACACAGTGGTTGCTCACAGAATACCACCGAAACAGATGGATTGGAGACAGACATAACTTTTGGCAATGAATGCACAAAGTGGCTGCTCACAGAATACCACTGAAACAGTAATCCTCTATACAACTGAAACAGTAGCCCCCTATACAACTGAAACATATATACCATAATTGCAGCCAAAAAGCCCTTTAACAATATTTACCCTCAACTCTACTTGGAACAGCCAAAGCAGCAGCAGCTTGTATCCTGATCTTAAAATTTGCAGAATCACGTAAAAGCAGTAAAAGAATACTAAAGACGGATGGAGCCCTGCAGGAAAAAAAAAAGTTAAAGCTCAAATGTTCAAATTGTCATTCAGAATATCAATGTCAATTTGATAGGTCTACAACTTGCATTGCGCTCTTTTTCCCCAATAGTATATTCTACAGTTGCATAAGTAGCAGTTGGCTCCAATAAAATTAATGCTTCAGAATCACCATGGTCCTGTTTCTGCAATTGCCAAGACCAATAAGTGCACACACGGGGAATACAATAGATCCTACTCACCAATCCATGTCTTGCAATTTCAAAGTTCTGTTGAAAAATAAATTGCTCAATGCATGGCAAACATTCCATTGAACCTGTTGAAGTTCCAAAATACTTGTCAAGAGAATTTTACAAATGAATAATTCAAACATAATTTGCCCCTCTCCTTCACATCATTTACCTTAAGAGTAAATCACACTAACCTCTGTTTGTATTTTATCACAGTTCCAAATACATTACCTTTAGTTATCAACTTATCACAGTAACCATTCTTTCAATGAATACTGATATTCTGTTAGTTAACCATCAAGTTTACCTTCATGATTCAGTCAGTTTTACAGTTTGCTTAAGACTTCAATTTTTCTTCTTCACTAATCCAAAATAACAATGTGCTTACCAATTCTTGTACATATCTTAGGAAAAAATTCTCATGATGTCATAAAGGATAATATTTTAAAAATTCCAATAAATAAAGAAATTAGCAACTTTCATAAAGTATGAAAAATGACCTCCATCAGAATTATGTTTATCAAAAATCAGTAAAAAGGGAACTCAGAATTTCATGAACTACGGAATTGGTGTTTGTATTTATGGAAAATAATCAGTGAGGGGTAGGGGTATCTTACATTAATTGTCAGTATTTTTATATTGGAATTTGGTATTTATTTCTCTTTTTCTAACGAAGGGCAGGGGAGTGGCTCGGAATTACCTTAACATTTCCGGTTGTAACACAAGAAATAAATGCTTGCACCATCTTTCCCAGCCATACTGATGCTTTCGAAGTGGTTGATCGGAAGGACTTCGAATTCTCACCAATATTCTCAACCTTGGACTTCACTGTGGTGATTGGTACTAGCATACAGCTGACTTCGTCATTGCTTGCATCGAAATTACTAGGAAATTGGATGAATTTTGAGAGGTTCCCAAGGGCCCTAACTGCATTAGCTTTTATCTGACAGGAAAAGAGACACCAAAGGAAAAGCAAGTGACTATTCCTGAACCAAACATAAGAAACTATATTGCTTCCAGTGATATTAACCAATAGCAGAAGAATAACAAAATAGAGAAAACAAAAAGTACAAGACGACGAGAATAGAGCAACTAAGATACAGCCTGGTGCAAAGTGCAGCATCCCATTCACACCAGGTATGTCATATTGGGGGAAATATCTAAAAAATCTAAATCACTACAAAAATCTCTACTTCGCTGTTCAGGACAAATGAGATCACTCACTATTCTGTAGTAATTATAATGCCATAAGAAGCCTATAATTAGAAGGGATTTATGAAAGACTTCCTTTTATACCTTGTCATTATCATTTGTCAGGCGTAAAGCATTGTCAATAAGTAATTCAATCAATTGAAAGCTCGCCTTTGAATCTATTACATGGAAAAAGACGATTAAAACTAGTCTCCCAAGAAAGAGATGTCATTATTGCAAACAACAAAGTTTCTCCAGACAAGTGCATAACCATTCTCAAAAGTAGGTGCATGAACAGAATGTCGAAGGGAATCAGATATGTTTGCTAAAGCCCATGAAGCTGTAATCCGAACCTGAAAATTATGATCTTGCTTGGATCAAAATCCGAACCTATAATTGGGAACTGTATTGTTTAACAGTAGGAACTCTTACCGATATCAATGAATCACTGGTATTGCTTACAACAGCAGATACAAGCTTGTCAACGATCTCCCACACTGTACGATGGAAATGAATGATTTGCAGATGTATTTTCCCTAAATAATAGTTTAACAAAAGAATTTGGAAGTTAGGAAGAAATGATTACCTACGGAGTGGAAAACAGGAAAGGACTCCAATAGCACGACAAGCAGCTGATCTTACAGAAGGGACATCATCACCCGCAGCAGCATTCAGCTGGAAATTTTCAGAGGTGTGACAAACATAAGTATTAGATCTAATGCTATATTGGTTGAGAAAGAAGTAGCAAACATTGAATTTCCATGAAGTTCTTACAGAACAACTAAGAATAAAGTTTTGATCATCCTTCCGCAATGAGAAGAAAACAGGTGAAGTTAACCCAGCAAAGCAAGTTATAGCCGCTGTCCTTACCTTCAGAAGGAGAAGACAAAGAGAAAGTTATAGTATATGCAAATCGTAACAAAAGAACATGAAGTTTAACCAAATATGTTATACCCAGCTCGGATGCACACAAAAAGAGGGGAAAAAAAAGGTTCACTAAACATGAAAACCAGGAAGTTTAAGATATTGATAAACTCGTGATCATCAGAACAGTTCTTATTATCAAAGTGAAGTTATCTTGAGAACAGTGTTGTCAATAGCGGCCCGTAGAGGCGCTATAGCGGCGGAGCAGGCTATGGGCAACTCAATAGCGTTGCGGATCACTGTAGCGGAAATAGCGGCCGCTATTGCGATAAATAGCGCGCAATAGTGGCGCTATCTGGATATGGGCTAAAAACCCCATTTTTCCCTCAACATCAATCGTGATCTTTCACCTTAGTCAAAATCTTAAGGTTAAATTGGGGATTTCAAACCCAAATTAATCGCAACCCAATCACCGACGACCCAAAAAACCCTTGTATCTTCAGCAATTCTTCACCAAACAAATTCCTTCCTCTTTTAAAAATAAAAATCAAATAGCGCCGCTCCGCTATCCCGCTATAGCGTTTTTGCAGGTCGGCCGCTATCCGAGATTAACAACACTGCTTGAGAATTCAAAAGTGCATCCTGTAATAATAACACGTTGCTTTAAGCAGCCAAAGAATCTAGGAGAACAAATCAATAGCATAGGAAATAAACATTGAGAATCGTATATGTTCTTGTTGACCAACCATGCCAGAAGGATGCTTAAGGATACAAGGTATATGTTTGAATATTGCTTCAGACCACTGCTCGCTCCCCAGGGAACATATTTCAACCTCCTCTTCAGAAGCAGCAGGGTCCTCAGATCCATGAAAGGGAGCAGATGAAATTGTCTTTGTTTTGACGCAATCAGATGTAAATGGGCCAAGAAGGAATTTATCATCTGAAAGATCCTCAGTTCCTTTAAATCCAGAAACTGCACGAAGACATTCATCCAAAACCTGTACAAATTGATGCCAACAGCATTAATTAAGAGAATAGCATATGTAATTTCATCTCTCTCTCTCAGCAGACAAGGGAGTAAGAAAATTGATTAGCCGTGCTATAGAAATAGTGAAAAAGAATAGGACAAAAGAATAGAGGAACAATGCACCTTGATTGCAGCAGTAATTACTGTCTCCCAACTCGCCCCACCACTGTGTCCAGCATTATTTTTCCACAACCTTGTTGGAACATCAGGGGTAAAACTCAGAAATCCGTAGACAGTCGACGACACTTGTTTCCAACATGGAAAAACTGTAGTTGGATAATTATGTGCCACAGCTCTTAAGGCCTGCAAAAAACTAGGATAAAGTATTCTGTTTAATTGAAGTGTGTACACTAAGTGTGCACCCTATACATATAGAATATAGCTAACGAGTAGACAATTATATTCAGTATCAAATATTTATGGCTCCAACTTTATAATCGATTCTCATAAGTAATTCTGGCACAGAGCTTTCCATAAATCTTTTTACTGAAAGATCTAATACAGGAGTCAATGTGTAAACTTGAGAAAACAGGCTTGAGGTGGATATAAAGATCTCAATCAAATTGAAAATACACACACGAGAAGGCAAGCAAAACAACTTTTCTCTTATGGCAATGCAATGAAGTCCAGGCAGAAGCTCTTTATTATCAACTTCCAAGAAATCAAGATATGGTCTCATAAAGAGTCAGAAATCGCAAGAAGCCAATCAATCAAGAATCAGCTGCCTAAAATGTATGGAAAACCACGCGGTGAAGATAGTAATACAACAAAGAGAACGGTAATACAGATCAAGAGCGTGAAAGAAAAGTAGAATAACTCATGAAAGTCCATAATCAGATACATATTAAGTGTCAGAAAACGAAGTACCTGGGCAAAACATGACACGCGCAACCTCCAAGACTCGGGAGTTAAAGTAACTATGCATCATTGGAAGTTCTCATATTAATTAGACCCAAATGCAGGTTAAACTTTGTAATAATTTTGAACCAAGCAAATAATAGTTATCTGTTTTTGAGTATTCTACAAAATACCAAACACGACATATTTATGAGGTTATCGTATAATTTACTATTACTGCACAGAGCGTATACACATACATATTCTCTAAATTCCACAGATTACATAATCATACTTGCTATTGATGGTTTTCCTTTTTCACATATTACATATATAGTCTGCTAGGTAATTCCAGTCAAGCGGGCATAACCATAGTAATAGAAAACAACTAATTCTACTGCTGAATGTACAAATCCTACTCCATCACGACGATATATTGTTACCTGAAGTGCTTCAAAGTTTATCGACGGGCTAGTTGCTGGATCAGAGCATCTGAACAATGTAGATAAAACTCCAGGTTTGTTTTGCTTTTGCTCCTCAGGGAAACCTGAATATACATCTGAATAAGCTTCTCATCAATTTATCAAATTTAACTGCTATGTAAGTGTATGAATCAGACATGAGAACTACGTCAATGCATGTATTAGCTGTTAAAGGTAACATACAGGCATCACTAAAGAAAAGCCATATAATAGTAAAATCCCTTCTACTCCTTACACGATGGTTCAGTTTCCAGGGCTCTAAATCTAACACAGGGAATTAGAGCAAGAATTTATTACCAAGCAACATAGTCATTAGTTAAGAAACCTAGCGAACCTGCAGCAGCTTCCTCCGAAAGCATATGTTTGACTTCAACAGAAGGGGGCGAGACAGATAGAACCACTGTCAAGCAATCAATAGCAGCAGCCTACAAATAAATCAAAGTAGAGGTATAAGTATGATACAGGTTCTCTCTTCCTTAATTTAGGGGGAGGGGTTTAAGAATGATATAGGCTCTCTATTTTTCAATTTAGGGGCAAAGCTGATGTCATCAAAACAGAGGAAGAGATATGAAAGAGCTTGATGCTTAATAGATAGAATAGATAGAGAAGAGAATTCATGTAACCTAGCACTTGAAGAGCATACACAGTTCAAATAGATTTTTGAGAATCTTCCCCATCCAAGTCAGAGCAAGTTAAGGAAGCTTTTAAATATCAGACTAACCAATAAACTTGTGTGATCACTTTGAAGAAAAAATCCGTCTTCAATTCTCCCCTGAATTGAAGAAATAACTTTTGGCAACAGATCAGAAGGCATTCTTGGATATCTGCATAATCATTAAGTAAATATTACTGTACATCCATAAGTATTAAATCAGTGGAATACACCAAATTAGAGGTGTGTACTACATATAAATATATATACCTGTACATGAGTCAACACATAAATGGATACATTCTTATATATACCAGGACTTCAGTAGTCGTCAAGGATAAGATTTTTCATGCTTACTATGCAAAGGAACTGATCCAAAGAATCAGTCAAATGTTAAATCTCTAATAAAATAGACTAAGCACTATTGCACTAATAATAGAGAGGTGTAATTTTCTCTTTCAAGGAGGGAATGTAAATGTGGAGGTAAATGTGTGATTTACATCGTTTGGTTTAGAGGGAAATGAGGACCGGAAATAAATGTGGAGGGGGAAAGATGCATTTCTGGTACAATTAAATGTTGGTTTTTTCAGACATTACTTTAACAGAAAAGTGATAACAATAGTAACAAAACAAAAGGAAATTAGAACAGATCTAGAAATCAACAAGGGCTAAAGACTCTTACGGTGTGCATGATATCAAAGGCACCAAAACTTTGAAGAGTGATGCCAGCAAACTTCTGCGCCTTTCGTGTTTCACCAAGTACAGAGTACCTAATTTTTACACATTAAAGATGATGAATAAATGAAGCAATACAATTGAAAGAGACCAAAGAACCAATAACTTTCAGAAGAAAATGGACACAAAGAGAAAATTAAGCTGGTGCCAGAAAAGAACAAATATTTTCTCAAAACCTGTATGCAACTGCATTAAAATCTGTCCAAGGGAACTAGAAAGTGCTGTAAAAGATCCACGCTTGGCAGAATCTTTAAATTCTGCCACCTGCAGGAAAACAGATGCAGTTCCGTCCAACATTGTTGCAATAGTAGATGCAGACATTAGCCGTGCCTAGGCACCAGAAGTAAAAATGTATATCAGCCACATGTATGCAATTTCACAGCATTTTATGTGAAACGTAACAAATTGAAGTCAAGCGGCTTTCAAGCTAACAAAGCATTAAAAAAGAAAGAAAAAAAAAAGCAAAAGATATAACCAGAAGAAGAAAAAAAAAGCAAACAGACATAAATCATGAGCAGAAAATGATCAATTAATAAATATCACAAAACAGTTGCAAGAACTTTTAACAAAGATGGAAAACCCCAAAAATAAAACTATTTGGACTGCTCTAAAGCAAAAATAAATAAATAAAAATAAAACAAACAAAAGCAATACCTTCAAATAAGGATCAAATAGCAGGCAGCTCATCAGAGTGGCCTCATGTTTCCTGTAGATGAACAACAAAATTTTGTTCTAATTAACAATTCAGATAGATGGAAGAAATAGACTTAGTGCAGGAGAAAGGAGCACCAATGTTTCACCTTGGTTGTAGAACATCATAACAGGGCAAAAGCATTGTCCATTGAGAAGTAAACAGTTTAGGGTCAGCTCTACAAAGATCCTTCCAACAAAAATCAACAGAGAACAACATAAGCAATTCTAGTCATTCGATTAATTAGGCACAAAAGCATGACTCTATTTATGTTTTAATAAGCCCCAAGTTTCAGTGCATACACACTTGTATAACATATCCTTCCTCTCTGATCATAAGGTTTATGTTCCCTCATGTAAGAAATCCCATATAGATTGAAAAAGACATGAAGTCATATAGCAACACATTATATATAAAGCTGATGCCTAATAGATCTATGAGCATTTTCTAGGCAATTTTAAGCATTTTATTTCCTGTCCTACAGAAATTTGAAACTCAATCTTCAACGTCTTAACCACCAAGTTTTTGGGGCTGTGTGATAAGATATAAAGTGTAGAAACCTGAATACAAACAATTGCCGCAAGTCTAGATCGATCATAATGAGCATTGCTAACATCTTGTCCTGATCCATCGCCATCACTGCTATAATCTGAATCAGACGAGGTCTGATAAGCTGTAGAAGATTCAGGCTCTGAAGAAGAAAAATATTCCTTATTGTTCAGCCACAGATTCTTAGGCTCCTTCTTCCGCAAATGTGGAGGTCTATATGGAGCAGAGTTTGATTTACTTGATTCTGCCAAGTTGAGCTTTTTCCAAGTAGAATGAATTTCTTTCCTCTGAGAAGCCTCTGGAAATAGAAAGCGGTTTCTACTTGAAATACCATAGTTCAAAAACAACTTCAATGCTGCTACGAAACCAGCTACCTGCAAAATCCCAAGAAAAAAAATCAGATGCACACAGACTTGAATAGTGAAAAGTGAAAACAACTACGTGAACACCGACAACATTCTTACATGTGTGGACAGAGATCCTTTGGGATCTAGAAGAACCAAGTGTAGGCAGTGCAGAAGTGAGTAATAAAACCTGTAGTGTTAAGAATTTTAATAAGTTAGAACTGAAGACAGAATTCTAATACAGTAATTATAATGAGAGGGAAAAGAATCATACGCCGTCAAGACACTGTCTTCTGCAGGGAGGCCCTTAGAAGCTAAAGCATCCATCACTTTTCTAATAACCTAATTCACACGAGAAGATTCCTTTTTAGCATCTCACTTTAGCCATAGCATCTGTTATCAGCAATTATAACCTAGGCATTTCAAAAGACAAACAACCAACATCCCACCTCTATTGTTGATTGCCAAATGTCAACTGTTAAAGACGTCCCAGCTCTTGAATATAATTCACCAATCATCGTAAAGGAAATTCTTTGAACTTCCCACACACTTGGATGACAAGTAGAGTAATTTGAGTAACTTGAATTAGATTGGAAGAATGTGATCACTCCATGAAGCATATATAACAGTTGTTTGTATTCTGACAACAAGATGGTTTTCTGATATTCCCCAACAAGTAACCTAAAAAAATATGCAAATCTTGTGAGCCTCAGCCTTTTCCATAAGAGTGGAAACTACAACTTTGTGCACTTATGGAAACAGAATCAGTACAATCTCATACAAATCAAGTTATCTTCAACAAGATCAAGAATATAAAACAGATTACTGGCACAAAGCACGTGTGTCTTGTTGTTGATAGTTACAAGGCTGAAACGTGCTAGAGAAAGAAAGGAATTACCTGAGAGTCTCTAAACATTGTTTTGTTGCTCCTACCACTCCAGCATGCCCCAGAAAACTTGCATTTGCTTTAGCTTTACCAAGAAAAGTATCAACCATCCTAGTGAAGCAGTCAAGGCACAAAGTCCAGGATTTTGAATTGATTGTGAAAGAAACACGAGAGCAGACAATGTGGATCTGAATAATAATAATAAAAAGATTAAACAACAACACTTCATCCTATATCAGAAGTGTTAAATACAGAAGCACATATAAGTTATTTTGTTCGAATTTTTTTTATCATTTTGAGACGTAGCACAAGATACATTGCTAGTAGTATTATTACATTGCACTGAACCAGATACTATTGCTATTAAATGCAACCTCAATTACACAATAATAAAGTTGGAAAGACAAAAGTAAACTTACGAAACGCGACAACCGGATGAATGACTGAATTAATTGGTCATCAAGAGTTGCAGTTGATTCATCAAAAGAAACATTACGAGCTAGTTCCATCAGAAGCATAACATCTGCCGTAACCTAAAAAACTCAACACAAGCACATCAGATTCTACAAATTAGAGATGCCTGAGTAAAAAGTCCGGATCTTCTAGTACACTTGCTTCTCTGCTACATCCTTGCTACACTTGCAAAATTTAGTCGCACTTCTAATTTCCAGTTAATTTTGGTTGTAAATTAGCTAAGTATGAGAATAAAAATTGCGAATTGAATAATTTTGTGCGAATATATTAAATTTTTTGAAAGTGTAGCAGCATCGAAGTATGTAGCGAAAAAATGTGTAGTAGAGAAGATGCGGACACATGAATTAGAGAAATTAGTACCTCCTGAGGAGGCAGGTGGCGAGTAGCTGAAATGAGAGTATCTGATTGAGAGAAAACGTGATGGTCGAGGAGGTGGAGGACGGAGGAGGAGGAGGCCGGGGGTGTTAGGGTTTGAATTTCGTCCCGAAGTGTCAGAAACGCCGTTCTCCATGATCTTCCTGGTGATGCTGATGATGAAGATGAAGTTGTTTTTGCTGCCGCGGCCATGGAAATGAACTTTCCCCCAACTAACTGCTTCTACTTATTTAGGAGCGCAGTTTACAGGTTTACAGTTTTAGATCTCCAACTCTAGCCTTACGGTTAGAGCTGTTATATGTTTTACCAAATTATTTTGTCGATTTGAATCTACGACAAAAAAAAATGAAAAATCAGGGCTGAATTTGGATTGATTTTGTATTTTGCATTTTGCATTTTCATATGGAAATATCTGATATGGACCGGGTACATGTGGTATGTGGTACAGATTTGACCACATCCCTGCATAATGAGGAGAGAGAAGGAAATGCAGTGATGCTGCCCAAATCCTGGGACAAGATATAGTACAAATGGGACTCAGTCTATGTACGAATAGACCTTTTCATATTAGGTTTCACAAAATAAAAGTATTTATGAAATTAAATATGAGATCAAACTTACAATTGAGATTTAAAATCTACAATAATATCTATCATGTTATGAATATTGTGGATGTCCCTTTGCATTACCATAAGGTTCATATCATCTCCATTAATGTATTGAATGTCTAAAGACTCTTGGCTTTTCAAGTGACATAACATTCATTGTATGTTATGTATCTCCTAGCCTATAAATAGGCATGTATATTTGTTGAGAATAATAACAATAAGTAATACAATTCTCCTCCTTCTCTTAATCTCTTGAGTTTTAGTTCTATCATATTATATATTAGTAATTTATTCTTGAAGTTTCAAAACACGTTATCAGCACGAGTCTCTACCTGGCTAATCAAATCCATTCAATTACATTGTTCCATTGGCTAAACAATTAAGGTACACTTTATATTGATTGAAATTTTTATATATACATGCATATCTTAATTGTTTAGTAATATTGAGTGTGAAGAAGACAGGGGATATCTTCTGTTTATGAGTTTGAATGCTATGATCTGTTGCTGAGTGATTTTTATACATGATCAATTTAGAAGCTTTTAAGTATATCTTTAGTTCCTAAAGCTTCAGTTGTAAAATTTAGAAGTTTTTGTTTGATGCACTGTATTATTCTTGGATCACTGTGTGTTCACGGTATTGAATTGATCATAATAAGTTGATAATTCATTAATGAAAATCCTTTGCAAAATTTGAATAGTGTCGAACACAAGCCTCGGTTTATTTTTCTTTTGAGAACACATGTTCCTCTTCTGAGAACACATGTTCTTCTTTTGAGAACGCATGTTCTTCTTGATGACAGCACTCTAACATGTGTACCACGTTTATAAACTATAATATTTCCACACTGTGAATGCTCATTTTTAAAGTCATTTGATGCACTAGAAAATATTCGAGAATTAAATATCTGGTTACATAAGTCTAGCGATTTGGTGGTCTACAGCTTAGAAATTAGATAGTTGTTATATCTTTACTTATAGTTGTTATATATTAAATTAAACAGTTATTATATTTTCAGCTATGTATATTTTTATAGTCATGCATATATTTCGCAACATAATATATGTACCTCGGTATTTGTGTCATATATTCTCATTAACATGTTGGAAGGTCGAAAACAATATATAAATAATATATTGCAAGAAAATATAAAATTGTAAATTTTCTTATAATTTGATATATTCCTTTGTATAGTTAATAATGTCAAAACTCGCAAAACTTGAATTTGTTATATGGTTAGTTCTTGTTGAAAAATCGTCCACTAGCAGATTAGTAATGACTTGAGTTTCTTGACAATAGAACTTGGATTAAAACATATTATCATCTAAAGGATTGAGGTTTATTTAGTAATAATATATATTAAATATTTAGGCTTGAGCCTACTAGAGAAACTTGCAGATTCCCCTTAATCCATGTTGCTTGATATAAAATGAAAGTGTCTCGATGCTTTCTGTAACTACCATGTTACATGTATTATTCTTAGTAGTGAATATAAGGTTGTTGACCCCTCATTGTATTAACTCTTAATATGGAAAACAGCTTGTTCCTAAAATGCTAGTGTGAATTTCTATCTGTAAAAAAAAATGTTTCATGTTTTTACATAATTCTTTTCATGGCTGAGTTGTAAGTTGAAAGATTATGGAGCTTTCTTGTAAATAACTCTTATATAATGTGTCCTTAACAAAGAAAAGGAAATAAATTAAAAGTAAAACATATCAGAAAGATAGAGCTTGGACTATCTAATGTTTGGTCCGCTAGTAATGTTCTTTATAATCCATTAGATACATGATTGTGTTGTATGATGGAATATGTTTTAGGCTCATACATGAGAAGTTTTCTTAGTCAATCTATTTATCATAAAGAGTAAAACAAATACATAATTATGGAAAGTGTTACATATGTGTCTTCATATTTCATAAGCATAAAAGGTAACATAATATCCACTAAATTTTGACATTATATATATATTGTGACTCAACTGTATATGTTATAGTTTTATGTTCTTAACTTTATGGTCATACTATGCAATATTATATAATTTATGAGACCTTTTTAATATTTCTTGTGACATTTATTTGTGAAAAATATGAATATCTCTTCAGTTCAGTTAACAATAAATGGTGAAGATTTATGTCTGGCAAACAATGAAACTACTCATACGATACTTAAGGATAAGAAATATTTTCTCGATTGATAATAAAAATGACTAGCGTGAGTACGATATCGAGTAGTAAAAAAAAAATTATAGAAGGCTCCAGAAGAGCTAATATATAGTTACCTTGGGGAACGAAACTTGAAATAATTGCCAATCAATGAAGGAGATGGTGAATAACTTCAAATCACGAATATATACCAAGGCACTAAATGTACTTTGGAGAAATTGCGTGCATTCTCCACTGGTTTGTACTACACTAAAATTAATTCAATTAAGTCACATGCTATAGTAAACAAGAAGTTTACTGATAACTTCATAGTTTGGCACAACCGGTTGGGCCATCCCGGTTCTATAATGATGCGAAAAATAATGGAAAATTCATGTGGACATTCATTGAAGAGCCAACAGATTATTTCTAAGAATTTTTCATGTGCCGCTTGCTCGCAAGGCAAGTTGATTATTCGCCCATCACCAGTCAAGATAAATTTTGAATCTATCAATTTTCTAGAACGTATACAAGGAGATGTATGTGGGCCAATCCACCCCCATATGGACCGTTAAGATATTTTATGGTTTTAATTGATGCATCGACTAGATGGTCACATGTATCCTTGTTATGAACCCGCAACCTAGCGTTTGCGAGGTTACTTGCTCAGTTGATAAGATTGCGAGCACATTTTCCAGATTTTCATATCAAGAATATTCGTCTGGATAATGCTGTTGAATTCACTTCTCAGGCCTTCAATGATTATTGCATGTCCATTGGAATAAATGTTGAACATCCCGTAGCACATGTTCATACAAAAAACGGTCTTGCAGAATCGTTAATTAAACGCCTTCAATTGATTGCTAGACCATTGCTTATGAAGTCTAAACTACCCATTTCTGCTTGGGGACATGCTATATTACATGCAGAATCACTAATTCGCATCAGGCCAACAAGTTATCATAATTTCTCCCCATCACAAATAGTTTTTGGTCAGGAACCAAATATTTCCCATATAAATTTTTTTTGGATGTGCAATATATGTGCCGATTGCTCCACCACAGCGATCTAAGATGGGTCCTCAAAGGAGGTTGGGAATATATGTTGAATATGAGTCCCCGTCAATAATTAAATATTTAGAACCATCTACGGGGGATTTGTTTACGGCTCATTTTGCTGATTGTCATTTTAACGAGTTAGTTTTTCCAACATTAGGGGGAGAAAATAAAGAGCTGGGAAAAGAAATTACTTGGAATGAATTATCATTGCCTCAGTTTGATCCTCGTACTAAACAATGTGAACTAGAAGTTCAAAAGATAATTCATTTACAAAGTTTAGCAAATCAATTGCCAGATGCATTTATTGACCCGAAAAGAGTAACTAAGTCACATATCCCAGCTATAAATGTTCCAATTAAAATTGATGTCCCAGAAGGACAAACTCAAGCTGCTAGTGAGTCTAACGCACGATTGAAACGTGGTAGACCAATCGGTTCCAAAGATAAGAATCCTCGGAAAAGAAAAGGAGCAATAATTGGTAATGGCCAAATCGAGGAAGCAACAACTTCTGAAAGATCTCCAGAAGAGATTTTTGAAGAATCTCCAGAAGAGACCTTAAACATCACAAAAGAAAATATTCAGGTACCTGAGAATGATGAGATCTCAACAAATTATGTCATGTCTGGATAAAATGGAACCGAAAGCAAATCGACGTCGATGATAATTTTGCATGCAATGTAGCGCTTGATATTATGAATAATAATAAGGATCATGAACCAAAATCTATTGAAGAATGTCGACAAAGAATTGATTGGCCTAAATAGAAATAGGCAATTGAGGCAGAATTGAAATCTCTTATAAAAAGAGAAGTATTTGGACATGTAGTCCGCACACCTGAGGGTGTAAAACCAGTGGGATATAAATGGGTTTTTGTGCGAAAGCAAAACGAAAAGAGATAAATTTTGAGATATAAAGCACAATTACTTGCACAAGGGTTCTCATAGATACCTGTTATTGATTATGAAGAGACATATTCTCCTGTGGTGGATGCAACTACTTTTAGATTTTTAATCAGTCTGGCGATAAGATAATGACTTGACTTACGTCTAATGGAAGTAGTCACAACCTATTTATATGACCCCACTTGACAGCAAATTTATATGAAACTCCCAGAAGGATTTAAACTGCCAGAAGTAGCAAATTTATATGAAACTCGCAGAAGGATTTAAACTACCAGAATCAACAAATTCATATGAAACTCCCAGAAGGATTTAAACTGCCAGAAGCAGCAAATTCAAGTTCTCGAGAACATTACTCCATTAAATTAAATAGATCTCTTTATGGATTAAAGCAATCTGGGCGCATGTGGTATAATCACCTTAGTGAGTACTTATTAAGAGAAGGTTACAAGAATGATCCAATTTGTCCATGCATTTTTATAAAGAGATTTGGGTCAGGATTTGTAATAATTGCAGTGTATGTTGATGATTTAAATATCATTGGGACTCCTAAAGAGATTTTGGCAACAATGGCATACTTGAAGAAAGAATTTGAGATGAAAGATCTTGGAAAGACAAAATTTTGTCTAGGGTTGCAAATTGAGCACAGAAAGAATGGGATACTTGTACATCAAGAAAAATACACAGAAAAGGTACTTAAAATTTTTTACATGGACAAAGCACATCCATTGAGCACCCCAATGGTTGTAAGGTCACTTGATGTGAATAAAGACCCTTTCCGTCCTCGGAAAAAGGATGAAGAAATTCTTGGTCCTGAAGTGTCATACTTGAGTGCAATTGGAGCACTAATGTATCTTGCTAGTCATACACGACCTGACATATCATTTTCTGTCAACCTATTAGCAAGGTTTAGTTCATGTCCTACCTGGAGGCATTGGAACGGGATTAAACATGTACTTCGCTACCTACAAGGTACAAAAGATAAAGGTTTGTTCTTTACTAACCTATCCAAAGAAAATTTAATTGGTTTTGCAGATGCAGGGTACTTATCTGATCCTCATAATGCTCGATCACAAACTGGATATGTATTCACATATGGTGGAACTGCTATTTCTTGGCGTTCTATGAAACAAACTATTGTAGCAACTTCTTCTAATCATGCTGAAATTTTGGCAATCCATGAGGCTAGTCGTGAATGTGTCTGGTTAAAATCTGTAATTCACCACATACGAGAAAATTGTGGTCTATCATCTGGGAAAGAAGCTCTAATAGTTTTGTATGAGGATAATGCAGCATGTATTGGACAACTCAAAGATGGATACATCAAAGGTGATAGAACAAAACATATCTCACCAAAGTTTTTCTTCACTCATGAACTTCAGAGAAATGGCGATATAAGTGTTCTACAAATTCGTTCAAGTGAAAATTTGGCATATTTGTTTACTAAGGCGCTCCCAACTGCTATATTTGAGAAATTAGTTCACAACATTGGCATGCGTCGACTCAAAGATATCAATTGATGTAATCATGAGGGGTAGTAAATGCGCGCTGTACTCTTTTTCCCTTGACCATGGTTTTTCCCACTGGGTTTTCCTGGTAAGGTTTTTAATGAGGCAGCATCTCATGCGCATTATGGAAATTGTTCCAAATAATGGACATCCAAGGGGGAGTGTTATGAATATTGTGGATGTCCCTTTGCATTACCATAAGGTTCATATCATCTCCATTAATGTATTGAATGTCTAAAGACTCTTGGCTTTTCAAGTGACATAACATTCATTGTATGTTATGTATCTCCTAGCCTATAAATAGGCATGTATATTTGTTGAGAATAATAACAATAAGTAATACAATTCTCCTCCTTCTCTTAATCTCTTGAGTTTTAGTTCTATCATATTATATATTAGTAATTTATTCTTGAAGTTTCAAAACATATCAAAGTTTTTTCCAAAAAAAAAAAAAACTATGCTAAATAGTTTTTGTATTTATGACATAAAATACTTCAGAATTTTGTTAAGACAAAGGAAAAATAGTCACAACTGATGTTTACTAAATGGCTAGTAATATTGTCAAGACAATTGACCTCCAAATGACCAAATTACATTTTAGTTAACATTAATCCATCAATTAATTTCTCTTTTCAATATTTTCTTTTTTAATTTATCCGCATTATAATTTTCTATCTTATCCAAAAATCAGTCTAATATCTCTACATTATTTTATTCTCTAATATATTCCACTCAATCTCTAATTTTATATATCTTATAATAGTAGTAGCTCACAAAAAAAAAAAAAAAAAAAAAAAATTCAAACAAACACTATAAATTCTTCTTTTACTTTAATGTTTTTTGTCATACTTGTACATTGATCTCTTTTTGACATTTAAAGTAAATAGAGAAGAAAATCAAAGTTGTATTGTTCAAGCAATATAAATTTACAAATATTTCTTGTTTATTAGTTGTAATGAATGAGAATTTTAGACCATGAATTTCTTTTGGTTTATATCATTTGTTTTTTTTCATGTGAAATTCTAGCACTATAAAAGAGAGAAAATTAAAGATTGTGTATGAATAAATTAAGGACGAAAATATTGGAGAGATCGTGGTCTAATTTTTGAGATGTGAGAAAGAAAATTAGAGATTTATTGTATATTGATTAGACAAGAAAATATTAGATAGATAAAATAATTTAGAGGGGTTAATAATAATCAAAAGGGTAATTTGATCATTTAAAGACAAATTACCTTGGTAGAAGGAAATCTACCTTAACAATATAACTACCATTACTAAATTATATACTTTATCACTATTCACATGTGCTATTCATCAAAACAATTAATAGTTTACTTCATATTCAAGGGGAGAGAGGTGCCTCACAAGAGGAGGAATTAGCCATAGAACAAGGAGATTAAAGCTTGCCCATGTACAGGTAGGGTATCAAACCCACAATCTCACGGTCATGAGCAGCTGTCTACTCCACTTGGGCTAGGACACTTCGTTTGATATTTTCTTTTACTACATCAATAATATCATTACATATAGTACAATTTCAAATTTCAAATTTAGGTTGAAGCAATAGTGCTAATAATACAAGTATAATATAGGTCTAATCATGGTTGTCAAAATCGCGAGTTGGACGATCCTAAGGCCTACAACCGTGTTGGATCGCTGTAAAAATCGCTGTGATGTTGGATCGTTCTGGATCGTCGATCCAGATCATAAGATCGTAGGATCGAATGATCCATTACGATCCAACATTTTCTCTTTTTACAAACGGAACTGTGAAGAAGAAGAAGAAAATGGGACGCTGTGACGGCGGCGGTGATGGAGTCGCGGAGGAAGAGCGGCGTAGAGGCAGTGGTCGGGACTCGGGACTGGTGAACCGCCGACAGAAGAAATAGAGAAGAGAGAAAGGGAGCCGACAAAAGAAAAAGAGAAGGGAGGAAGGTAGGGGCGCGGCGGTGATGACGGAGAAAATGGAAGAAGAAAACGGAGAAATGAGACGATTCCTTCACGGCGGCGTAGAGGCGGGGAGGAAGAGAAAAGGGGGAGAAGGAAGGAAGGATGGGGGAGGGGAGGGGAGGAAAATGGCGGTGAACCGTCTGTCGCGGAGAAGAAAGAGAGAATGGAGGGGTTGGGATGGGAGGAGAATGATGATATACAAACTTTAGGGTTAGGGTTAGGGTGCTTAAGAGTATATATATAGTTAGGGCTAAAAGTGCAATTAAAATATTAGCATATAAAACCTTATAAAATAATTATATTGAAACAAGTCCTAAACTATTTACTTTGTATTTTTCAGTATTTAATTGGATATTAAAACAAAATGAGATGTTTAAGGGAATGATTTAAAATAAAATATATTTGAGATATTAATTGTAAAATAAAATATTTATTTTTTAATAATTTTTTCGGATCTTCCGATCCGTGTTACGATCCTCGAGTTTACGATTCTTGAGACCCCTTCCGTTTCGAGTCAAAAATACGATTTTGACAACCTTGGATCTAATAGAGAGTGTACGAGAAACGACGTCGTCTAGTGAGAAGAGGGTTTATTTCCAGAGCCGCTTCAAACAGAGTTTCTTTACAAAGCCGCTTCAAACTCTCATTTTCAATTGCTTTGTTTAAAGTGAAAGAAGAATCCAAAGAGAGCTTCAAATTCTCGTGAATTCTCTGTTCTTAATTATACTATCAGGTTTAGGGTTCTTCAGTGGTTTCTGTTTTCAATTCTGGTTTTAATTTTGTCTTATAAATGCGTATAACTTTTTTGTCGTAAATGATTAATTCCGACGAATTCTGACTGTTTACAATGAATTTCTGTAGGCCAAAATTATACTAGTTTGTGGAGATGTGGTTGTCTGGGGGAAATGGAGCTGTAACGACATTTTCCAGATTTTTCTCGAGGAAATGTGCTCCAAATTTGAGGAAGATCAACCCTAAAGTACCGCCACAAGAGGCTGCCTCCATTGCGGAAGCTCTGTACCATGTTATCAAGCAGCATGGCCCTCTCACTGTCTCCAACACCTGGAACCATGCCAAGGTTAATCTTCCACGTCAATGCTGTTAGATTATTAAATTTCTGGTTATGCAATATTCATGTTATATATTACTCCCTCCATTCCTTAATATAAGACTTTATCACATTTTGCGAAAATTAAGAAAGCAAAAAACAAGACACTGTTTTAGTTTAAATACAAATATTATTATCTTAAATATGATTTGTATACAAGTAATTTTAGAGTAATATTGATATTTTGATTTAAAAAACATCTTAATTTTTGCTTTCTTAATTTTATGAAAGTCTTATATTAAGGAACGAACACAGTATGCTCCAGCATTCACGATAGTACTTGTTCAACACTAGTATCCTGTTCACCTAAATAAGGTTTCCCTTAGCTCTTTTGAAGTTTTTCCTTTAGCCCCTCGATGATTTTAGACTCCTTATTCTGTTCCCATTGTGCCAAGTCCTCCTACTGCCACTGGATTTCAAGATGATTGAAGCCCTCTTCCCCCGAATTCAGGAAAAAAATGGAAAACAATAAAAAAAAGATCATCCTTTTGTTATGCTACTGCTATAATTTTTATCACGTGTTAATTGTATTAGCAAGAAACTATGCAGTAAAGAGGAGGCCAATTGTAGAATTCATTAGATTCAACAAAAGGGTTGAGAATGGAAGGAATTGTAGTTGCTCCAAAGATGGGGCAAGACGATATTTGAGAAAGTATTGTCTAGCAGATCTGCATAACTTTAGTGGTAGACTTATTGAACCATATGTCTGTTGGTGATGGTGTCATGATGATGAGCATATATTGGTTTGGCCTCTGGCATTGTGAGTCTGAAAAGTTCATGACGATTTTCAAGGCTAGGTGGGTGGGCATGTGGTGCATAGGGTGCAATAGCTACTAAGCTTATTTGAAATCCGTGGATGATCTTGATTTCTAACTTTTGGTTTCAAGTATTCCATTAAATTTACCTGTGACAGAAAATGCAGCTATGCTGCAGTTGTACAACTTAAGCTCGGAATACTAGATATCTTTGTCAAATATTAGTAGTTTTGTAGTTTTCTTTTAAGTTATTAAACTTTCTATGCTTGGACATGGTTTTATGACCGTTCTTTTCATAATGTTTTATGGAAGATGTATGAATTGGCTGATCCGCTGCATCTATAACTTCCCTTCATTATCATCTGTGGTTGCATTGGGAAATAGAAATGATGTGTAGAATTGTAAACTATCTGATGCTATTTAATGAGTCACGGTGCTTTTTCGTCCGAGTTAAACTCAACTTGTCCAATGGATATATATTGCAGGAAGCTGGTATTAACGGAATAAATAGCAAAACACACATGAAGTTGTTGCTCAAGTGGATGAGAGGCAGAAATATGCTGCAACAATCCTGTAACCAGGTCGGATCAAGCAAAAAGTTTTTGCTTTCTACTCTGCCTGGTCAGCCTCAGATGAAGCAGCGAAGGAACTCCATGGAGTGACGCTTAAGACTGGAAAGCCCAAGATGAAAAAACACAAGAAGCATGACACAAGTGTCTGGAAAATGAAGCTGGTTAACAGTAATTCTATTCCGAACATTAAGGATTGGGCGAAGCGCAGTAGGATTTATTTTTTCTGGGTTTTTTGTAATGCATATCAGCCTGATTCCAGTTTTATTTTTCCAATTCTCAGCTTTTATCATGAAAATTGTGGCTTGTCGAATGTATTTTGCTTTCAGAAATGTAGCAAGACTTTGTTTTTACATCGTTGAAGTTATTTAAACAAGTCCTGTTATCTGAGACGAGACCTGCTGCCATTGTAGGAGTTTGACTCTATTTTAAACAAGGATATAGTTGGATAATGCTTGATTTTAAAATAAAACGCCTTGAGTTTAATAAAAAAATATAAGTTGTTCGTAGGTGGATTGAAATTGTACGTTCCATAAAATATAAATTGTTCGTAGATGTGAATTGGGCGATGTTTACTTGCTCATGTGAGTTCCGTTCAATTCATGTTACAGTACTAAATGTTACAGTACTAAGATTGAGTGTCCCCTCGATAAGGGCAGATTCTGTCGTGGACTCAGGGCCACAGTGGCGCATGCACCACTTTGGGCTCATCATTCAATATTATCACGCTTTTGATTAAAATAATAAAAATAGGTGGGGCCTTATAAGAATTTTTTATTTTTTTTAATCAAAAGAGGTGATGTGGTTAATTCTGGACCAAGTGGTCCACAACCCCACATATAGCCCAGGTCTATATCAGAATTTTCCCTCGATAAGACCCCTCCCTTCCATAATGTGAGGACAGGCGACCCCAACACCTTGGCTTTCTCCATCCTGGATAACATTGTCAGCAGAAGATGATGAACATATACTAGTTAGTTAAATTCTGATTTCACACAAGATAGCCGATCAGAGTGCACGATACTCTGCCCTGCGTATCGCGTATCTATACTTTTGTACTAAAATGTGGTGCATTCTCGTATCAGTACTTTGACAGGAGTAGGGGTGTCAACGGGTTCGGGCCGGCCCGAACCCGGCTCACATAGCTCGAAAAAATGTGAGCTTGGTAAGGTGAATGTGAGCGTGAGTGAGCTTGAGCTTAATATTCAAGCTCGCTTATGTGAGTGAGCGTGAGACTGACCCCGCTCAACCCGAAAAGAGCTCGAACCCGAATAAGATTGATATAATTAAAATATTATATATATATATATATAATAATACTAATTTAAAAAAAACTTATATACATTATAATTATAATTATAATGTGTGGATTAACTCAATAATCTTTTTTTTGGGTAGAAAGGAGATTATATTAAAGAATGAGTCTTACAACGAGAGAGAGACAGTGACAAAAGTTAAAGGAAGAGAGAAAACGAGAAAAGATAGCACTGGGAAAACACTGTATAAAAATATATTGGGATGAATCACAACAAAAAAGTGAGATGGTGTAGAAGAATTCAATGGGATTGTCAAAATTGGAATTGCAACCGACAAATGGAATTAAATCAATCTTTTGAAATTTGCAAATTTGTCATTTGTTAAAATTTTTAAGTGCATGGATTCTCTTGTTTTGTTTTTTTTGTTTTTTTTATATAAGACTCCTTTTATTAAAGCATATCAAACAATTCTGAAACTTTTGCTTCTTTTTGTGTATTCTTGTCCAAATTTAGTTTTAAGGCTCATTGTATTATGTTATTCTTGAGACGGGATTTTCGCTTTCTTCGCTAATATAAGTGAGCTTGGGAAGCTCGTGAGCTAAGCCTCGAGCTCGTGTTAAAATGTGAAAGTGAGCGTGAGCTCAAGGTTTATGAGCTTTTTCCGGCTGAGCGTGAGCGTGAGCTTTGAATTTTTATGTGAGTGAGCGTGAGCTATGCTGAGCTCAGCTCACATAGCTCGATTGACACCCCTAGACAGGAGCATACTATATCAGTTAAGAAAAAGCCTTAAAAAATTAAAATCTTAAAAAAAATAGTATAATCCTTGAAGGGAAAGTATGAAATTTGGCAATGAGACAGATGTTTTCTCCTTCAGAAATTCTAATTAAGAACTTTTATTTTTCATTGGTAAATATAGTAGACATCAAATACTTGCAAGCCTTGAGCGGCTTTCGTATACATACATGATACATATCTATATATAGCTTCGTTCCTTTCTAGAGCTTTTTTAATTAAAAAAAAAGTGAAAAAGATATTTAAGCAGCTGTTGCTGGAGATACCTTATTAATTAGCAAGAAATTACTGGAATCAACAACTCACAATACATTAATACACAAACAGCTATAAGGAATTAAATTGATTTGCATATGAAGCATTACTTAATTTGACTCGGTTTTATTGCATGGGGAAACAACCCCTCTAGAGGGCGAATTATTTGTGTCTTGGACGTGGAATTCGACCCACTGCCATAGTCTAGGGCTTAATCTGAGTGTTCAGTTTGTTGGTCACTTGTAGAACTAGTCTTCTTTTTCTTTCCGCCCTTCTTCTTAATCTTGTCATGTTTGGGTGTTTCTGGTGAGGAGTTTTCGAGGTAATCGGAGATGTTCATATGAACTCCGGGATCATTGGTTGAATAGCTACCTCCCATCATTATTGAATTATTTATTGCCTGAAAATTGCTATTCACGTACGTACTCAATAATCCTTCCTTTTCCTCCATTTCTCCTCCTTGATGAGGCAATTTTTCATCCATCTCGCCTCGCATGGTGGCACCTACATTGTTACCTGCTAGCGTTATGATTCTGACTCCGTGCTCATCATCATCCTTTTCGTCCTCGCCATGTGGGCCCCCGGGTTTGTGAACCTGGTGGCTAAGACTGGAGAGACGATTTGTGAGTGCGGATATCATCTCTCTAATCTCCAGGTCAAGATGTTTTTGATCGGGTTTTGTTGTTTCGGAAGGCATAGCTTTGCTTCGTGTTTCCCAATGAATTGGAGAGATGGAGGAAAGTTTTGATAGAAATTATTAAGAAAAGAGAACACCACGTAAATATATAGAGAGATCTTGGCGATGGATTATGGATATAAATAATAAGGAGCTAGCTAGGCTGGCTTCGAGGTAACACTACGCCTCCACTGCATAACCGGCGGATCCAGAATTGAAATTTATGGTGGTCCCTCAATAATTTAAGGGAGCCTACAAATTTCGTTACATATTAGACAATTTAAGATTAAAATTTAGGGTGGTCCCTCAACAATTTAGGGTGAAAATTAAACTTGTTTCTTTGATCTTGGGTGGTCTGGGCATACTTTGACTACCCCTTGGATCCGCCTCTGTGCATAACGTTCTTTTCTTTGGTACATACGAAATAATATTTTAGTGTCGAATTAAAAACGTGACGATTGAGATTTTTTTTTAGAATTTTATGACCAAAAACAGTGTTCTAGGTCCTTAAGGTTACACCAATGTATTATGATTTTCAAAAATCAATCGTCAATTTTTAATTTGGACGAACGAGATTTATTTTGTAAATGTGGAACTTAAAGTGTTCCGGACAAGAGGATAGTGGGATTGAGGGAATTTTTTTTATTTGCTAAAGGTAATAGTAGCAAGGAGACAGAGAGTGCTTTTCTTTACTTGGCAAATAAGGATGCCTCCCATGTGTTATTCATTTCCCCAAGAATACAAGTGACCAAAATGCTTTGCTTCATGAAGGGTCAATTCTTCTTATAAAACTTTTGTATATTACAAGTTTTTCACTATTTCTGGTATCAAGTAGATATGAATTGTGATCAAATAGCTATTTCATTTCCCCATGCAATGATGTATTGATGTGTTCTGACTTCTTAATCAATTCTTCGGAAGTAGTTTTATCATAGTAGTTTTTTATACCTATGATATATAGGGTTTACTTCGGTAGAGTCTGATCCGGATTTAAACTTAAACTCTCTTTAAATTGAGTTCATGAATGAAACTTCAAATACTAAATTATTGAAAATTTAGTTTGATTTAAAACTAGTGTGTGACTGAGACAAAAAATTTCATATTGAGACTCAATCTAATCAGACCCACACAACTTTTTTATTTTGTGTCACATTTCTTCCACACATTACATATTCCCAATATAAAAAATTTGAACCAATTCGCATGCACCGAAAGCACTATCATGGCTTCCCCCCCCTTTCCTTTTGGGTTGGGGAGACGAATGATCACATCTTAGTTGTTATCGTTTGTGACCCCGAATGCTTTCTCGGGACAAAATCGCGATCCAACGATTCAAGATGTCTTGAGAGTAACTAATTATCATAGAATTGTAGAATTTCTACTAGTAAGCTACCGTATCTATTCATATCAATCGGATTAATCGAACTTGGGCCTCCGAAAGTGAATTGGTATAGTGATGCATATAAGAAATGCTGGGCCAGTGGACCATACGAGAGAGAGAGCGAGCTCTAATATGCTTCACAATTCAATGAAGTTGAAGGCTTGAAGGTCTCTCATCCACCACATGATCATCACCCCTCTACAATGACATAAAAAACATGGAATACCTTTTCATTCAAGGAAGGTAATATTCATGTGTTTTATAATAATCTTCCTAATTTATTTGTTATCTTTTTTTTTTTTAAAACTACCCTCACTTATTGCTATCAAATGCATTAGTTTATGAAACAATATGATTAGTCTTAATTCATAAATTTACTCTGGATTTTTTTTTTTGAATCTCGGCTGGGCGGTTGCCCATAAAGGGGAGAGAGAACTGTCTCACAGGAGGAGGAGATAGTCCGAGAAAGAGAGACTTTTTAAGGTTGCCCCATGTATGGGGAGGGTGTCGAACTCGGGACCTCTCAGTCACGAGTCGAGATTATTGGTGTGTATTAAGAAATATATTATAAGATTTAGAGTGCAAAAGTTATGTGATATATTAACGTAGAGAAGGTTTTTACAGAATAAGTTTTGCCTGAGAGACTCTCCCTGCTCCGACTATGTCGGAGGATCTCTATAGACTACTAGAGTTTTCTACGCTGCCTTCGTGCACGTCGTTCAATCCAACGATAAATTATATCATCGCCCGAGACCTTTATTCACTAATTTTTGTCATACTTTTTAGTTTAGACATCGTTTTTATGGTATCGATTTTGCGTGCTGCCGCTACAATAGCAGACCATCAATCTGAATTGGGGAACCTGATATTTACTGGTAGTTTATAGAGTCGCCGGACTGGAGTTTCTCCAAGAATGGATGATGTATTATGTTGGTGGGGCACATGGAAATGTGAAGTTTGAAAATGTTTGTGGAGAAAATGGGAAAAGTAAACTGTTGGATGGTGGTCGAACGGATAAAGGGGGTTTCCAATTAAAGGGAGCTTGGAATTTGGAGAGGGGGAGCAATTGACGTCGTTGGAGACAAGGAAAACGACCACCGGAGACAAGGGAGACAATCGAGGGCGCAAGAAAGTAGCGGCCAACCAGGGCAACATCGATCATACCAGATTCTTGAGCCAGAATCTTGGGCGGGGGTCTTTGGTTTATGTTGGATACTTTTTCTTTGTGTTTTCGCCCAAGTTTGGTTGAACATATGTTTTGGGTCTATGATGATGGCAGAATTTTCTTTGAATATGGGCCGAATGGTGCTAGCCCAGATTTGACTGAATCTCTGTCTAGGCTGGACCAAGCAAGCCTTTTTTCGGCTGGTCCCTTTTCTGGCATGTTTCTTACCGGCCGTCTATTTTTATTATGCGGCTTGAAAGTTTATAATTTTTGCACTCATCAATTTTTAAGCATAGACCGTTTCAACTTGACGCCATTTTTTTCTGATGACTTATTCACAGTTGATTATTTATTTCCGTTTGGCGTTAACTATGGTAAGGTGGAGGCCGCAAATCGGCCCCATCGAAGTCCATGAGTCTCTTAATTGAGAATTGTCTAGGACTTAGCAATTTCTGGACAATTCAAGGCCTAGTGTGCTTCAGTATGTTTCACAAATCTAATAGTTTTCTATTTTTCATAATAAAGCCGCATATCGGCCTCATGATTAATATCATGATATGGTTGGATTTTTTTCTTTGTCTTAAATTGGGATTTATTTTGAGTTTTTTTGTAAGCAATAAATGGAGGCGACCGTCTCAAACTGGGAAAAACATCCCTCAAGATAGAGTTTTGTTGCAACATGGTTTTGGATGGAGGATTGAAGACGGACGTTCTGTTCGTATCTGGCATGGTCGCTGGCAAGCTATCCTACGCGGGTTTCAGCTGATCTCCCCTCCTATTTGTAAGGGTTATGAAAGTTTGCAGTCAAGAACTTTGACTAGTGTGGAAGACTTCAAGTTTGCACGTGACCTCAGATTTATTTTTATCTTTTTTGAGTCTATTTGTACTGGTCATAGAACATTGTACCTCTTGGAACCTATTCTCTAGTGTTTTCTATGTCCGCGGGTCATGTAATGTTCTGACTCTTTAGCTAGCTAGACTTTTCATAAACCTTGTTGATTTATTTCAAAGGGCAGGGGATCCATTGAAATTTCACCTCCCTCATGTAACTCCTGATATCAATTAATAATATTATTTCTTTTTCAAAAAAAAAAAAGTACAAAAGTTATACTACTCATGCTAAAACACCAAATGAATATTAATCTTGCACTTGTCAAATAAAAGTAATTTACCTTTTCGATCTGGGGAAGAATTAGTTAGTTCATAGTTATTTTTATCACAATGTCAATAGTATCTAAGTAAAATTAAATATGGTCTTATGAGATATTTTATCATAATTCTTGTGACAAAATGGAATTATAAGATTTGTTGGGAAAGGGAGGAAGTAGTACTATTAGTATTGAATCTATTTATGCTAAAATTGTTTATGGTAATTTATGTCAATATTGAAATCATATATATGTAATATGTCAGTTTGTTTTAGACTCAGCGAGACAATTCAAAATCCCCAATTCCCAAATAAGTTCTCACAAACATAAATTCATGTTAATGGTATAAACTAGACTCAGCAAATTTAGTATCATAAATTAATCGGGAATTCCTTTTTCCTTAGGTATTCGAAGCTAGGGAAACATCAAATTATTCAATTTATGTATGTTTAATAGGATGAAATACAAAATTAAAAGTATAACTATAAGTTTGATTGATATATAAGCATGAATTTAATATCCACTATCATTTCGGGATATTCTTGTTGACATAGCGAGTTTGATTGACTAGTTGATGGTCACAGATACGAGGTGTGACATTTCACCTAATAATTGACCTTCAAATTCTTTACAAACAAGTTTCCCAACTTTCTAACTCACATATTTATGTCCCTCCACTTCCAAACTCATTAAATGTGCCCCAAAACACTAAATGTACCCAACCTATAACACAAAAACATATTCCATAACACATAAATTAATGCAATACAATTAATCATGCAAAATTAAATACAAATAATAAACACATAAGTAAAAAAATTCCGGATATCATAACAGATCAGATTGTTGATCATACCCTAATCATCTTCTTAAATGATTCCTATCAAATTAACTCAATTGATGCCTTCTAAATTGTATAAAGTGGTCAATTCTACAACACAACACGGAACACGATCTCTACAACGTTGCTAGTGAGTACTCTAATGGTCCTTTGGATATTTCATTTCTATCGGAAAAGTTTATCCAAAAATTAGGTAGAGTTTGTTGCCTTTATTTAATTTACAACCACTAAATCGGTGGTGGGTTTCGTCAGTCGTCATTCATAGCAGTCTGTGAGACAAATGAGCTCACTTCAAAAATTGAAAAATTCTGATATAGACCTGGTCTACAAGTAGGGACATAGACCACTTAATCCACAATCAACCACATCCCCTCTTTTGATTAAAAAACAATAAAAATGTCTCAAACAATGCACCAAAAGGGAAAATATTTTTATTATTTTAATCAAAACTCGTGATGCTATTGAATGCTGACCAAAGTTTGACTCACGTCCACTTTAGTGAGCGCTAGTCCACGTACGTAATTGATCTCAAAAATTTGCTTAGGATGTACTGGGATCGGTTACATTTTTAGTTTAATTTGATTTGAAATTAAAAGTAGAGTCCCAATTATTTTTGAATTGAGTATGCAAATAAATCTAAAGCATTAGAAAATCTTGAATCTGATTTCGGTTTGAGACACTATAATCTCAGTTGAAACAGATATATGTCACAAATTCGAGTCATCTCCTAGTCCACCAGGATAAAGAATGAGACTGGAGCGATGAATTCCTTCATTTCATTTCAGGTAAACAAATTAAACCAATTGTCCTTTACTTTCTTTCTTTCTCCATTATTCCTCAACTACCTACAACAAGGTTAGATCGGACTTTATCTATCTGTTCTGCTAATCTTCACTTGCAACTTTTAGTTTTTCGTCTATTCTATTTGATTATTTATAAAGGGTATGCTCCAGTGTTGTTCTTCTAATATTTTTTAACACAAAGATTCATTCTTTTTTATATTGGGTTTCAGATTGATTGCTGGAATGAATTGATAAAGTTGGAAATTGAAGTCCGAATTAGGTTGTAATTGTAAATGCAAGAATGGTAGGTCCAGTGGAGGATTTGGGTGGCGCCCAAGAAGAAGATGCTCATAATCTTTCTGAGGTTAGCATTGTTGTTTCTGAAGATGATGAATCCCTCAACCACCACAATGGTGTGGAATCTCAATCTCCTAAGAAGCCCCAATTATCCAGAAATCCTAGTTCCCAAGAACAGTGCAGGTATATTTTAATCTTTCATATGAACTCACGCGGTCCCAAATTATTTGTGCACTTTGTGTTTTACACAGGAATTAAAGTTTCATCAAATTTTATAGTAGAATATGATAAAATGTAAACACGACCTTATTTATTTTTACTCTCAATTTAATTATACATTATTTTCTCTCTATTTTACTCTCTCCAAAATTCAATATAAAGGGTAAGATTGGAAAAATCATAATTAATAAGCCATTTATTTATAAAGTTGACAATTAATTTGGGACATATTAAAAAGAAATGTGGACCGATAATTTGTGACGGAGGGTATACCAAATTGGTTGTCAAAATGGATGATAATATAGCTATTATTGTTCTGCCTTGAATGTGTAATTGTGTATCTATAGCAAAGTAAGCCAATCCTGATATGCTATTCTCATTTTATAGGTCTTATCTTATAGACCAACTTCAGTATGTTTGCTCAGTGAGCCAGTGATTCATTCAATTTCATTGCTAAAACAACTAACTCCCTTCGTTTCATAATACAAGAAGCTAAATACCTTTCAGTAACATTTAGTCGAAAAATTGAATGCTTAAAATAACCTACCATGAATCTAGGCAGCCTGTCAACAAGGGGGAAAAAAAATGCTAATGTGCTTCTCCAGAGACTTGAGAACACTCATTAGCACGCACTTGGTGTCAGAACTTCAATATTAAGATGCAAATATGGCTCAATTTTGGTTTTATCTGTACCATGTAGAGTTTGCCAGCAGGAAAAGGAAGAAGATTTGATAAATTTAGGATGCCATTGTCGAGGTGATCTTGCAAGAGCGCATCAGTCATGCATTAGCACATGGTTCAACAGTAGAGGTTCAAATACATGCGAAATATGCCAGTGAGTTGTCCCCTAAAATTGTGGCTTGTTTAGTCCAGTTCTTTATGGTACCAATATTTCCTCATTTACGGCATTGTTTTTGTAGGCAAGTAGCTTCAAATGTGGTACTTCCGGAGTCCCAGGAAAGTGTAGGTATCCTGATTCTAAAATTCAAGAGTTGTAATAAAATCTCTCTAAGTATTGGATATGCTCATCTTTGTTGCCTTGTGATTATAGGCTTCAGTTTTTTAAGATGCATCTTTAAACTAGCTAGATCTGGGTCAAGTAAATAGATCAGTGTGCTTTACATGGAATGCATTATAAGAGATTTCTAAGACTTCTATATATGATCCTTGTAGAAAATCTCTGAAATCGAAGGGTCCGGCTAAAACATTCAGTTCAGCTAGAGTAAAGTCAACTATACTTGATAGTTGATACACAACCAATTTGGTCCATATATAGTGTCTACTCCATTCATAAGTCACAGTGTCACACTAATGCTGAACCTTTTTTCTGACTCGACTTATTTAAGTATAGTATGTGTAAGACTAAGATATGTGTTGTACACCATCAACTGAATAATGATCGTCCAAATGGGGGACCAGAGGCTATTTTAGTTCAACTACAGCCACATATGCAAGAGAATTTTGAAGGTTTTGGATTTAGGTGCGGAAATGATCTCTATTTGCATAAAGATCATCTATTTTTCTGGTTTTTATATAATTTAGCAAGTGCAGAAGTTAGTTTTGCAATCTTTTCTTTTGAGCAGTGTCGTCAGTTCTTCAACCAAAAGTAGCATGTTACTTTCCTCAAATGGGTCACTTAGGACTAAAATACTTTTCATGCACAAAAGGCAAGTTACTGGACGTGGAGAGCGGACTCTGCTTATAGAGGAACGGCGGTTGGCCAAGAACATGAAAGGGTGAGGTCTATGGGGCTTACTTGGCTAAAATAGAAGGTGGAATCGATCCATTGAGACTTGTCCCACCTCCCACACAAAAATACACCCCCGGCCTTGCTGGCAGTAGTGGGCCATTATGTGTGGGAGGTGGGACCAGTCCTAATGGACCGGTTTCACCCCCTAGTTACCTGGCTTACTTGTTTGGTTCTCCCTAGGATAGATGTGTTATATGTGATGACTTGAGAGATAATTTAATGACAGGGTGGTTGTCTGAATCCTCTTTGGATAGCATTCTCAATCCTTATTGGCGGTCTTCTACTGGATGTGCTTATATCCATCAGCCTAGGTGTTACTGCTCTTCCTGTAAATATTATAATTGGTATACTCCTTCGAGCTTTGTGTCATATCCGTTACGCGATAGTAGTATGAAAATGGTACTGCTTTTACCTGGTAAAATGAATAAAATTTGAAAGTGAATTGTGCAGGAGTGATTATCGTGTTAGGTCTTGGAACGGCTATAAGGCTTGCCTTGGAGTTCTGCTACAACTGGAGTGTAAGAAGAGCAGTGCATGGGGTGGAAGCAAATGCCAGTCTCGGTTATCAACCACCTTTATAGACTAAACTTGTATATAAGAGAATTCTTGGTAAATTTGGAATCCTGATGAAGATATTTTCTTGCTGGTTTTTTCAGTGTAACTTTGGCAATTTCATTACAAGTAATGAGTTCACTTAAATGGTAAATTTAGATTAGTTTTCTGATGTTTTTGTTACTTCGTTGCGACTGCTTGGCTCTAATGTCATATACTGGGCATTGCATTAGAATGACATTGGTTGGGTAGAATGGTCATACCATGACATTGATTTTTTTTGGGACAACATTTATGTCCAGGACGGAAGTGGGGATTTCCGTTCTGGACTGACGTGGCATGTCCAAACGCACCTTGTCACGTTAGTCCCATGATGGAAATCCCATTTTCTGTCTTGGGGAGAACGGAAGTGGAACTTCCGTCCTCAACCTCCAGAAAATTTCCAAATCTATTTTTTTTCCATTTGTTTGATTTATGCACGACTCCCAAGGACAACCCCCACTGGTTGGTTTTCTATATTTATTTTATTAACTCCCCTGATCCCCTCTGTCTACGTTACTAACCTTTTTCTTATTTTCTTTTTATATATTATACTTTCTATATATTTCTAATCTCCTTGTAATGCTTTCCAAATCCCACGCTTCTTTTTCTTTTTAATTTTTTTACTTTATTTCTTATATTATTTTATTAACTAGTGATTTTCTATATATATTATTTATATTATACTAACTTTCCTAATCTAAATAAAATTTCTAATTAATTCTAATTCATTGTGCTAAGCATGTTAAACCCGGGCCGGGATGGAGATTGGCTTCCATAAGTCCAACTTTTGTATAAAGTGAAAAAGGTAATCAAAGTTGGTTTGGTTTCGGCAGCTGCGCTTGTTAAGAATATTACGAAATTTATGGAGTCGTCATTTAATACACTTTATTCTTTCGTGGCCGATCCTCATAAAATGAAATAAAAATATTATTAAATTCATTCTAGAATTTTATTTATTTAATATTTCTTCATTCTAAATATAAGATTCTCTTTAGACAATTTTAAAAAATTAAGGAAATTATTATTTTCATTTAAAGTTTCAATATTATTCCTTTCTCTCTCACACTTTTATAACATAAGAAAGAAAGAAAAATAGGAATGACAGAGGTGAAAAATAAAAAAATGTCGAGGGTATAATTGACCTAAATTGTTGACAACTATTAAAAGAGCCCTTAAACAACAAATAATTTGAATATTTATAAATCTGCTAAACGACAATTAAATGAGAATGGAAGGAGTAATAGATTACTATTATTAAATTAAAAATAAAGAAGAATTGGAAAAAAGCAAGTGCTACAGTTGTACTACATTACCTTTTTCTCATCGTCATCCAAAGAAACCAAATCTCAATTGTTTTTGTAATCTCCAGAAAATCTTCTCAAATGGAAATGGAAAATTTGCCGTTGGGGTTTAGATTCAGACCGACGGACGTAGAGCTAATAAATCATTATCTGAGGCTTAAAATCAACGGCCGCCATTCGGAAGTTGACGTCATTCCCGAAGTCGATGTCTGCAAATGGGAGCCCTGGGATTTACCCGGTACCTACTCTCCTTATTTATCTCTTTTTATTTTTTTTAAATTTTAAATTTTTAGGGTTTAGCTGAAATTCTGCATCGCGAATATGTTCTTTTCTTTTTTTAGGGTTTAGGTGAAATTCTCTCTGATTGATTAGTATAATTCCCATCTCTATCTTATAAAAGAAAATTCTGCATCTCGAATATGTTCCTTTTTAATTTTTTTTGGGTGTTTCTTCTATTATGAGTATCGAATTTCTCTTTCCACGCGTCACAGTAATGATGATGATGATTCTAGTATACAGCCACTCTGACAGGTGTTGACCATTCCGTTTTTTACTTACAAAAAGAAGAAGAAGCCTTGTTAAAATGGTTTTCCAACAGGGACTGATTTAAGTATTTGGTGTGATCAGGGCTTTCAGTTATAAAATCAGAGGATCCAGAATGGTTCTTCTTTTGTCCACGTGATCGCAAGTATCCAAATGGACACCGTTCTAACAGGGCTACTGATGCTGGTTACTGGAAGGCAACTGGCAAGGATCGTACAATCAAGTCCCGCAAATCCTCTCCCTCTGGTCAGTCTAGCCCCCATTTGATTGGGATGAAGAAGACTCTTGTTTTCCACAGGGGTCGTGCCCCTAAGGGCGAGCGCAGTAATTGGATCATGCATGAATATCGTGTCACTGAACCAGATCTTGACGGAACAGCCTCTGACCAGGTTTGAGTTATTTTAGCTTACCCATGTATGTTCTTTACTTGATGTATTTTCTGAAATAATTTTGGGGGGAATGTCTTATATCATGAGATCAAAGTACACGCATTTTATGCTTCAATAATAATGGATGGTTATCAAATGTAAATATAAAAATATAGGCTAATGATATCCTTTTAAGAACTATACCTGATCACCCGAGTAAGTTCATTACAACAGTAGATACAGTGTTGTTAAGGCTCACGCCTCAGGCGCGCCTTTGCACCTCAGGCTCCAGGCTCGTGAGATATCGCCTCAAAATCTCAGGCGCGCTTCAAATTAGTGAGGCGCGCGCCTTGAAGAAAAGGCTCCAGGCACGCCTCGGGCGCCTTTGTAATTAATCTGATTCTAATGAATGGGCGCGCCTTGTAATTAAATCCGATTCTAATGAATGGTTGCTTAGTGAGTTAAAAAATGATGAGCGAGTATTTGAAGATTCTAATTTAACAAACCTTTACACCTTTCATCAACACCTCCTCGCTACATCAATCTACCTTGATCAGAAAATACTAAACGACTTGATCTTTTTTACGTACAATAGAGATTTACTTCGTTGGCACGCATTGAACGATTAGATAAACCCTATGATGATTCAGATTTTCCTTGGGTTGAGGTTTCTAGAGCAGCTGGAGTAAATGAACCACGCTACCCATCTAGGTTAAGAGGAGCTAGTATTTCTCATTCTCAACATTCACCTCCTAATTTTAGACCATCATCTTCTTCATATGTCTCTAGCTTTGATGAGAATAATGAAGATGAGTAAGAAGATTCTTCCTTGGATAAAGAGAATCAAGATGAAAACAATGATCTTGAAGATGATTCTGAAAATTAGGGGTATTAACTTTTTATTTGTTTTGCTTTATCTAATAATGTTTTTTTTTTTTTGGGAGAGAACTACATTATGGTTATTTATTATTATTTTTTTTCTATATTTGCATGCTATTAATATATCTATAATAATATTTATTCAAGATGCACCTTTTTTCGAAAGGCGTTCGCCTTTTTTGCGCCTTGCGCCTCAAGGCTCCAAGTCCCCTTTGCGCCTTAACGCCTTAACAACACTGAGTAGATAGATAGTAGAAGTGGCAAATTCTGCGGTTCAAACCATCAAGTACCAAAAGAATATCGTGGAAATGGGATTAGATAAGGAATGTATCCTTTCCTATGAATGGTAGCTTAGCATATATAGCTTTGTTCAGAAGTTAATCCTTGGGATAAGTGTCCACTTACTCGGGAGTGATAGGATTGTTTCTCGCAGAGAGTATTTGAGGCATATTTGTGCAATTTCTTGCTGGCCTTATTCTTGGCGAGTGAGAGGATGTTCTTGCCGATCATGAATCTTTGGCTAATGCAGAGGTTTCCTGCACAGTAAAAGGATTTTTAATTAGGTTATCTCCCATGCTTGGTTGATACATATTCAATGCAGAGCTGTGCTACCTCTTTGTTATCAATTGCTAAATATGGTTGGGGTTGCTTGGTAGTTTTTATAACAGCAAACTGTTCATATTTTTTTCTATGCCAATGTTGGTCACTGGAGATAACTCTCTCTAGAATTGGAGCTGAATTAATGCAACTTCAAGAAGATGCAGTTTAACCGTTTGTTGCTGGTAGTTTGTCCTTTTAGCTAATTATTTAAATTTCTGCTATTTTACCTCTCATACAGGCTCCATATGTCCTTTGTCGCTTATTTCGGAAGCCTGACGAGAAAACTGATACTTCGAAATATGATGAAGTTGAACCCATTGTCTCTTCACCTACCACAGTAAGATCCTCACCTGACGACTCATCATCAGATCTGTTTGAAGAACAATCACTCCTGGATGCGAAGGTAGGCAAACAACCAGAAGCTATGACGGGGTGGTTGACTGATAAATCAGACGAAATGACCTCCAATAGTCGTGTGCATGTTGAAAGTTGCATGTCTGATGCTGAAGATCACTCAACAGGTGCAGCTGCCTCTAAGGTATGAGTAATTCAATTTCTTTGAGCGAAATCTCTGATTTCTGTCAAGGATTGCCGTATAACTCTCCAAGAAACTTCACATCCATAATTTTGTTTCCTGCTGTTTGTTTAGAAATGTTCACTTTTAGGAGGCGATCCAATGTGCCACAAATCCATGACTAGCCGTGATCAGAAGATTTTATCACCTTTAGGTTCAAATTGTAATACAGATATGGCATGCCCAGATTCACCCTTTGCCGATGACTTCGGTGGCAATCACAATGGACTGCATTTTCAAGATGGTACCTCTGAACAGGACGTTTCTTTAACAGAGTTGTTAGATAACCTTCAGAACCATGAAGAGTATCCTTGTGAGGGGTCAACGACTAATAAATTTTCAGATATGGGTATATTGTCTGGGAACAGTGATTCACTCCATCAAGGGATAGCAAAGAGCGGAAATCTCCCTGTTCATGGATTATTCACGGAGAGGAATAGTAGTATGCTTCAAGGACAGGTAAATGCAGCCTTCTTTCCTGTAGATCCTTAACTGTAAATCTGAACTTGTTTGCCTCCCTCTTTTAGCTAAGCCTCCCCTCCCGCTTTTTTTTTTTGGGTGAGCGTAGTTCACTGTTCTCCACGTGGCATGCTTGGCTTGTGGTTACAGGACTTGAAGACAAACACTTTATACTCATGCCCTATGTTTGGTTCTTCTCATACCTACCTTTGGTGCTTCACGTTTTTCTATAGGTTCAAAGTTCACAGCAATGGCTCCATGCCCGAGTATCTGACCGTGATGCAGAGTGCACTGCGAGTAATTTATGCTCACTTGGTGATCAATATGCTGGAAATGATATGTCATCTGCCTATTCTGTGATGCAGCCCCTCTATGACCCAGAGCACTCTTTTGCTCATATAAATCCTGCTACTCATGGTAGCAATGTTAAGGTTGGAACTGGTATCAGAATTCGTCAGCGTCAGCCACAGCCACAAAATCGAGCAAGTCCTGAAAACCTTACGGCACAGGGCACTGCAGCAAGAAGAATCCTCTTGCAGATGGATCACACCGAAGCATGCAGTGACGCCAACAACTTTAATGATGAAAAGCAAGAAGAGTCCATCATTACTGAGGTGAGATTTATAATTATTAATAGATTCTGGTGGTGAATACGAATAATAAGCAAGGAAGACTTGTTACTTGAGTGAGTAATATGGTCATTTGTTAGCAGGTTTTAGTTTTTTTATGTTAAAGCATCACGATTTTTTTTTGAAAATGTGCTGTCTCAAAACCAAGGAATCTATTTGCGTCTATACATGCAGGCTGGTGAGGATTCTACATCTCGGTCAACGTGTGATGGTCCAGAGATGGGAAGCATTGTTAGTGACCATAAGAATGGTGTTGAAGAGCAAGAAGGCCAATCGGGATTTGGGTTGAGAAACAATTTCCAGGATGGCAAGTCCACGTTTCCATGGAGTGGTTTTCGCGGCATCAATCTGGCAAAAATTTATGCTCTGAGTTTGTACATGGTTATAGCATTGTCGGTAATCTTTGTTGGGGTATCGAAATGTCCTTGTTTCGGCGGTTTGTATTGTTGATATTGATGTATTAGCCCTAGTCTGTTGGGTTTAGGCATTTGGGTTGTAAATTGCATGTCCTTGTAGAGTTATAGCGCTGGCCTGGATTTTATGTGTTGGTAGTAGTTCTACTACACTACTTGGTAGTACTATGGTAATACTGAGCTTAGGTTCTCTGCATCTTCTAGTATATCAGTGATGTAATGAGATTAGTCTAAATTCATTAGGTTTTTTTTGTTAGTGTAACGTTTTTATTAGTGTACTCGACAGTGTATTAGAAACTTTGAAATTATTAATAAGGACGCTCCTTTTGGAGAACAAAGTCAGCGTGTTTGATCCGCCAGTGTGATATGTGCATTGTAAAATATTTCTCCTCTTAATTTAGGAAAAAAGTGTTTATAGCGTTCAAAATCCCTAAAATGTAGGGGTGAACACTGATTTCGAATTTGCCAATTCGATCATTTGAATTCGATTTTTTTCATCTTTTAAAAACCGATTGAATTTGAAATCGAATTCCGAATTGCCGAATTCGAATTGGTGAATTCAAAATTCGATTTCTACCAATTTGGAGCAAATGTGGAGCAAGATTACAGACTACAGAAGCTCCCTATTCTTGGAGCAAAAGAAAGAATGTATTTTACCAAAAAAAATAATATATTCTTGATAACCTATAGGTGATGCTAGCAAACCTCGACCATGACTCAACACTTAGAAAAAAGGATATGACTAACTGATTCAGTAATCCATCTAGATCTAATGCAAGAAAATACATTCGTCTAATCCATCTTGACAACCTTGGTTCCGTATGTAGTGATGATGGATGGATGTTGATGAGTGATCGCCGGAGGGACAGAGGGAGGCGGAGAAGATGGGTTAGGAATTAGGGTTTTAAAACTTTACTATATATACTTATTATATAATAATATTATTAATTTATTTAAAAAACTCAATTCGAATTCAGTCCTACCGAATTCAAAATTAATCTGACCAAAATTGTCTAAATTTCGACCAATTCAAATTCGGTCACTCCCGAATTACTAAATTCAAATCGAATTACCAAAATCAAATTATCAAATTTAATGCGAATTCAGTAAAAACCGAATTTGCTCACCCTTACCACAATGTAATAGATCCAAGGCTATGTCCCGGTGGTTGATAGACATCCTTCCCGCCTATTAGACGCGGGTTGGATCCATGTACTCCCCACCCCATTCTTTAAAATTATAAAGAAGCCCACAATGGACGGTTTTGCTACATGGCTGAAAATAAAAAATTTAGTACATATATTTTTTTTAGTTGTTGGATTAAAAATTCAAATATTTAGATTATTTTGGAGTGAATACCTATTGTAAATTTGTAGCATATATTACGTAAAATATGTGTTATAACTTACATGTCTTAAGATAATTTTTTATTAGAAAAAAGTATTTATTGCATAAGATATAACATTTATTTAAAAGTCTATAATATTTGATAAAAAAAGTGTCAGTGTATACTACCAACTTTTTATTCTGCACTATAACTGCAAGGAGGAAGAAAAATATCTAATAAAAGTTAAAATGTTAGATTAGATATCATATCTTATTCTAGAAAGAAAAAGAAGTTGAAAAGGAAAGAGGAGGGGATAAGGATGAGGGAAAAAGACGAGGAATGCTTTCATTATCTATTGTATCGACTGCTCACGGCTCCTATGCAGGACGGTCAAATGTCCCGCACATGCAGGACATCATTTCAGACGTCGGATAAGATTTTTTAACGGTTCAAATTTAAAGAGAGAAAAGTTTTTTTATTTATTTTTTAAGTCAGCCGCAATATTTTTTTCTCCAGATCTGACCCGTTCAAAATCTCATCCGACGGCTCCAGTTGTTCCGCATGTGCAAAAAAAGGACTATTCCGCATAGGAACTAGACTGGTATCGACTTGCTACCTAGACAAACAAACAAAGAAATACGAGGGCTACTTACTGCGGCTTTAGGAAACCATCAAAACCAGTCCGGTTCCTGTGCGGAACAGTATTAATTTCGCACGTACGGAATATTTTTTTGGCCTTGAGAACAATTGTTTATTTTTTAATCAATCTCAGCCGTCAAAATTTTAATCTAACGGACGAGATTTTGTCCCGCATGTGCAGGATCCGTACTGTTTCGCATAGGAGCCGTGAGCCATCAAAACATTTCCACTGAGCTCCAGAGACATCCATCCTTTCATTAATTGATGACTCAATTATGCATATAAAGACAATTTTTCATTATTAAAAATTGGCAAATGCCATAACCAGATGAGATGGCCAGATGGGCTTTCAAATTAGCAGCCACGTACATTGCACTCATTATTTTATAGTTTATTTATTAATCCACTATATTAATTAATAGTTTATTTAAAATAATAATTATGCAACACCAAGTGTATTTGGTGTAAGAAAATCGCTATCGAACAAAATGTTAATATAACTTTTATCGAAAAATTCAATTCTATTATCGTCCTTACAGAATTCATCCCACATTTTCTTCATGTCTACATGTTGCATATGTGAGTTCCTTTGCGGAACATATTTTTTCAATATATACAGAATGCTTCAAAACAGATGTTTCTGAGGCTCAAAATAAGTATTTAACGCGATAAAAACAGAATATGTATTCTGAAGTTTAAAATATTTATTTATTTTAAATTAATTTTAACAGTAAAAAATTTAATCTAAATAATAATAAAAATTTTACACGTGCGGAATTAATCTCCGTTTCGCATTATAAAAGGTCCCACCACCTCACAATCACCGGTTAACTTACATAAATACACATTAAATGGATGATGGTGAAATCATTCTAATAGACGGATCCCAACAAACCGATTCCACCTCTGTATCTTTCCAAAACAGCCTCCTTTTTTCTTCCTTATTTTCAGGTCCGAGTAGTTATAACGCTTCTTGTTGATTTGTGGCCATGATTTCCCTCCTCCGCTCTCAGTTTATTAAAACTACAAATTAAATCTGAGAAAATAAGGCCACTGGAGAAGAAGAGAAGAGAAGAGAAGAGTGAGAATGATAATGGTGGCGGTAGTGGCGGAGTTGCTGGAGGAATACACGGTATTACTAGCAAGAGTATTGCATCATATGTTTCATCAAGCTCCTCTTCCTTTCCCAAGGCGTGTTCGTTTTCTTATCCTCCGCAATCTCCCCTTTGCTTCCTTTCCTCCTCCTCCTCCTCCACGCCCTCTCGCCCGGCCTTCTTCACCACCCTCATGATTCTCTTGATGTTATATGTAGAGTAATATCATTAATGCATTAGAGAGTGTACTAGGTTTCTTTGCTTATGTAGATTTATTGTGCATATTTAATCAATATAGATTGGATCTTTTGCTTCAATTCTGAATCTTCTGGTATATTTAAGCACATAAATTTATTTTGAGTTAATAATATTGTTAGATGTGGAATATTATATATGAGGTTAATTCCCTGATATGTATCACGGGTCAAAGATTTTTAAAAATATTATTATTTATGTATTTTAAAAAAATTTATTAATTTTGCCCCCAAAATTATTTTTGCCTTTTTTATTGTCCCAAAGATTTTTTTTTTGCCGTTTTTATCACTCGAGTTCTGTAATTTTACCTAATGTTGCAGTTTTGCCTCCCCCAACTCCCACACACATACACTAAATTTCTGACTTCGTCCCTGTATGTATCATCATATAATAAATCATGTTGTAAAAGTTTGTCCACATCTCCCTGGATAAATTTGAATCAGATGATTCATTTCACAAAAAAATTTACATATGAAATGAAATTATATGATTAGCACGAGTTCATAGATTTATTCAGAGCTAATAATAATACTGGGGATTTGGACTTGTTTGCTTTTGTTATGATTGAATGTTTTGCTTTTCATTATATCCTTTTACAATTCATAAATTCATATATAGTGATTCATGTTGGTATTAGTACGATCTTCGTGTGTCCCGCTGATCTAATCCAAATGGTTCTTGAAGACCAAGGGTAAAAACTAGGCACCAGATTCAAACAGTGAAGAAGAACTAGGGCTGTGGAATTCTTGACTAATATTTAAGACGGATATAAATAATCATTGTCACCCCCTCGGGTATCTATTTCGGTATACCAAGTTCGGATGCCGAATAAGTGGTTGTGAGTACAACCAGATCATGAGTCGTGTTTCGGGTCTGCAGGCACAAGCGTCACAAGGTCTGTCAAAGAGCCAAGCTGCTCGCGAACGGTTCAACAACGGTGACCGATCTCGAGCCAAGCTTTGTTACTAAACGAGTAGACGGTGACCGAGCTCTAGCCGAGCTTTATTAATAAACGAGCTGATTCGACCTTTGTGATGTTCAATTCGAAGATCGTTAATAACTTGACTCGTTAGGTCAGTTCGCGAGCTTGATTTTGAGTGTAATAAATATATTGGTACATGTATGTAAATGTAAATATCTGAATGTATAAAAAATTAATTAGATCGATCTTTAATTTGATCTTGCATATTTATTTTATTGTTGGTGCGCATATGTAAATGTATATGCACATCATAAAATATTGGGATAATTATTTTGAACTTGTTTTGACATTCAATTTGTTTGAGATCCTAAGAACTAATAGGTCGTCACCTTTTAAAAAAAAAACTTACCATCATATGTGTGGTATTATAAATTTTTTATTCATTTTAAAATTAAGTTTAAGTTCCAAGCCCGAGTTTAGCTCAAAAACTTGAATTTAACTTGAGCTTTTTTAAAAGTAAATCGAGATGAGCTCGTACTTGAGTTTTTTTCCTATCGAACTCAAGCCGATCTCGAGTCTTAACGATTCTAAACGAAATAAGCAGGGACGAAGTTAAGAATTATTTGTTGGAGGCGAAAAACTGCAACAGTATACCGAACTAAATATAAAAACTGCAAAAAAAAATTGGAGGCTAACTTAATCAAATTTTCAAAATACATATAAAATTTACTATATCTAATAGTATTTTTAAAAATTTCAGAAGCGACTGTCACTATCCGTCCCTTAAAATCGTCCCTATCAATAAGTCAAAAGCTCGAGTTCGATTCGTTGACGGTCTTAAAAA
The DNA here is from genome assembly GCA_026122235.1 of Vinca minor. NCBI lineage: Eukaryota > Viridiplantae > Streptophyta > Magnoliopsida > Gentianales > Apocynaceae > Vinca > Vinca minor. Next base: position 14,332,215 of record JAOCZM010000096.1, on the reverse strand, counting down.
CAATCAAACAACTTTCCCAAAAAACTCCCCAAAATCAATCAATCCCTGTTATTTCTCAAAACCCAGATCCATTTACCCTTGATTACTCTGGAACCCCACGCAGGTAGGTCCCGATCCAGGCACCCCTGGTTTGAACATTATATTATCCGAATCCTGGTCGGCTGGTCCCGTCTAGTACTATTCATTCACTTGGAAATGAAATTTGTTTTTATATCAAATAATAATTGTTTGCTACTTCAGGAAAGAAAATCTATTACTCCCTCCATCCCAAATAATCTATCTACTTTGACAAATATACAGATATTAAAATTTTAATGATTTTGATGGTAAAATATAAGTAAAATTCTAAGATATTCCTCATTGGGAATAGAATTACGTATTTAATTCTAACGAATTTAACTGCAACAGGCCTATCCAATTCTAACAAAAAAATCCTCTGTCACCGTTTTTGTCCCCATCCCTGTCCCCAACCAATCACAATTCACCATGTGTATATATAATTGGAAAAAATATTTATATAGTAAATTATGATTGGTTGGGGATAGGGATGAGACAAGAATGAGGATAGGGGATTTTCACCTGTATTCAATGTACTTGATGTACGCTTAAATGCGTCGTGATATTTTGAAGGAAAAAAAAAACATTGTTAACAAGTAATTATGGTCTTTAATCACTATAAGTTTGCGTACTTAGTTGAAACGAGATAAACACAATAAGTGACCATAAAAAAATTTATTTGAAATTTACATTTCATGATCGAAGATATTATGTACAAGAATTTGAATGTACATGAAAACATTCAAGAACAACGAAAGGAAAGAAGGATAGGCAAGTAAGGTTGTGAAGTAAATAGGGTTAGTGATTATTGTAGTTGTTCAAATGGTAATTTAACATTTCATCTAGTGTGAAAAATAATGAGAGATGGCTATGTCGACTGTGTGGTCTTTTTACTTTTGTGCCCTTTTAACTTCTTGTTGGTTTTTTTTAGGTGGGCCTGGATAGGCCATGAATTTGGGCCATCATTGGCTTGTTGTAAGAATGGGCAACCATTACTATAAGAGAGTTAGTCTCTTCTTAGACTTCTACAACACTCGATTTATATTAATTAAGTCTGTCAAATTTTGACACTGACGGTGAAAAACCAAAAGAGTATTTCTTTGGGACGAAGGAAGGGCTGCCTTTGTGATTCTCCAAGAAGCCAACTTTTTCATGCCAAAAAAAAAGAAAAAGAAAAAAAAAAGAAAAAAAGAATGCATATGCACGTTACGAAGTCCCAAGTGTTGTTTAGATACCAACCATTTTTTGTACTCTGATTGATATGTTGCAGATGAAATAAAGATCAATGTTCAATTGCTAAAAATTCCGAAAGTTGAATTAATTCAACAAAGAATAATTAGTGACTCACTATCCACTGAGAAAAAAATCTCTCAATCTTACCCGTTTGCCACTAGAAAATACCATAACATCTATTCTATATTCTATATATATACCAGTTTGGCTCTCGTGCGAAACACTTTAAATTCTGCAAATACAAAATAAATTTTGACAGTTAAATTTAAATTTTGATGATCAAGATATTTTTAAACGAACACATATTATATTTTTCTGAGTACCTATTGCATTAAAACATGTGTTACATCTCTTAAAAATGATCAGTAAAAGAGAACACTTGTTACAAAAGAATATAACACAGATTCAAATATGTTCTTTGTGAGTAAAAAAAAACACGTTTCACACTGAAGTCGGATATCTATATAGATAAAAGAAAGAATCAGTCATTTGATTCGCGACCTAGAGAATCTAGATCATATGTTAGTGTTAGAAAACACATGTAATGCCATAAAGCGATACCCCCAGACCAAACTCCTACTCCCAACTTACAAATTAATTATTTTTTTTCTTTTTCTGAATTGACTAGAGACGAACATTCCCTTCTCCCTTTTACAAAATAATTACTACTTTTATCTTCGTCACAGGATTCGCAAATCCATTCTTTTATGAGTCATAATAATTCTGGATAACAAACAATTAATAGTTCTTCGCCCACAGATTTAGATGGCTCCAAGTTTCAAGTATGATTCCCGATTAATATCTCAAGTCATAAGCCAACATGGCAACATGTCATGCAAATATTTAATATCTATGGCTATACATTGTAAAAAACGGGAAGGTGGAGAATGGACTGGTTTATTGATCGTGGTCCACACTTTACTCAAAATATTTATTTAGTGAGATCTACATATGCATAGGGGTGTCAAATGAGTCTATTGAGCCCATAATTTTGGATCCAGACCCAGACTCACCAAAAAAATATTTGAGTCCAAATCCAATTATATTGGGTTTGGACCTTTTCACTTAAGGTCTAAATCCAACTATGTTAGGTCTGGATGAGTCTGGATCTAAACAGATTATATATCTTTGATAAATAAAAATAAAAGTATGTTTTATGATTTTTGTTAAGAGGATTACCAAATATGTTGTAGTAAATATATTATAACACAAACAAAAAATTAATTCTCTAATTTTCATATTTTCTCACTTCAATTTTCCGCTTTTTTTTTTTAATTCTACATAAATAAACAATTACCATGAAGTAATATATTTTTCTGTCTCAGTTTATGTTTACTGCACTGTCCAGTATTAATTTTTCCAGTGCAAAATTTCAGTGCAGAAATTATTTTTTCCCAGTTCAGAAAATAATTTTTCCAGTGCAGAATTTCAGTGCATAAATTATTTTTTCCAGTTCAGAAAATAATTTTTCCAGTCCAAAAATTATGTTTCATTTTACTAGAAAAGTATCTAACATAATTAAAATTGAATTTGGACCTAACATAATTTTAGTGAGTTTGAGAGAGATCTTGTTATTTGTTTGGGCCATAATGAGTCTTATTGGGTATTTTAAATCCATTATTACTTACTTTGATAATCCATGAGTCCAAACCTAATTAGATTTGGGTATAAAAAAATGAGTCTAGATCCAAATCAGATATGTTGGGCCTGGACCTGAGTCTGGATCCTTGGGCACAATTGACACCCCTACATATGCATATAAAGCCTACAGATATAGTTAAATTTCCATGCAGTAATACTTTCGGGACCGGAGAAAAATATTAATATAGAGAGGTTATTTTTAAATAGAAACTTACATATAAAAATTATAATTTCAAAAATACCTAATATACAATAAACGACACTTGAAAATGTATCCCTTCATATTTTAAAAATATGAATTTAAAAGATATTTAAGATTCATGAGTTTAAAAAAATAAATGTATGTACGTCATGCATGTACATTGTATATATATATATATATATATATATATATATATATATATATATATATATATTAGATTTAGAAGATTCATTCATATACATACAATATCTAAAAAATATATAAAAAAAAAATGTATGTACATAAGTATTCATTTAAAATATGAAAAAGTCTCGTGTTAAGAAACTTCAAGCATCTTGGAAATATTTTGGATTCAACCAGAAGGTGATTGTGTTGACGTGTTATTACGAACACGCAAGTTAAATGATGCGGTATTAACCCAAAATATTAAGTAATTGTCATAGACAACTTTAGATAAGTATTTCATATAATCTTAAGTTTAATGCAACATAGTTAAAAAAAATTGGATAGTTTGTATAGATATATAATTATATTTAATATTATTTTATTACTATATGGAGGTAAATTTCTTAAGGATTGTCCTAAAGAAAACATTGAATATTACATTGTAGAGTTTATTCTTATTTATAACTGGTTCCGAGTTGGGACCATAATTTTTTATTATTATGAAGAGGTTATTCTTATATAGAATATTACTTTATACATGTTTTATTGTATTATTAAGGGGTGTAAGACAAAGACCATTTCGGTCAAAAGCTGTAAAATGTATCATTTCGGGAATATTGAATGTTTGCTAGAATGGAAGGCATTAATCTTCGGGTTAATTTTACATTTTTTTTTTTAACGCCCGAGGACGGAACCCCAAAGGGGAGAGAATCAACCGCAAAGCGGAGAAGAACACCTCATAAGAGGAGAGAAGAGTACCCTAGAAGGGAGACAATTAAAGCTTACCCCATGCTTGGGGAGGGTATCGAACCCGGGACCTCTCGGTCACGGGCCGGCCAATGCCCACTGGGCTAATTTTACTTTAGTACCTTGAACTTTCTATGTTTGCCAAATTTTTTTTTTTTGAGGCCCGAAGGCGATTGCCCCCGAAAGGGAAGAGCGGAGAATACCCTAGATAGGGAGATTGTAGCATGCCCCAAGCCGGGGAGGGAACTAAGCCTCACAAGGAGGAGAATTTTATTGCCCCATAAGGGGAGATACGGGAATCGACCACGGGACCTCCATCCCGTGGCCGGGTAGCCTTACCACTTGGGCTACCTGATTCCCATTATGTTTGCCAATTAAGTTTCCCTAATTTCCTTTGATATTATTAATGTAGTCCAAGATTTTGGCCGAAAACCTTTGTGTGTCAATTAAGTGGCCATTCTTTGAATTTCTTACGATTTAATTCTTTACTTTCTCTTAGATAGAATGATGGATTTCAGAGTGTGATCTCTCCTTCTTTTATTATCTACTTCCCCCCTTTTGCTTGTTCCTTCAACACAAAAGGATAAATTAGGCTTCTAATTGATAGAGGGACACTTTAGTCTTTCAAACTTTTTAAGCTAGCTATATACTATTCAGTCGGAAGAGTTTAGGTAAGACTTTCAAAGTGACTCTCGAGGGAGAATTCAGGCTATTCAGGAAGAATCACATCAATTCTTCAATCCTAACGAAGTAGTTCCTCCAAAATCCAATAAACAACAACGATTACTTAGGATCAGCTTGGCACCGTAGTCAAATCATTACCAATGGCACGCGGTGCGCCTACGTGCGAAAAGACAGTACATGGAAGGACAAAATGTGAGACTATTTTGAGTCAACTAAAAAATGACTTAATTGACAAATACAACATGTTTCCTGCTGAAATCTCGATCGGACTACATTGCCTATGTCAAAGGAAGATGGGAATTAGCTGAAGGACGCAAAAAGTTGAAGGTACTAAAGTGAAATTAACCCTTAATTAATCTTAGAATTTTGGATAAATTAGCAAGTGAAATATATTAATATACATAGACTAAGGAGCCTTTGATTGAAGTTATTAAATTGATGCATGGTTCTAGATGACCAAGAGAATAGAATAAAATACACAATTATAAGAGAGGAATGGAGGGAACAGATAGCATCTAATCTCTATAGCTTGTAGTATTATGTATATTTCGATTATCTCTGTTGGCTCCTACAAAGTGCATCTTAAAAACAGTTGGAACAAAAAAGGTACATGTTCTCGTAGAAAATGTGATAAGTATATGAAAGGGATAACCTATAACTTGTCCAACTCCATCATCACTTAGGGGATCGAATATTATGAGCAGTGTGACCCCGTATTAATACTTTATTTTGATATAAAAAAATGTTACCTCCTAAATTCCTGTTTCATCCGCTATTGCACTAATAGATTATTGTCACGTTACATGTTCACTTTTTGTTTGTGAGTTTCACAATTTCTTGTAATTCATATGAAGAGTTAATAACTATTTATAGCACTAAACTATTTACGAATTTCTCTTTATAATACTAAACTATTTTTTTTTATCTAAATATGTCACTCAACTATTTACGTTTATTAAAAAATACACAACCACCCAATTTTAGGGTGTTTTCCGGCCAGCGATGTCACGTGAGTTGCTTCGGAACATGAACAACGCCGAAAAGAAAAAGAAATCTTGGAAACGTTGGGCGATAACTGCTTAATTTGTTGTTGCAAGGGCAAACGGGTCTGTCAAATTAAGCAGTTATGGCCCGACGTTTCCAATATTTCTTTTCCTTTTCGCCTTTGTTTATGTTCTGAAGCAACTCACGTGACATCGCTGGCCAAAAAATGGGTGGTTGTATATTTTTTAATAAACGTAAATAGTTGAGTGACATATTTAGATAAAAAAATAGTTTAGTACTATAAAGAGAAATTTATAAATAGTTTAGTGCTATAAATAGCTATTAACTCTTTATATGAATATATAACAACTTCTTATTAAAAATGACAGAGTTTTAATAAGATAAAAGACCCTTACATATTTATTTTGCTTTATAGAAATAAATATTTAAATTAGAATATATATATATATATATATATATATATTAATGCAAGATATGATACTTATTGTAGAAAGGAAGAGATTTTCAGAATATTTTGTTAACTTTGCATCAAAACCCCATCTTTATTTAGTTCCTTAATTAACCCCATCTCCATCTCCATTCTAGCTCTTATATATTCTTTCACTGTCAGCAGCCATTTCGGGGGAATTGTCCACATTTTGTGCATTATTGCCCACCTGGGGTTCATACCAGATACCAATATTCCCTCTCCTCCTACCGATAAATTTTATTTTGGTAGGTGATTAAATTTAAAAGTTATATCCAAATCAATTAATACAATATACGTAGGCTAAAAAGTCAATTCTCTTACCTACATATATTATATTCATATTTGAATGTAAGTTTTAAACTTAGTCATCTACAAAAATAAAATTTATCGGTAGGAGAAGTTTTATTTTGGTAGGTGTGTAAGTTTAAAACTTACATTCAAATCAATGAATACAATACACGTAGGAAAAAGAATTGACTTTTTAGCCTACATAATTTATTTTTTAATAGAATTCTTTCTAAATAGTTTAACATAGATTGGACCTCACCAGAGGAGGAGCCCATGTAGGTCGGATAGAACCCCGGTTGAGCGGGTGCCCCGTGAAGGGAATAATAGAAGCCCGACTAGCGGGTGACCGTGAGGGGAATATAAGAACCCACACAAGAGGAACCAAGAATAGAAAATTACATCCTTTCTTTGTGTGAGTTGGGTATCGAACCACAACCTTTTGGTTGTGGGCAGGCCATCTCCCCACTGGGTTATGGACCTTGTGATTTTAACATAGATTAACAATGGAGAAATCATATATCTCGACCATATATTTTCTTTCTATTTGATCATATGGATGAAGACAATGTTAAAAAAATTTGAAAAATAGCATATATTTACGGAATAAGAGAAGAGACTAAGGGGGTGGTATTCAATTAGAATTTTTAAAGACTATTTATGGATAAATAAGTCCAGTAAATTTTAAAAGACTATCTAAGATTTTGAAAGAATATAATTACTTATAAGATTTTTTTAAAAGATTTTGTATTCTCAGAATCTTGTAAAAAAATCTTATAAGTAATTCTCGACTATATATTTTCTTTCTATTCGATCATATGGATGAAGACAATGTTAAAAAAATTGAAAAATAGCATATATTTACGGAAGAAGAGAAGAGACTAAGGGGGTGTATTCAATTAGGATTTTTAAAGACTATTTATGGATAAATAAGTCCAGTGAATTTTAAAAGACTATCTAAGATTTTGAAAGAATATAATTACTTATAAGATTTTTTTAAAAGATTTTGTATACTCAGGATTTTTATATTCGGATTTTAAAAATTTATATCATACAAATTTATAAGATTTGAAAGGATTACAAGGACTTTTTATTTGTACGATACTAACGAACCAATTAATAGTTGGATGATGAACAATATCTAATTCAATGATGCACAAATTCTTCAGGAACAACCTTTACAACCCAAACTTTTCAAATAATGGTGGAATTTATCCTTCCCAAATCTTTTATGATAGGTATAAGGTTACTAGGTTGCAGACAGATAAATTTTATTTTGGTAGGTGATTAAATTTAAAAGTTGTGGGAATTCGTTTTTTGCCGAATTGACTGATTTTACAAGAAAAAACCAAAATCAAAACAAACATTAAATTCAGAAAAAAAATAATCAAAATAATAAATTAGTCATCGTTTAATTCAACCATATTTACATTGAAAATTAATAGCAAAATCGCCAAAATAACAATTTTTATGGTCTATTTACTTTATATATATTAACTATATAATAAAATAAAAAAATGAATTCGAATTCGGTGAGGCTGAATTCAATTATAGTCAAACCCGATTTCGTCCCATTTTTTGACCAAATCAAATTGGGATGTAACTGAATTATTGAATTTACACTAAATTATCGAATTCGAATTTGAATTCGGTCGGTAATTCGGTAAAACTGAATTTGCTCACCCCTAGATGCAAGTGCCCACAACTTTAACCAATTGACTTTTATTTTGGCGATTTTGCTATTAATTTTCAGTGTAAATATGGTTGAATTAAACGATGACTAATTTATTATTTCAATTATATTTTTCTGAATTTAATGTTTGTTTTGATTTTGGTTTTTTCTTGTAAAATCGGTCAATTCGGCAAAAAATGAATTCCAAATTCGCCAATTCGAATTCGGTAATTCTGAATTCAAATCCAAATTGGGTCCGTTTTTAGGTTCTAAAAAAAGTTGAAAACTCGAATTGGCGAATTCGAATTTGGTGCTCACCACTACTTGCATTAGCAATAACATAAACGGGATCATGAAATGGAACAATAAATAAAAGTAAACATTCAAAGTAACAAGAGTCAATGAAAAACATAACAAATAAACAAATCATGAAAATCTCACTAAAAAGTTGTGTGGGTTAGGGTGAGATTTTTTAAAGTGTTTGGTATTTATACTTTTCACTACAAAATCCCACAAATTCCTAATTAAAAAAAAATCATCAAAATTTGGAAGTTTTTGAATACCAAAAGACTTTTTGTTACTTGTTTAAAGTCCTGATTGAATACCACTGAATTTGAAAATCATTTTTAAAAAATCCAAATAGTTCTGATTGAATACCACATGACTTATTTAGATTACTTAAAAATCTTAATTAAATATCACAAGATTTATTTATCTCAAAATAGTCTTTTAAAATCCCAATTAAATACACTCCCCAAAAAAACTTCTATTAGAAAACAGACGGACGGAGTAATTAACTTTAAGGCAAATAATAAAATATTTGTAGCATATTTTTAATAAGCATTTTACAAACGCACCTTCCTAAGGTTGCCCTTTCTGATAGTATTTTTAAATTTTAATATATAACAGATTTTATCTGAATTAACGTCAGACTCGGCTCTGTACATACCCAAGGGATCATATAGAATCGGACTTTTCATTTTATGGGCCCTAAAATTTTAAAATAAATCACTTAACATATTACAAAAAAAATCACTATATCTCCACTCAAAGTTTGAGCCTCTCATTTTATGGGCCCCAAATTTAAAAAAACAAATGACTTAACATATTTAAAAAAAAATTATTATATTTCCACTCAAAATTCCGGGCCTCTCATTTTATGGGCCCCAATTTAAAAAAAATACATTTTTGAAAAAAAAATACTTAACATATTAAAAAAAAATCACTATATCTTCACTTGATATTATGATTGTTCACACTCTTAAAATTTAAGTCTTTGACATTTTTTATAATTGATATTTTAAAAAAAAAATTGAGGGGCCTAACTTTGATAATTAGCACAAGGTCTCAGTATTGTTCGAGACGAGCCTGATTAACGCGTACTTCGAACACACATTAGAAAGATTTTTTTTTAAAGTAATTTCGATTAATAATTTTGAGGGGATGATCAGTTAATTGTAGGCCACGTGCGGCCTATCTCAAATATCTAAGATGATATTAAAGGAATATGCTGGGACGCATATATGTTGTAGGAGGCAAGCTAGCTAATAGGGATTAAAACCCCAAGCAAGAGATGCCTTTTGTTGTAGGAATATTTGTTGTTTTGATTTATTGAGTAAAGAAAGAACCTCTTACCCTTTAAGCCCATCTTCCTATTTAATTCTTTTCTTCTTCCCCCTAACTTTGTTTATATATAATCAAGGAGAGGGGGAGCTATTAAGAATGGTTAAGGTACTTGATAGACTATTTGGTTCTTTCGTCTCACCTATTGCCTACTCTTTCTTTCATTATAATCAACAAGATCATCATCGCAAAAGCCTCCCCAAAAACAACATGCCTAAGCCTCGACCACTTTCTTTGCAGGTTTTGCTTTTCCCCCCTTCTATAATTATTTTTTCCCTATTTTTTTTTTAATTACTATGGTATCATGTCTCGAACTTAGGTTTATGCCCAAATTAAAAGACAATTTTATTCAATTGGGATGGCTTTTTAGACCTTCTTAGAAATAACGAGCGAGAGGAGATGATCGTCCCTACATTTTTTAGAAATGGCGATTTTTTTTATAAGAAAATTTTATTTTTAGTGAGACTTTTTTTAAATCGTTAATTTATAAATTCATTTTGTAGTATAGAGCATGCATTAAATTTGACATCATCATACTATTATAGATGTCTGGAATCGTACGTATCATGCATGGCCAACCTATACTCCTCTTGGAATTTGACCTACCCCAAATTAACCTCCAAAACAAAAAAGTCACGGTTTCTTTCTTTGTGAAGGAAAAAAAAAACATAACAAAGTAGCTTCATGCACAGCCCTGGCTCCGTGAGGAAGTATGTAGGAGGCATTCGAAGCTTCTGATTTCTAGCAATAAGAGCTAACAAGGGGCAGGGTGATGACCGCTCCCCTAACATTTTTTAGAACACTAAATTGTGAAAAAAAAAATATTATTCATTATAAATCGTTTAAAAGTTTACATTTCACCTCATTTTTTAGTCTACTGAAATTTTTCGCCAATCAATGTATAAATTATGAATTCTCCATGCATGTAGCATGCAGGACCGGCTCCAAGTATGTCTAAAGTGACATGCGGAATCGGGCCTCTCATTTTGAGGGGTTCCAAAATTATCAAAATTACTTAGTTTGTATATAACTATTAGTAAAAAAAATGAAGATCTTGATTTTTTTTAGTGAAATTATTGCATATAGAATTTTGTTAGCTATTTCTGTGACTGTTGTATCTACATTAATAAGTTTTTCTAAATTGAAATTGTTGAAGTTCGATATGCGTTCTACAATGTCACAAGAAATACTTAATAGATTAGTTTTGATAGCATCTGGGAATGATATTTTAGAGAATATCGATTATAACAATTCAATTGACGATTTCGCTTCAAAGAGTGTTAAAAAAAATACAGATTTTTTAAAAATAAAATATCAATTTTATAATTGCTCGCCCTCTTGAAACTTGAGTTTTTATAATTATATTTTGACCCTTTTTATAATTTATATTTTTTTAAAAATAATTAGAATCCTAAATTTAATAACTAGTATAGGGTATTAATATTATACGAGACTGCCCTAGTAGCATGTTTCAATAGCATAAAAAGGTTATTGATTCCTTTTGACATATGCGTTATATAGAATTATCCATTGAAATATCGTGTGTACCCTAGCTCTTATAGCTGGCATATTTTATGTATAAATCACGAGCTTGTAGGTGAAGAAACAAAAATATAGATATTTTGTTCCACAGAGCGTGGAATAGAATTTTTTTGATCCATTTGAGCTATAATTAAACCAAGCAAGGAGACCAGGATATTTAGATACCTCTTAGTATTTAATACTCCCTTCATTTAATTAATATAAGTTGTTTAGTATATATAACGAAATTTAAGATAGCAAAAAAACAAGATAATTAGTTACATGTTTTAAACAAGATATTTAAAAGAGTAATATGGATATTTGACCAAGACTAACAAAGTACTTTATTTTTTGTTTCATTAATTTTCGTTACATGTTTTAAATGATATATATTATGGAATAGAGGGATTAATAATTTGTTGATAAGGACCTAGCTAAAATGGTGGTAGTGTAACTAGAAGAAGAAAAAAAAGGAAGAAAGGAATAATATGAAAAAAGAAAAGGCAAAAGCTTGATTAGAATAGAACTAATAATATTGAAGCATATTCTAATTAAGTTGAACCGTGTTGAAACGGTGTTTTGTTTGCAGACTGTGGAACTCAAAGTGAGGATGTGCTGTGCTGGGTGCGAAAGAGTTGTCAAAGACGCCATCAACAAGCTCAGAGGTTCTTCTTAATATTTACTCTGATTCACACACACACACACACATATATATAACTCATCAATTGCTCTTTTTACCATTTTTTGCATTGATAAAGAAAAGGAAAAACAAGTTGTTATATTTTTGTTATTGTATTATTTACTAAATTCACTAACATATAATATAATAACAAATCAAAGAATTGTATTTACTGGTTAAAGTAACTTTTACAAATTAATTCATCTCCTCCTACTAGTAGGGCCATGCCAAGGACGGAAGACATTATTTCCTCGTTCCCGCCTCATTATGAAAAATAATTTTGTAAATTTTTTTATTAGCACTAATTTTATTTTAAATAAAAAACTAGTTAAAAACGTATTTATACTATTTTTTTTTTTTTACAAAAAAAAACATTTGCTTAGATCCTGGCAAGGGAGGGGTCAGGGGCGGAGATACCTAATTTCTCGTTGGGGGCAAGGATGAGAATCCAATATGTCTCCATCGATAGGAATGGGACTATGTCTCTCTATTAGACTCAAGAGTACAGATTCAGATTCATACTTATAATACTTAATTTGGGTTTAGATAGACTTTTCGATGGTCAAATTTAGATTGGGTCTGGACTCATATGTGTAGGATCAAAGTCAAGTATGAAACCCAAGAATTGTAGGTCTAAAATATAATTGTATAGACCAAAGACCCAATTAAGATTATTTTTTTATTTTATTTTGTATGAACCCAAGGTTATGATGCTAATATTAATGAACGATGCATATTATTTTTTACAAAATATTTCGCTAATAATCGTTATTTATTTTATTTAAAAAAAAATATTCACGTTTGGATCAATAAAATTGAGTATCAATAAAATTATAAGTAAAATTAGTGAGTGAGCCCAAATTAGATCCAAGACCCAATGTGATTGAGTACGGATTCTAATTGAAAAAATGTAGATCCAATTCAATCCAATAGAAATCCAATTTGGGTTCAATTAGTGGATCTGAGTTTGGACCCAATATTTTAGACTAATTGACGGACCTAAATAGGACCGAAGCTAAGGATGGGAATAGTGAGGCGGGTGGGGTTCTCGCCCTCACCCACTTTATTGTCCTCATTAAGCGGACCCAGACATTTTGTATTAAGAACAAGTTGTACAAATAATAATAGTAATTTTTACGAATGAAAATTAATAAAATAAATATTGTATAATTAATCATTTTCCTGATAATATGGAAAAAAATTCAGGAGTGGACACAGTAGAAGTGGATCTGGCTATGGAGAAGGTGACAGTGACAGGATACGTAGAGAGGAATAAGGTGTTGAAAGCAGTGAGAAGGTCAGGAAAGAGAGCAGAGTTCTGGCCATACCCAAATCCCCCTCTTTACTTCACTTCCACAAACAACTACTTCAAAGACTTGACTTCTGAGTACAAAGAGAGCTATAATTACTATCGCCATGGCTACAATGCTGCTGATAAGCATGGCAATCTTCCTGTTACTCATAGAGGTGATGACAAAGTTAGCAATCTCTTTAATGATGACAATGTCAACTCTTGCTGTCTCATGTAAATCTAATACATATTAACTATATCTAGTCCAAAAATCGAAGGTGGAACAGTCTATTGGGACAGATCACACCTTTCAACACACGAATATATGTTTTCGGTCATACTAGTAGAAGTGGGATTGTTTTCTTTTAATAGAGTCAATAATGTATTTTTATGTGTGAGAGGTGTAACCGACTACTTAGTACCATTTTATGGTTTGCTAATCACTATTGTATCCTGCCCCGTTGTGTTGTAAATAAATGTATGCTTTTCATAAAAATAAAATAATAAAAAAGTAAATAAAAAGTGATGTTATTATTATGTAATTTAAAAAAACTCTCAATGAATGATTTACTTAATAGAATCGGGTAGTCCATGTGGTAAGGCTACTCGAACACGGGCCAGAGGTCCCGTGTTCGATTTCCATATCTCCCAAAGTGGGGCAAATAATTTCTCCTCCTTATGAGGCAAAATTCCCTCCCCAGGAATGGGGCATGCTACAATCTCCCTATCTTGGGTACTCTCCGCTCTCTCCCCCTCGGGGGCAATCGCCCAACGGGCGTAAAAAAAAAATGATTTACTTATTTAGCCAAAAAAAAACTGTAAAAAGTTTCTCAAATTTGGAACTCTCATTCAAATTCTTCTAATCCAAAAAATCACAAGAAAATGAAAGTATATAGACTGAGAAAATTATGACATAATCCAAAATTAAATAATGACGATGGGTCAGATTTCAATTTTGTTGGCAACTGAATTATTGCCCTGATTTTGATTTTGTTGGCAACTGAATTTGGACTCCCTTTTTAATCATATTTTCAGTAATTTTTTTTACTTTGAGTATGACTCTTTTATTTTCGTTGAAAACGCTATAAGCACGTTAGATACGTTAGAATGGAATAGAATAGAATTAATATTCAGAACTTCTCTTTTCATTCCAGTGTTTGGTTTGATTAATTTAAGTTGGAAAAGTCATTCCACGGGAATGACGATTCCAGGAAGAAGTGGGAAAGGCCATTCCACACCAAAACCTATGGAATGGCCTTTCCAGGAGAAGTTGGAATCATTAATACATAGTAATTGACATTTATACCCATATTTTAATTAATTATTACATTCATTTTTCATAGCAATGTATTCATATTTAGTCATAAGTATTCTATTTCACTTAGTATAATTTCATAGATGGTAATTTTATAAATATTTCTTTTTCTTGGTAGTAGTTTTTAATTTATTTTTTAAATTTAAAAGTAAAGATATTTTTATTACTATGTTGACATTTTAATAAAAATTATGTTTCAACAATTTTATATGTATATATATATATATATATATATATATATATATATATATATAATGTCAATGCTATTCGTCAAGAAGGTCATGGCTGAGTGGGATGACGCTTGACCCTGCGACACTGGAGGTCAGGGTTCGACAACCCGCCTCCTACGTGAGGCAAATAAAAGTCCTAGGAATTAAGGTGCGACCCATGTCAATGCTATTCAAATAAGGTTTTGTAAGGAATGTTTAATTTGGTTTTATCGTTAATATATGCTAAAGGGCATTTCGGTCATATTGTGTTTAACTTCATTCTATTCTGACATTAAAATATAGTTTTACCAAACACAGAAAATGAATCGACATTCCATTTTGGCTTTGCCTTTCAAACACTGGAATGGAAAGAGTATTCCGAATTCATTCTGGGTGAAAAGTAATTCTATCTGGAAAGGGATTCCATTCCATTCTAGCGTATTAAACGTGATGTATGAATTTAATTATGTCTTTTACGAACACTTCAATGATAAATAAATTGTATTTCCATGGGCCATATAAGAAATACAAATCTTGGGCCATTGGGTGAGTCTCCAGACAAGTCCAAGTCATTGGACCAGCACCTTTCGTTCCTACGCAATGGTCTCGAAGAGAAGGTCAAGCCCAAATTCATCCTCTGAAAGGCAGATTTGGGCTTTTTGTTTTGTTTCATTAATTCAAGATGTGTTGAGTATTATGGGTCAGATCCTCCTCCCATGCTATTTATTATGTTACGAGTCGGCGCTTGACCCTGCGACTGGAGAGTCCCCGAGGGTTCGACACCCGCCTCCTACGTGAGGCAAATAAAATTCCTAGGAATTAAGGTGCTGACCCAAAAAAAAAAAAAAAATGTCAATGCTATTCAAATAAGGTTTTGTAAGGAATGTTTAATTTGGTTTTATCGTTAATATATGCTAAAGGGCATTTCGGTCATATTGTGTTTAACTTCATTCTATTCTGACATTAAAATATAGTTTTACCAAACACAGAAAATGAATCGACATTCCATTTTGGCTTTGCCTTTCAAACACTGGAATGGAAAGAGTATTCCGAATTCATTCTGGGTGAAAAGTAATTCTATCTGGAAAGGGATTCCATTCCATTCTAGCGTATTAAACGTGATGTATGAATTTAATTATGTCTTTTACGAACACTTCAATGATAAATAAATTGTATTTCCATGGGCCATATAAGAAATACAAATCTTGGGCCATTGGGTGAGTCTCTAGACAAGTCCAAGTCATTGGACCAGCACCGTTCGTTCCTACGCAATGGTCTCGAAGAGAAGGTCAAGCCCAAATTCATATCTTCACAGTCTTCTGAAAGGCAGATTTGGCCTTTTTGTTTTGTTTCATTAATTCAAGATGTGTTGAGTATTATGGGTCAAATCCTCCCCTCTAGCTATTATGTTACGGGTCAAATCGCAGGCTGAGTCCGAATTAGTCTGAGGTGTTGAGCATTCAAGAGTACCACTGTTCTCACTTTCTTATTTAATTGGTTTGGATAATAATCTTTATCAATGGGGAAAAAAAACATCGAACCCCCTTTTTTTTTAGAGGAAAGAGCTATTAGCCGGGTCTAGTAAGAGTTATGCTCTGCAAGTGCAAATTGAGATTAATTTAATAGACTCTGAAAATACTTGTTGAAAATAAAAAAGGAACGCAACCATAAGTCTACTTCCTGCAATTGAAAAGTTATTTGTTAGTAATGTGTAAAACACCATATGACATTTCTAATTTTTATATTTTTTGTACCTTGAAAAAAAAAGAGCAATGAAAGGTGATGAATGAGTCACGAGAGTAAGGGTGTGGAGATAAATGTACAAATGAGCGTAGAGGGAGTAGTAGTAGTAGTGGTGGTACCACATAGCAAGGGGGCAGAGAGTCGATGATATTTGTAGATGAATTAAGTGTTTATACAGGAAAAAACTCTTCTGTTCCACTATTTTTTTAGGACATGGAATTTTAATAAAAAAAATAATACATAGAAATTTCTTATTTATAAGGCGGTGAATGAGATAAAAATATGACGGAAGATATTTACTGACTTATATATATTGGATGATGTTGGATCGAAAACTGGGTTGGAAGTACAGTGACAGCTCCATACACTTGTAATCACCAAACCAAAGACAAAAAACGGGACAAGTCACTTTGGCCATTGTAGGGGGGGGGGGGACCTTTGAAACCCCTCTCCCATCTTATATGTAGATCCGAACCTCCAAATTTACCTTATTCAATACTTACTAGCTTTCATAATTAAAATCATCTAGCTAACAAATTAGTATTATGTTTGCAGAAAGTGCCAGCCTTTTTCATCTAAAGGACTGCTAAACCCACATGGAAATTGGAAGAAACGGATCCGTATAGCCTCTAATTATTGTTTAAAAAATGGATTGAACCACAACCCTAACGGCCTCTACTGCCACGTCTCTAAGGTTGTATAGATGAATTAAACTGCGGGATGTGTTTCATGTGAGATCTCTATCAGAGTTTTTTATAGACCAACAACTCAAGAAACCCCCGCCTTATAAGTGAAGGAAATGCTAGCACAACACTATTCACTAGCGAACGGAAAAAAAATAGTAGAATTAGGCTCCCAGCAGCAGAAGAAGAATGTATAATTAATGCAGCTGGGATTGGGAAGGGTATCCCCAGAAACTAGGGCTAAGTAAGTAGAGACGAAAATGGAAAAGGGGAGAAGGGGAGAGAGATGGAAGTTTGAAGGGGTGAAAAATGGAAATGCCATTATGGGCAAGAGGGGAGCATTTAGTTCAAGGGATACCCCTTAGCACAATCAATCGGCATTAAATGCCGTGGCTTTTCTTTGGCTATGGCTCTGGTTTTGAGGAAAGTTTACCTAGATCTGACTTATTGGTCTTTAGCTCAGTGTCATGTTGAGAGAATTCAGAGTCTTAGGCAAATGAGACCTAATGTGATAATTCCGTTTTTTTATAAATTTATTTAGAAACGAAATGATTTATTTTAAAGTTTATAATTAATAATCGTGAGCCTAAATTAGTCGCATCACTAATGAAATTGACCGATATATTGACACAAAAATCTTACTGTAAAAATTTATAATTGAAGATAAATAATTTAGAAAATTTTATTTTTTTTATTATTATTCGATGATATCATAAATTATGAATTAGATAAGCTTCATAACAAACCATTAAGAGAAAAGAGTAAAATGTCAATAAGGATAACTAGTTCATAGAACGGGACCAATGAATCTGATTTCACAACACCTCTGACAATCCTCAACAGGGACCACATATGCATATAGAGGTCTCGACCGTCGGTTGTCAAAGGAATTATAAAGCCGAATTTATTAGACCAGTTTCACATCCCAATTTTTCAGGTAAATGGAATGGGGATGGCGTCGGAGTCGTGGCAGGATCCAGGTGAGGGGGTGGGCCAAAAAGATAAAGGTGGAGGAGGGGTCCACAGAAAGAAGTAAGAAGGGAGCAGGGTTACTCTTTATGCTAGGAATGCATCATCTTTCTCTTTACGGCTGTTATGGACCTCAGTATGACAAGTTATTATCAACGCATAGCTGCTAGGCCTCTACTATTTACATTTCGTTATAATTGCGAAGTTGTTTTATGGGATCTGCTGCCACTCTTAAACCACTGTCATTGTTAAATGCTCATTTTCTCTTTATCACCCTACTCACCTCAACCCCTCACCTTACCTACTATATAGTGAATGTAGTATGTTATTATTCACTGTTCCGCTACTCTTGCCTTAACTCGTAGAATAAGAAATTCTTTCCCTGTTAAGTGCATGCATAAACCAATCGCTTGTGAGTTGTTGTAGTATAGACAGCACTGGTGAATCTTACTTTAGACACATAATTTTAGGAACGAAGCGGTAGGAACACTTAAAGTTTGGCTCAATCGTTTTTAGTATACTATTATTGCCTCTCTCTCTCTCACGGCAAAAAAATTCTCAGTCCCTTTTATGTGTTATTTTCCGTATCCCCACTAATAGATGATTGACATGTGGGTTTTATAAGTTTGGTTTGCGAGAGGGTTTGTAATTTTGTTCATTCAAAAATTACATAGTGAAATTTTTTACCCAACCGCATTAAAAATATCAAAATTCTTGTGTTGTTTTTCTGCTTTCTTTTTCGTTTCTGTTATAATTTGTTGTTTGGAGTGTTCCGCTGCACAAAAGTATCCGTACGGATTCCACTATATCTTTGTTATAATTTTTTTTAATTAAAAAATTAACAAATGTCAATTTTTATTAGTAGCACAGAAAATGAGACACCAAACGGAGACAGAAGATTCCTACCGCTCTCACTCACTAGCTCCTACTACTAGTATTCCTTTTCAGCTCCTATTATCTTCTTTGTAGGTGTGCCTCCCATGCCTGCAAACTTTTAGTATCATTCATGATCACCACCCCTTCACCAGCAGCCACACTCCCCAAGCCTTATTAGATGGACAATTTGGAGTCCTTTGCATATAAGTTTACTTTCTGACAAAGCGCCTACCGTGCCCTAATATGAGCCTTAGATGGACAATTTTGGTTCGGATCTTTTTTCCATTCATTATTATCGAATTGTCATACGACTTTTAAAAAAATTATATAAAACTTATAATATAAAATAATGAAACTCAGGGAGTAAATGGATTAGATCTCATATAAAATTGACTTGGTTTTTCAGATTCTTCGAGTTGAATAAAAGTGTAACTTTTTAAGAAAGAATGCACAAGTCTTAGATGAAAAGTTTGGATTTAATCTCAAATCAATTCAGTGACGAATCTAGAAATATAATTTATTGGGATCATTTGATATACACAACAATTCACTAGGGTCATTTATACATTTATTATTTGAATGGAGTAAAATATATCATATATAATTTTAAAAAAAATCACTGAGGTCATTTGACCCCAGTCATAGGCTACTAGATCCGTCCCTGAATCAATCCCAATCTAAATGCAACCTTAAGGAAGAAAGTGTCACGCCCCGAGCCCGCAACGCGACGACGATGGCCTGGCAGCAGCTCACGATCATCTACTTGCAGCAACCGAACTCGCTTATGCCAAAAGGGGATATCCCGAGATGATAATCGAGTACTTGTGCCACCTTATATACTGAGTCACAACTTTCGTGACTTATCCCATGTGGGATGGGGTTTCACATTCACCCTCCTTAAGACCCTAGCGTCCCTCGCTAGGCGTCCCCAAACACATTTAGCTCATGACCAACTGAAAGGGTAGTGCAGGGATTCTAGAGGTGGCCCCACCCCTTATGGTGTGGCACTTAGCTCCCACACGTCCGCTCGGTCACCAGCTCGATACCACTCTGTCACGCCCCGAGCCCTGCGGGCTCGAAACGCGACGTATGGGCTCTGGGCAGCATCGACTGGTCATCTACTTGGCAACCGAACTCGCTATGCCAAAAGGGATATCCCGAGATGATAATGGGTACTTAGGCCCACCTTATATACCAGTCACAACTTTCAGACTTATCCCATGTGGGATGGGGTTTCACAGAAAATGAATCACGTAACATGATTTTAACTTTTAGGAATGAGAATCAGAAATTGAGATAGATGTTGTCAAATATAATAGGCCGGTTTGAGTTTTCATTCTCGTGTCATATTTTTTGTTTTATTATATTAACGAACTGTTGTTTTTTCTTGGAATATAGAATTTATATATATAAAAAAAAATGCAACATTATAAAAGAAAATGAAATAGGTAACAGTTTTTTAGGAATGAAACCGAAATAAGATAGATTGCAAACTATATATCGGCTCAACTATGGTGCTGAATATAACAGCAACCACATTATGTATTTCCTTAAGATCCAACGACCAGGAAAGGTGCGGATTGTAAACAAAAATAATCCTCATAACACCGAATCAGAAGACAAAAAAAACCCCAAAATCATAGTGTTTCCTCCCACAATCTGAAATCCCTTTAATGGCGATTAACACCTTCGCCACAAAATCCACCTTTCATCTCCCCCCAATAACTATTAACGAAATGACTCACACGATATACACCATTAATAAATCCAGCAATCGTTGATTGATTTTGCAGGATTTAATCAATCCCAAACACGATTTGAGGATTTGATTTTTATCCGAAATTATCTTTATATTTCATTAATTTCATCTCAGATTGAGATTTCCCTTTATTTTCTCCATCATAATTGTGATTTTTGTCCGTAATTATCGTTATATTTCTTTAATTTCATCTCAGATTGAGATATTCCCTTGATTTTCTCCATCACAATCATGATTTTTGTCTGGAATTATCGTTATATTTTCTTCGGTTCATCTCAGATTGAGATATTCCCTTATTTTTCTCCATCACAATCATGATTTTTGTCCGGAATTATCGTTATATTTCCTTCGGTTCATCTCAGATTGAGATTTTTTTTTCAAATTCTTTAATTTTCTCCATCTCAGATGGGGTTTTTTTAAAAATGTACCTTATATATTGTTAAAAATAGACTTGGGTCTAATTCATTCTCTCAAAAGGTACCTCAAGAGGGGGATGATTACTCAATCCTTATAAGGAACAAATTTGCTCACTAGCTAGTCGATGTGAGATTCTCAACATACCCCCTCACGCCCAGGCCTGGACATCTGGAGCGTGAACATCAATGGGACCCAACATCGAATTAGGTGTCTCTGATACCATTTTAAAAATGAACTTGGGTCTAACTCATTCCCTCAAAAGATACCTCAAGAGGGGGAGGATTGCTCAATCATTATAAATAACAAATTTGCTGACTAGTTAGTCGATATGAAATTCTCAATTAACAAGTCAGAGAGAGCTTTTAATTGAGGATTCCAGCAGGCACGACAATATTGCCAAACCATGAGATTGATGATGGACGGGATGGAAAAAATAATGAATCACGAGATTTTGTTGCATTAAAATCAAAGCCTGGAAATACCAACAACGTACGTGGTCCATGCATCTCTTATTTATCAGCTCCTTTAGGAACACACACAAGTATATTGCACGCGTTCTAGGAAAAGTCGGGTATGCACCTAACTCATTACTTTTTGATTTTTTTTATATACAATATACATCTTTAATTCGTAATGGCAAAAGTTTTTTATTTACTAGTACTACTAATTACTTGACCAAGTATGACGGTTAGAGTACATTGTGAGTAAAAAAACATAAAACCAATATGTCAAGATTAGGGTAAGATTTTCTTGCATTGATCCAAGGTCGGCAAAAGTATCTTTTTTTTTATGGTTACCCCTGAAGAGGTGTTCGGTGTCCTCCATTTTGAAAACTAATCTACAAAGTTTGACTTTTATTCGAGGGAGAGTTTGCCCCTATATGGACAGAATTCTACCAAGGGAATTCGAAAACGATGAAGTATTAACAGCTCGCAAACAACTGCATGCCCAGAGATTAGGGTTGACAAAAGTATCTTTCTTTTTTCTTTTTCCTCTGGGAAAAAATTAGGAAAACTCTACATCCTCAATACAAATTTCCTTACTTTATGTATATAAAATGGCTCTTAATGAGGCCTAGCAAGCCTAGGAGCATCTCACACATATTCATCTTCTTTAAAATTGATCAATAAGTAGGTATAGGGCGGGGACAACTTCAGCTCTCTCTCTCAGGTTTGCGTGTTGGAATAGTATGGTATCTTCTTATGCTTTCTCTATCTTTTTTTTTTTCCTTTCTGATTATAGAAGCCATGGGACAACAATGAGTGTGGACACCACATTATTTCTTTTAAGGTGCATGACAAACGTCTTGTCTTATAGCCTCATATTTAAATTCCATGTCTTATAGTATAAAAATGAGATATTGAAAAAATAATATTATATCCAAATATTTAATATATTAATTTACCCTCTATTAAATTTCTACTCAATATCCTAAAACCCTCTAATTTATTTTATTTTAAAAAAAAAATTATTTTATTGATAATAAGAACAGGAAAGTTATAGCACGTGCCCTAAAATGAAAGCTAAAGTAATTTTTGAAAATTTATATCTAATCAGTACATCATGATGCTCTATATATATATATACATATATATATATATATATATATATATATATATATATATATATATATATATATATATTTACCGTTATATGAGCAAATATAAATGAAATCATTAAAATCGTTCTCCTGTTGCAATTCAGTAAAATCATATGAGGTTCTCAAGTCTAAGAATTCAGAATTTTCGGATCCCAAGAAGCTCATTTGCAATTTGCCTACCATTAGGCCTGTCAATTGGATCCAATATCTCAGATTCATATCCATACTCATAAGATTCAATTTGGGTCTAGATAGACTTTTCTGTACTCATGTTTAGAATGGGTCTGAACTCATATGGTAGGATCCAAGTCAAGTATGAGACCCAAGAGTTGTGGGTCTAAATTATAATTGTATAGACCCAAAAGACCAATGACCCAATTAAGATTAATTTTTTTTATTTTGTTTTATAAGAACCCAATGATATGATGCTAATGTTAATGAATGGTGCATATTAGTTTTCACAAAATATTTTACTAATAATCGTTATTTATTTTTTTAGAAAAAATATTCACGTTTCGATCGATAAAATTGAGTATCAATAAGATAAGCTCTATAATAGAGAAACTGGGCTTTCGAGCCAGGTTGTCTCCGCCGATTTCGGAGTTTAGTTGCCTATTGTAGTGTAGCTCCGATCGACTACTTGATCTCTTTTAGAGAAAGCACTTTGAAGCGGATTAACTGGTCCAACAACAAACCTGTATCAAGCCAAGAAGAACTGAGCTTTAGATCGACGTAAACGCCCATTGAAAGGAAGTTCTTTTAATAGATTGATTGTGATTAGTGAGCGGATCCAAATTAGATTCAAGACCCAATGTGGTTGAGTCCGGACTCTAGTTGAAAAGTATCTATACCCAATCCAATAGAAATCCAACTTAAGTCTCAATTTAGTGGGCTTGAGTTTGGACCCAATATTTTAAACTCAATTAACATGCCTAATTACCAATATTATGTGATGATGTCCTACTATCTGTGTGGTATGAACTGAATCTGTCACACTATACATCCCTATAATTTAACTTTATTATTCTTAATCAAATAAAAAAATAATATTATTTTGTATTGTCACATTCTAACATGAATATTCAATTTGAAACTGATGACAAATAAAATGGGTCCACTGGCGCCTTGAAAATGAACCCTAAGAGAATTCTGGGGATGGATATAAATACTACTGGGGACATAATCACATTCATGTGCGGCTAAGACATATACCGATGGACAGGATCTGTGAAATAGGACAGGGAATGCTGCACTGTGGCTGGACCCCTTTAAGGGCTTAGGCACCCTATAAATATACATTAATCAAAAGGTATAGAGGGACATTTTTACAGTGCATATAATTTTGTTTTTTTGGGTCTGCTGTACCCTATAAGCCATAGCCACTCTTTTATTATACCTCATATTATTGTTCTTTTAATTTAATATATGTATAATTATTATTTTTATTATTTTTATACAACCTCATGAAAGGCTACTACATCAATTTACAACTTAGGGAATTATAAATAATAAATATACTAGCCGGAGAGTCATCTAAATATGCAGTACAAATTAAACAGCTGGTGAGTCCCACCATAATAATGATCAAGTGAAATAGCGCCACAATGGGTAAATTCTGCACGTGCAGAAATTCTCTCGTCTGTTGGATCAAAATTTTGACGATTAAAATTGATTTAAAACGAACACATGTTCTGATGCTGAGCATCAGATTCTATTTTTACCGCGCAGAACACTAATTCTAATATGTTTCATATATACTGAAAAAAAACTGTTCCGCATAGAATCCGGAGGGGTGAAAAAGCTGTTATGCATATATACTAATGTACATGTACTTGACCGTGTGATATAATAAGAAAAAGAAGGATGGTGATGGTGATTTAGGAGAGTGGATTGGGAATGCAGAATGCACCAGTGCGATTTAGTTGGTGATTCACTTTTCTCATCCTTTGCTAACACAATTTTGACGATTAATTTTTTATTCATCTAATTGAATAGCTTTTTGTTAATTTATTAATTTATGTATTTTGTTGAGTTAATTAATTTATTTATATACTTGGGCGTTGGATGGAACAAATTTCCCGATTAATAATACTACATCATATGATACTGGAAAAAAATAAGTGTCAACACCCGAACTTTTTGAGTAGAGGTGGCAGGTTCCCAAGTCAGATAAAAAAGGGTTCCGTTAGGTTTGTCTGAGAAGGGACAAAGATGGGAGCAGAGCATATTGTAAATCCATTCACTGATAATGTCTAAGGGAGCCCTATGCTTGGCTGACTTGTGCAGACCTAATTTCTTCTTCTTTTCCTTGGCTTTGGTTTGCTGCTTATCAAAGTGCGCGAAAGGTAAACCTATATTCTGGGATCAATATATGTAGGGGCAAACCTAACACACATTATATATATAGCCCACTCAGCTTTATATAACAAGGATCGAGAAAGCATAACGTCATATTAAATTTTAACAATTATTTTAATTTTATACTCTTTAATCCTTTTTTATCAAATTTTTTTTGAATAATAATGACTACTAGTTATTAACCAAAGTATGAAATTATAGAGTATAGCAAGGAGAAAGAAGAAACAGCAAAGCAATTGGCTTTGCATGGCCTGAGAGCTACCTATATGCACAAAATTATCATACCGGATTTGGTGCAGAATATGTTCGAAAACACTTGTCAAACGATGGTGAATTTTGTTTAAGAAAAAGAATGGTTTTTAAAGAGTGACGTTTTAAGTACAACTGTTCTATATAAACAAAATTCAGTCATCGGATCACCTGATTTGCACTGGAATACTTGCAATTGCAACATTGCAAATGCACCTCAAGCTACCATTGATTTTGCATTTCGGTGATACAAGTTTCTATTTTCAGTACAAAAATTGTTGACTAAAAGTGAGCTGCACTAGTTATATATATGACTTATTTGACTTAATTTTAATTACTGAAGGGAAGCACAGGTGGGAAAAACAAAAGAAGAAACTATAAATTATCCTTGCTGGAAAAAGTAGAAAAGTAACTTGATCAAAATCTTATGATTACTGAAACAAAGTAGCTACTGCAGCAGTTGTGATAAGCACAAGAGCAAAGAATATACATATGCAATTCTCTTCCACACCCTGCAAAAAAAAATAAAAAACTAATAATTAGGATGCAGAAGAATAGTATGATGTTGTATAAGCCACTGCAAGCTCACTCAGAATAAATTGTCATGACTCCATAATGGACAACTTTCAAGTACATACCACTACAACACATATGCCCTCCACTTAGAGCATCTCCAATGCAACCATAAATTCTGCATCAGATTTTGAAGCGAAACCAAGTATACACTACAATGCTAACTAACTCCACTACACCCTTAAAAAAAATTTAAAAAATAGAGAAGAAAGAAAAGAAAAAAGGGAAATACTGAGTTGACATTTTAAACATAATGCCCCCCGCAGAGCTGTTAGTCTGGCGGAACATAAGGCTTCAATGCAAGTCTACTCGCGGAGCTAATCCCATATCAGCGAGGCAGCATGCCACGGTAGAGCATTAGAGATTTTATTGGATCGAGTTTCAAATCAAAATTCAATTTTCAAAGAATAACTTTTACCTATCCCAAAACAAAAATAATCTCAATCTCTAACTCTATCCAATTATGAAATCCCTTTTGGACTTCAATATTCTTTTTCATTATTTGCTTCGTAAATTAAGCAGAAATATATTAATATCTTGAAACAAAGTAGTCTATAATTTTTTTACTCACAAGAACAGAAAGAGTCTGTGTCTATAAATAAAGAAACATTAATTGAAATCTAGTTAGCTACATAGGCGCATGAAGGATTTTATCCTATGACTATAATATATGGTAGACTTTACTGTCCTGGGAACTTTTAGCCTATTTGTTCCCTAAAGAATTGGAAGCTTTTCTACTATTATATACTACTCTTAATTCAAGCTCCACAACGTTTTTTTCTAGGGTAGTCTGCCAAAATAATAATTTACGATTAATTATTGTTACGACTCTTTCTATCCCAAATTGAACATGACTTTATTATTCAATTGAATGTGCACTTTTTTATTGTTGTGTTATATTTCTTTCATTATGAATAGGAAAAGTAGACGTTCAATCTGGAACCAGAATTATATAACTATTAGACCATTGCTTACAATTGTCACAAAGACACTTGTTTTACCTAAGAACTTAAAATCTATATGTTCATCTTACAAACTTTATTCCTATAACTCCTTATGAATAGCCTGAGATATATACCTAAAGAAGATAAAATATATATGTATCAATAACTGAAATCTTTTCACAAATTATTAACTCAAAATTTCTAAATTTAGATAGCCAACATCATGAGGTACACTAGTAAGTTATAAGCAGCAAGTAGTTATCAAATATCATCTCAAGGAAACATTTAGAAGAGAAAACCTAGAATGTCAACTTTCAACCAATGTACCTCTAGAGAAGAATGGTTCCATGATCAAATCCCTCCATCACAAATAGAATATCCACTTTCGAAGTATTTTAGACATTCAATTTGCGACTGAGGGAGTATATATGTATGTAATATCATATGTATGAAGGTATATAAATGGAGATGATGGAGGCCATGCATGGATGATATATGAGGAGCAAACTTTAAAAATTAAGAGGAAGAAAAATATCTCTGTGATAAAAAAAAAGTTTAGCTCCAAACATAAAATTGGAACTTTTCATATTTGATCTTTGTTTTTCATATTTTCCCTATCTAGTGACAAGAACCAACTTATATAAGAAATATGTGCATACATCTTGAAATATGAATCTGCTCAAGCATAAAAAATTCACATTCAATGAATTTTTACAATACAAACAAGAAAAGACTGAAATTGATCACCACTTGTTTTTAATTAATTAAGGCCTAAGATTATAAATAAATGTAAAATAAATACATACAATTTAAAAAGCATTTAGTCATGTGTGTTTTGGAAAATGTAAAAAAAAAAAAGGGACATCCCCATGTCCAAATTACTGGTATAGTTTTTTGGCAGAAGAAATTAATTATATGCAAAGCCCAATGATAAGGACAAGAGCAAAAATGAAAAGGAAAGAAGTGTATAGCAGCAGATAGAGAATAAGAAAAATGAAATGGACCTCAACTTTGGGAGAGGAAGAAGAAAGATGCTGGTAGATAGATACCTTGTTTAAAAGCTAGCTCTGTACAGTGGCTGCTGCGGCGGCGTGCCCAACGAAAACAGCGACAAGAGCAACAAACCTTATATAACCAATAACTGTAATAAAAACATGAAACAAAAAAAGAAAAGAAAAGGGGCAGATGTAATAAAAAAGAATCAATATACTACCCAGAGAGAAGCTGTTAGCATCAAAAGAATTAGTATGGAAAAAGAAATATGATCAGTTTTCAATTTTTTTTGGTTGAAGGAATTAACAATGAATCAGCAGCCAAAAAAGGTACATTTTTTTAGTTTTTGAGGCCATCAATTTCAAAGCCCTACAAATAGGAAGAAAAAAAACCCCATATAATGTTTCAAGAAACCATTAAAGAGAGAGCATCAAAAGATGATGATGATGATGATCTATAATGTGTCTATCGCCATTTTTTGTAGTATACTACTACTACTATTAAAGAAGGTAAAATTACTAGAATAACCAACAATCTTTCCAGATTACAAGTTGTTGTAAAGGGTAAGGATGGGAAAACCTCTCTAATTAATCCATCCTGGAGACATCATCATCATCATCATAAAAATCCAAGGACATAGATGACTTGCCCTTATTGAGAAGGTCCACTGGAGTCCCACTGTAAGGCCTCATCTGGAGAGTAGGAATATTAACTGAAGAGTGGCCCCCGCCCCCGGCCGACTGAGGTTGAGCCGCCACAGTTGAGGGGAGTATGTTAATGTCACATTGGTCATCCGACTCCGAAATAGGACAGTCCATATTCACTCCGAATAGCCTAAGCCTCTTTGCTGCTGCCTTCCCTTGTACTACTGGAACCGACTCATAAACCATTGCCTCCTCATTAGTACTACTCCCTCTTTGAAATTGCATCTGTTGTGGGATTGGCGATGGTGCTGGTGCTGGTGCCGATCTAAGATAAAGTACAGATCCAGAACAAGGATTTCCATTCATTACTGCTCCAGTATTGTAAGTGGCATAACTCTTATAATGCGATTGGTTTGCTAGAAAGGCGGCCTGATGATGGTGAGAAGCCGCTTCCCTAGGCGGAACTTGCATATAATAAGGATGATTCCATGGATGGAAAGACAAGTGATGATGAGGCAGAGATAGCGAAGGAATTTGTGGAGGAAGATGGTGATGAGAAAGATGAGAATGATGATGAAGATGATCTGGGGCGTCAGGACGACGCCTCCAATCAATAAATAAACGATCTTTAGCCAACTCACCAAGGCCGCGCTGAAACGAGACAACATCACCAGCATCAAGCTTTTTTTCCTTAACAAAACGACTCCAACCTTTAGTCATAACATAGCTTTGGCTACTGTTCCAGTATGAGTACCTAAATCTCCATGGCTTTCCATTCCGATCTTCGAAGTTGAGTAAAAGTCCTTTCTCATTTGTTGAAGAATCCAGTGGAAAATACTTCTCAGCATGCTGTTTTGGGATTACAAGTCGGTTCAGCTTTCCAACATCGCTCGGAGTAACTACTTTATCAAACATATGCTCCCTCTCCACCGCCATCTCCGAAGAAGACTCTCCTACCACCACACCTCCGCCTTGAGGCCTCAGAAGAAGATTATTATGGTCCTCAGATGAATCATTATCATCGCCGCCACCATTATTAAAGTTTGTAGTAGGTGAAGAAGATGAATCCATCATTAGCTCAAGCCCGTTCCAACGATTTTGTTGTTGCTGCTGCTGCTGCTGAAGGTGCTGGTGATGGTAGGAAGACAAAGGGAACATTTGACCTATCTGCTGCGAAGAATTCGGAGAAGAAGAAGTAGAAGAAGACTGAGAAAAAGGGTGTGTTCTACCTCCTCCTCTTGGATCTTCTTCATAATTAAATCCTCCTCCTCCTCCCCCTCTACTACTTCCTCCCATGAAATTCATTCTCTTCTTCTTCTTCTTCTAAACGACCAAGACTGCAATACGAAACTACTACAAGAAAACTGGCCGATTGGATAGTAGGTACGCCATGGAGATGACCGAGTTAGTCTAAGGAGTCAAATTAAGGTTATCAACACATAGATCTAGGGCTCTTGATCTACTTTTTTACACTGTAGTGAATCTAGGGTTCAGAAACTGTGGAGGAGATAAGACTGACAATAATTAGAGACAAGATCAAGAAGCTCTCATTACAATGAGGGTTGGTGCTATCTTGTTTGACCAGCTGGACAACTGCAACATGGAATCACTACAAGAAAATTGGCCGACTAAATATTAGATATCTTATGGAAGATTATCTAAATCCAGATTTTATGGAAGATTATCTAAATCCAGATTATTACTGTGACTGCAGCGTTTGACTCTTTGAGGATAAGGAGGAAGAGAGGTGGGAGTGAGACTGGTTTGTGCTGGGGTGGGGTGGAGTGGGGTGGGGGGGAGGGTGACTCCCTGCTGGAAGCTTCTTAAGTTAGGCGAATTTTTCCTTAAGAAATTTATTCTTCTTTCATCAGACTTTTTAAGTGCAGAGACTAGAAAGAGTGCCAAAGGAGAGGGGAGACTTTATACGTAGAGAAGAAGGGGGTGGGGCCCACTAATTATCTGGTTGGCTTGGTTTCATGTGAGCTCGTCCTTGTCATCGATTTGTATTATTATTAAAAGACTTGTAATTAAATGTTAGTCATCTTGTAATAATAAAATTTTATTTACATCAATAGGTTTTTTTGATTTTATTAAAAAAAAAATTAAAAAATTATACCGACAGTAGGAACTATTGCATAAATCTTTTATGTTTTTGTTTTTTGTTTTGAGCAACTATGTTTTTTTTTTTGTCTTTTATCTTTTCAAAACTTGTCTAATAGTAAAAGTTATGAATTCAAATCACACTTAAAAGATAACTTATAATAACTTGGAGAATAAAATATATTGCCTTTTCTGATTTTCCGGTTTATTATGTGAGATTCTAACAGAATTTGTCGAATTAATACTCAAATACCGGTCAACAAAAAAAGTGATTGACATTATGCATTAATAAATTTCAAGTTGTTGATTGTTTCCCTAAACCATTTTAGTAGTAACAAACTTTTTCTAAACCCATCCCTCTGCCTTTAGATAAAGTGGTGGGGCAAACTGAAATTTATGTCATCATTAGTTGGTTACATGTTTAGAAGAAAGTTGACGATTAACTAAAATGGAGGGATTAATATGTTTTGGAAATGCAGAAGGCGACGAGTTATATCAAGTATATTCAAATATAGTTAATCTTATAAAATAAAACATTTACTATAATTTAGTTATCAAATGCTTTACTTTGTGGTTAAGGATATAATCTATATGATTGAGAACACATTTTTTTCATGTGATAAAAAATTCGGACTCTAGTCAAATTCAAATGTTGACACATTTTAAATGAATTCAATTCAACTTAACTCGTTTATAGTCTTAATTCTGTTCCGAAGAAAATACAAATAGTGATAAGGCCTAGAGCTAAAAGCCAATTATTTTTGCAGAGCACGAGCTTTGTACATGTATTAGGGTTTGGCGTACTATTCTTCTCATTATTGTTAACTATATCATATTATTGCATGCTACCGTCCTAATTATTTTAGTTATTGTGAATTCAATTTGGGGTCTGATTTGGGTTTGGTCTACTTGAGACTCAAATTCAAATCTAAAACCGGATTGGATTGAGTTTGAAAATTAAACATAAAATATTAAATAATATGGATTTTGATTTTAGTTTGAAACTAATTTGACAATGAGACTAAAATCTCAAAACTAAACTCAGTCTCATCACACCTTTTTGGGGTTTAGACCAATGTCCAAGCCCGACAAACTTGACTAATCTAGGTCGAGTGCTGCAGAGGAGAGCGACCCTTCCAACATTAATAACTTCATACAAATGTAATAGTTGCAGTTCGAACCCTAATCATTCTTATGGGAAGAGAAACCAATCATCCACTCCACCACAAAGAAAGTCCCGCATACCCACCCCATGCTAATAATTTAGGCACCATAAAAGAGAGTATAGACATCCATACAAATAATAATATACCACACCATGGCCTACCTCTACATCCTAGATTATCATTTCCCTTATTATTATTCACTTTGCTGTCATATTTTATAACTCCTTCAATTACACCTAGGATTGGGAATTCAGGTGACCCCTGAGAATTGACATGCCCCTATCCCCTCCCCCTGTAACTATTTATTTAATTACTCAGATCCTCTGATTAATGGTTAATCCTCCTCACCCACGATGCCCCGGCAATGGATATAATACTATAATCCGTAGTTGTTAATTAATAATATACATCATTATCTCGTAAATGTACATTGTATTTTAAAAAAATAAAATAATACACAATGTCAGACCAAAATTACGTATCAGGTAAAGTAAGGACTTGCCATTAAATAAAATTAAATAAAGGTGTGAGACATTAAAATTTGGATTATTTTAAAAAAAAATGAAAAAGAAAAAGAGGGATGCCTCGCTTGATATTTTTTTGTTTAGGGGGTTGGGGGTTCTCTCTCTAAATATGGGTAGTTAAAACTATCATCTGACGGTTCAGATTGTTTCGCACGGTACAAAATTTTTCTTGTTCCGCATAGGAGCCGGGACTGATGAATTGGTTGATGGAGGTGGACAGTCTATCATAGTGATAGAGGAGAGGACCACACCTACTCCTACTAGAGAAGCCATGCGGTGTTTTTGGACCAGCTGAGGTTGAAATAAAAAAGGATTAGTGAATCCATAAAAATAAAATAAAAAAGATTAGTGAGGTGGCAAATTTCGGGGTGAAAATCGTCTGTCTCTTTGTATGTTCCTACACATGTACCCAATTAATTAGAATTCGTTATGTGAATATTTCTTCAGATTATATATACACATGGCGAATTGTGATTTGTTGATACAGAAATGGGGATATACATGAGGACAAATGATTTTTTGCCCAAACTTCGATACCTCTTGCACTGACAAAGCAAAAGTTGGATGTTCTAACTAGGGGTGAGCAAATTCGGTTTTTACCGAATTTGAATTCGGTAATTCGGTCAAGACCGAATAAATTGGTCGAATTTGGGACGAAATCGGTTTGACTACTTTTGAATTCGGTGCGACCGAATTCGAATTGAATTTTTTAATAATTAAATATTATTATTATATAATTAAATATATTATATAATAAAAAATGTACCCTCCAATTCGGTCGAAACCGAATTCTGAATTCACCAATTCTGTCAATTCGAATTCGATTTCGAATTCGGTCGGTTTTTTGAGGTATGAAAAAAAATGAAAAAATCGAATTCAAATTGGCGAATTGGCGAATTCGAATTCGGTGTTCACCCCTAGTTCTACCCACACATAAAAAATACCAGTTAACTGCTAAAATAGTTAATCGATGGTTGAGATTTGTTTAGAAAATAAGTGTTTTTTATATTATTATTTTTAGTAAATAGCTATTTAGTTGCAAAACTATTTACGCTTTACTATTTTGGACACTCAATTATTTTTTGGCTAATTATATCACTCTAATATTTACATGTGATTGAAAATAATTTGTTATCAAAATTTGTAGTCGTTTCCGATCAAATTAGATAAGTGTTGGCATGTGACCAATAATTTAAGGACAAAAGTACAGCTTTGTTTAATCTTGATCATGTCCAATAATGCTAATTAAGATTATGTTTATTCCTATAGTGCAGAACTTAAGTTTAGATCTCATGCTTTAAACTAACTTGGTGTTCTTTTTTTCTTTTTTAAAAGGAAATTAAATTAACACTGTTGACCTCTATTAGATTTAAAAGAAATCTGACGCTTATGTACGTTTTCTATTTTAACATGTCTCAAATTAATTGTATATTTTCTAATTAAGATATTTATTTATGTATTTTATTTTTAATATAACTTTTTCACCTAACTCGTAATTTAATTATTTAATCAATCATAAATTTATTCAACGGATGTCGCGGTTGAGGCTTGGCAGCGACATGGAAATGCCGATAGTCACATCAGCCCAACCACATCGCATTTGTAGGCGGTCCATTTATACTGCAAAGTTTGTCACGAGTTAAATAATTTGTTTTTCTAGGAAAAAATCATTTTTTCAAATTTTGTTTTTCAAAATTAAGAACAAACAGAATTTTGGATTTCCTTCTTATTCAATAACTTTTACATTTTTCG
Source organism: Vinca minor (assembly GCA_026122235.1). NCBI lineage: Eukaryota > Viridiplantae > Streptophyta > Magnoliopsida > Gentianales > Apocynaceae > Vinca > Vinca minor. The sequence continues at coordinate 14,298,067 of JAOCZM010000096.1, read as the reverse complement.
TTTCATATTTCTTTCACAAACAATTAGTTTTGCAAACTATAAAATTAAAATTTAACCTAAATACATTCTAAAAAATGTAAGTAATATTTCTTCTCCCCCCAAATCAATTGATTTTGAAAACAAAGCACTACTTCAGTGAGGCAGAGCTAAAAAGAGACTCATACACATTTTCTCTTTTTTTTTTTTTCCGTTTCAAATAGGTCATTCTTTATTTCAATATTAAGGGGTATAGGAGTAGGGGTGAGCAAATTCGGTTTTTGCGAATTCCGACCAAATTCGAGTTCAGTTTGACAATTTGAATTCGGTAATTTGTCTTGAATTCGGTAATTCGGTCAAGACCGAATTAGAATTGGTCAAATTTGGGACGAATTTGGTTTGACTATTTTTTAATTTGGTGTGCCGAATTCGAATTTTTTAATAATTAAATATTATTATTGAATTTTTAATAATTAAATATAATTATTATATAATTAAACATTATATAATTAAATATATTATATAATAAAAAATATACCCTCCAATTCGGCCAATTTGAATTCGGTCAATTCGAATACGGTTTCGAATTTGCTCGGTTTTTTTAGGTAGGAAAAAAATGAAAAAACCGAATTCAAATTGCCGAATTGGCCAATTCGAATTCGGTGCTCACCCCTATATAGGAGATGAATTAGCTCTCAAAATAAGTTGACTCAAGTAGAAGGAGTTTAGTGTCTCTTAAGCAAGATCTCGAATTCGAATATTGTAAATGAGAAAGAAAAAAAAAAAAAGAGGTACTGCATTAGTCGTGAACAGTTAAACGAATACGAATATCAATGTAGTCTCAGAACTTATGAAAAAAAAGTTAAATTAACTAGCTTCAAATTCTAATGTAATATCTTGGGTCCCACAAAAGTACTCCAAACCATAACTTGCATTGGAAATGCCTTTAGAAATTTTTATTTATTTGTTCTGTCGCTGGATGGAATTGATATCTCTTATGAAGCCACTTGTCTTTGAATCATGCCTAATTTTAGTTATCTCTATTTTTCTTTTATTTATTTTTTCTTTTTTATCATCTAGAGACCCGTCTGAGGTCAATATAAAAGATAGAATGAAATAAAGTTTGAATTATGGATGGGCGACCAATCATTTTCTCAGGTCGCAGCAAATATGCTTTGATGAATTTGACAAATTTGGGAGCATCTCATTTGTAACATAGTGGAGAAAGCAGACACGGGCCAGGCAGCCACCCAATTGATGATCCCTTACCTACCCCAAGACCTCTAGCTTTTGGGGAAAGTTGTTTATATTAGGGTTAAATGCACTAAATGGCCACGTGCTATTTCACTATTTCAGGTTACGGTTTAAAACAATTATTCTTGCGCCTTTTGGTCATGAAAATTTTGCGGGTTGCAACTTTGAGTAACAGGCAGAGATCTTGGTCAAAATTTTAAAAAAAAAAATCCAGGTGCCGGTAAGGTGAGGGACATTTTCGTCATTTCATTGTCTTATTTCTTTTTCCAAGTAGAACCACCATCTCCACCCCACCAAACCTCCATCTCCACCCATCAAACCTTCTTCTTTCTTCTTCCAAGAAAAACCACCATCTCCACTCCACTCCTCCCCACCAGCCGCAAAACCACCATCTCCATATCCACCCCACCGCTCCCCTTCTCTCAAGAAACACCACCACCATTCTTATTCTTTTTTTCCTCCTCAACTCAACTCAATACAATTCAATTATTCAATTCAATACTCAATTTGATTCGATTCGAAGTGCTTTCCCATGAATCTGTAGAAAAAGGTGAAAAAAAGTAGCAAAGATTCTTGGAAAACTTCAATTGATATTCTTTTCTTTAGCCTGCCATAAAATTGCAAACCCAAAATGGGTGTTTAAACAGCCACAAAAGCCATTCTTGAAATCAGAAATACATTTCCTGATTCTCAGGCCTATTATTATTATGTTCTATCTGTTTTGAGTTTAAAGAACAATTATTGGTATCATTTCAATTGAGGAATTGCTGGTGGGTGCGGGGTGGAATTGGGGGTGGTATCATATGTCTGATATTCAATACCTGTGGAAATTATTTTCAAGAAATTGGAGTCTGGATTTTGGAATTGGAGCAATTTTTTACCAATTTTTTTGTGGGAGAGGGGGTGGCGTTTATGGCTTCTGCGCGATACGGCAGAGAAGATGGAGGTGGGGCTGCGATGGAGATGGTAGTTTGCATAAACTGTAACAGTGATGGGGATGGAGATAACGGGAAGAGAGAAATGATAAAGGGATTGGGTATGGGCTGCTGTTTTTGTTAATGGGTGCTAGGTGGTGGTGGTGGTGGTTGGCCGGAGATAGCGGGTCGGAGAAGGTGAATATTTGGAACGGGATGGGTCAGTTTCAGGTGGTACGGGTAGGGTCGGGTTATAGGGGTACATTAGTCTTTTTACATTTTCAATTAAAAAATAAAGAGAAAGTGGCCGGAATTTTTGCCGGAAGTTAAAAGTTGCAGCTCGTAAATTTTTTTATGGCCAAAAGGTGCGAAAATAATTGTTTTGGGCCGTAACCCGAAATAGTGAAATAGCAGATTACTATTTAGTGAATTTAACTCTTTGTATTAATACATGTAAATTGATTATTTATTTTTAGATTAAGTCGATGTCCTAGAGTTCTCTCTAGAGTCTCTCGCCTCCGGTGAGGCTCCGACTATGTCGGAGCATCTACTTAGAATTCTAGGTTTTTCTCCGCCGACACGGTGCATAGCTCCCAACCGGATGGTGAACTCTACCATCAACTGGACTTTTGATGGACAATTGATCTCATTATTCAGCATAGTATTGAGGTCCTCAAACAATTCTATAGCAGATTACAAAGAGCAATCCATGTTCCGCTTTCACATGCTTAGCCTCCTTCATCTTTTTCATATATCTGTTGGACCGCTGAAGCTATTTCATATCGTGCATGCATGCATGGCTGGTTCCCAAACATAACTCTTCCCTCTGCTATTTCACCAAGAAGTCGAGGAATGAACTTGATACATTGATGTTGGGTTCATGCCCCTCTCGCAACTACGAATAATTTTATTTATTGATCTTACTTGTTCAAGTAAGACCTAAGAAAAATATTGTGTATGGAGTTAATACTAATAGATTTGGTCCACCTCAATTCTCCCTTTTACATGAATTTGAATTTTCTTTAGTACAATTTATTTTTCATGGCAAATTCTTTTATTAATATACTCCCGTACAAATTAGATGATAAGATATTGTCAATTAATAAATAAAAAAATATTTTATCCCACTAGCTTCCAATATCGTCTCAATTTTATATTCTGAAATTGCACTGAAAAACCTACCAAGTCCTTTAAATGTGGAGATAAGCCAAGCCCCTTTTGCAAACACTCACACGGGAAAGCTCTTCTCTTTTTCATTTTTTTTTCTTAAATTTTTTAAACCTCTTATCTTTTTCATCCATTCTCAAAACGTAAAATAAATCAATAATTATCTACTTCCATTTAATTCAATCCCATGTTAGTTCGGGAGCATAGCTGGAGAAGAGAGACTGGAACGGTCCATATTTATATAATTAAAGCCATGTGTTCGATTATTATATATCTATACACATAAATAAGTAATTATTTAAGTTATTAATGGGAAGGAAGAAGGACATAGCTATGCCTATGACGTCATAAATCCCGTGCCAGATGACGTATGTCTGCATTGGACTAATCTCAGATGGAATCATTCGCTTAATCTACTCCATAATCATATAAACAATTTGCAAAAGAAGTATCAATAATAATTTAGTACTGCTCCTTCCTTCTCTGTAGGTATGCAACTAGTAATAATCAATTGAATTGATTGACCTGGGAAACATAATATTGTCAGCACAAAGTCAAGTTCATTTTCTTATTAATTTTAGATTGTAAGAGTAGATTGAACTCTGTATCTCATATGAAGCTTTTCTTTTTTTATAAAAATTAACTCGTGTCCCGTTAACACGCGTTAATTCAAATAAATTAGACTATATATAGTAATATAAGTATTTTAAAATCTAAAATTCTATCAGAAATAGAAAAACTCTAGAGGGAATAAGAACTTAAACTACCATATACAATAATTTAATTAATACTAACATGTTTCTCGAGAACACGAGTTAGAAAATTCCCAAATAACCTAGCAAGTACTCTTTCCTAATATAAAGCTTTTGCTCTTTCTATTTTTTCTTCTCAAAATTTTCAAAATGTTCGGTATTTTTTAAAAAAAATTAAAGACCATTTTTATAAAGTTAACTCAAAACACAAATATAATTTTCTCATTCTTTATTACGTTTGTGAACCAGTGAGAGATACTATAAGAAAAATACTATTTGTTTTTTCTTAATATATGGAAAATACTAAAATACTATTATATTGGGTTTGTTCTCCATTGTTGAACCATTTTTAAGTTGTTGAAAAAAATCAAAAAAACAATTTTCCCCTATAAATGGAGTTGTTTTCATCTGTTGAAAAAAAAGAAACTGGAAAATTAATTAAATACTCCTCCAAAATCTAATCAAGAAAGAAATAAGAAATGAAAATATATTTACATGATTATTTTTTATTTAACATCTTATATTTTTAGTTTAAAAAAAAAAAGTATTTTCAATATAAGATACTCTAAAAATGTACCTCACATGGTGTTTTTTCAAATCATCTTTTTCAGCTTATTTTAAGCTATAAGCTAGGGTAATAAATAATTAAGAACATGCTAATAATAGCTTCTTTTTTAAACTATAAGCTATCGAAAACATGCCAATTGTAAAACAAAAAAAAATAATAAAAGAAATTACAGGTAGTACGAGGTATATAATATATGCATGGCAAACAGCAGATCCCACTTGTCTCCAGCCATTGGGTTATGGTCGCATCCCTTCATGCGTAATGGAGATGAATATATTAATCCCCACATGTTAAATTTGTGATTCCAACATTTAGCTAGAGCAGCAGCTAATTTCTCCAAATAAAATGTGTGTTACAAAATATGTTTTTGACCTTTTAATTAGTTGGTAACAAGAATATATACATTCAGCAAGAGCCAAGACCAAATGTTCATCTTGCAAAATGATTGAGCATAGAGCGTAAATTAAGTGACATGATCAGTGACGGATTCAGGATCTAGGGACAGGGGTTACTTATTTAGAGAGAGAATTAAAAAATAAACTAAAAATTTTCTATCGAAAATTTGACGTTTCTGAAAATGTTAGAGGAGGGGTGCGTCCACAGTTTTGGAGGGAGAACGCCCATGCGATATTTTTAAAAAAAAAAAATCACATTTTCTATAAGATTTTTTTCAATAAATTATTTCTATTTTAAGTAGAAACAGTAAATTATAATATTTCTATCAATTAAATACTTTTCTATGACGGTTTTGAAAAATTAACAAACACGGTGATTTTAGACTAAAACTAAAAGGGATGGAATGAAGTGAATGGACAAAAATACCTATAACTCTGTTGAAAATTAGTTAATAAATAAAAATATTTTTGAACGGATTTCTCAAAAAAAAGGTCACAATATGTATGAGACAAGAAAAAATTTAGAAGAAAAAAATTAATAATATTTCAAATAAAGAGAAAAAAAATTATAAAGAAAACGATTGGACTCACATGACAACCAAGAGAATTGCATCACCCCATCATTGACTTCTGCGTTTGATAATGTTTGAGTATGTGGTCACCAAATTTTATACTGAGATCACTAATTTAATAATATAGATCTAATCATTATATAAATATATAATTAGAAGTAAAAAAATATTCAGCGGGGTAACCAGTTGCATCCGTCGCTGGACATGATGACATGGTCAGAGTTGGACGAGAATATGATCTTTAACTAGAAAGGAATGAAAAGAGTTTGTTCATGTTATGCGTAATTTTTTTTCTGATTCATTTAATCGATCTCAATTACTTGAAATGAAAACTTTATTATTATTCTAAAGGATATTTTCAGAAAAGAGGGGGGAAAACGGAAAAGAACCGGCATATTGGGATCTCTTAAAATCAAATTCTTTTGATTCTGAGGGTAGTTATATCATATTCTCCTCCGGTCCTAGCTGGCTACTGGATGCATGAAAGGGATACCTTTCTAACATAATTAAAGACTATGGTTTAAAAAACAAATTCTTTATTTTTGAAAGAAAAAAACAAAGTTTGTGAGAGACGTATTAGATTTAAACTTGGGAAAATATGTTTATGTGACTTGTGCAATGCATCCGTATTTCAAAATCAACTGCAAACTTTTGCATTTAAATACAAAAATTCATAGTAAATTGTGAGAGAATGATTCATTACACGAGTTCTAAGACCTAATTACCCTTAATCTTGTATTTTGTTATAAAAGGGAACATTGTTCAAATGAAGGAAATAATTATTTTAAAAAAATTAAAAAACAATGGGTGAAATGGTCATAAATTAGGGGCAAGTATTAGACTAACACTGATTAGGGAGAAAGCCCATAACATGGCACCGAATTTTTTGGGGATAACATTTCAGTCCAAAACGGAAGTGCAACTTCCGTTTTCGCCCAAAACGGAAGATCCAATTCCGTCATGGACACGTGGCACAAGGCGCGTGGGGGTCTTGGCGGTCGGCTGAAAACGGAAGTACAACTTCCGTTATAAATTGAAAACGGAAGTTGGACTTCCGTTTTTAAAAAAAAAACCTTCATCTTCCCTTCTCTCCTCCCCCAAACGGAAGTATCAATTCCGAAGCAAAAAAAAAAGGCGAATCCTCCCCAAGTCCTCCCCGCCTCCCGCTGGCCCCCTCACGCCGCCGACCCCCTCACGCCGCCGCCGCAGCCCACCTTCCTCACCAACAAAGCCTTTCTCCTTCTCACTCCTTTGCCTTTTGTGAGGTATAATTCTCTAAATTGATTTTTTTTTTGGAAAAATTGTTAAATTGTTCATTGATATGAAATTAAATTGTTGTTTAATATGAAATGCAAGTTTTTTTGATTGTGAGAATATTGTGTCTTTTGAAATTAAGAGTTTAATTGGTGGAATTGTGAAATTTAGGCTTTAATTGAAATTGGAATTGTGAAATTGAGTGTTTAATCGTGAAACTTTGCGTTTAATTGTGAAATTGGCTACATTATGAATTGTGTGTGTAAATTGTTTTTCGAATTTATTTTGTGTAGATGGCCAATCCCGCTTTATCTTCATCCGAGACACTGTCGATTCCGGTTTGTTGAACAAACAACGGTCCCGTAGAGTCGTTTGGTATATGGCATGGGAGGCAGAGGCCTTAACGTCCTCCGAAGGTTATTAGTAGTTCGGGACATTTTTACCAAGCGTATTCATCGGGAGACGAACCCTAGAGTCCTAGAACTCATCGACTTCTTGGGCTTAGGCAATTGTTGTAGACTTGGTGCAATGAATGTAGATCACGCGCTCGTGATCGCATTAGTAGAGAGATGGCGCCCGGGAGACCCATACATTTCACCTACCGTGCGGGGAGGCGACCATCACCCTAGAGGGACGTAGGGTGCATTTTGGGGCTGCCCACTAGGGGGTGACGTGGTGTCCTTTGGCGGCGGATACGATTATTCCCCGGTGAGTGGATGGACATCGTGTTCGAAGTGCTTGGATTCGACCCACGCCCGGAAGGAATTTCCGGCCACATTTTGCTCGTTAGAGAGGTATTTGCCCATATCGCCGTGCCACTTCCCGGTGATGCCGGTGAACGCGAGGTAGAGCGAGAGGCTAAGGCCACGGCTTTTTTCGTCGATGGCTACATTTTTATTCCCCAGACAAGTCGGGGAATAAAGCGAGCATGCGACTTCTCCTCCTCTTGCGCAGTGAACCACTCGGAGTTTGTTGAGCGCTCTTGGGCCGCAGTGTCCTCGCACATTTGTATCACCGGATGTGCGTGTCGGTGCATGGTCGACTCGAAGGACATCGTCGGTTGTTGCCTTCTCATTCGAGTTTGTCCCCTATTAATTAAATTTACTTACATTTCATTCTTTATTTGTGAATTAATTGCTTATTCATCGGTTGTTACGTCTTGAACAGATTGTGGGCGTGGGAGCGTATTTCATCGCTCCGTCCCGCCAGCCGAGGCCGGGTTCGGACTTTATCGACGGCCCCTAGGCCCCCAGCTGGGGCCAGTGGAACATCCCCGAAGCTTCATGACGCCCTCCCGAAAGAGCAGCTCGAATTTGTTTCGTGAGCAGTGGATTTGATTACCAAGACACGGGGGGTGAGTAGATTTATTTGCATTTTATTCAAGTCCGAATGTGTTATGTTTAGGTTTAATGAGAATTTTGTTGCGTATTATGCGGTTACATTTGGAGGCCCTACCCCCGATTCATCGTCCCTAGCAGCGAGGGTGTTTGCGAGATGAAGGGTTTATAAGTACGTGCCGGGCGCGCACCCCTCTTATCTATTTCGAGCTGGTAGAGTACCACTTGCCCGAGAGGGTGATGCGCCAATTTGGCTTCCAGCAGGTGGTTCCCATCCCGCCCGATTCTGAGAGGGCATTGTCGTAGGGCAAGGACGTCCACATTGTTAGGGTTAACGCGACCATGGATTGGGAGAATAAGCACGGTGCCTACATCAAAATGTGGGACAACCGGGTCGATGCCATGGTGGGCGCTGAGGAAGCGATCGGATGCGTTATTGCACCAACCCGTGAGTACATGGGTTGGTACAATACCATTACCGTTCGGCACTGACGAACCCCCCAAAACCCGGGATCCCGGGGCCACTCCCTACGGGTATTCAGACCGTCGCCACAGCAGATTTGTTTATGGTAAGTTTTGATATTTTTTATGTGCTTGTGATTATTTTCCCCTGAACGTAATAACTTTTATGTTTTGCTGCAGGAGGACACGGGCAATTTACTAATTGAAGAGTTCGACAAGCCAGGCAACCGCACCGTTGCCCAGTACAGGTCCCCTCGGTTGCACGGGCCTCGCAGACGCTCAAGGATGCCTTCGCTAGCTGCCGGGAAGGCTGTTTCTTGCGAGTCGCGGGCTCCCGACGTAGTGGCGCCCCGTCCAGCCGGCCTTCCGTCCGTCCCGAGGGATCCTGCTCGGGGAGGCGGTAGTTGGCCGGCAGGGGCACCCGCGGGACCCGCCTGAGCCACTCGGGGAGCGAGAACATGGCTAGGCGCATGAGGCAGGCGCGGTGCGGGAGAGGCAACCTCGCGGGGAGGCTTCGCGAGGCCCGAGTTCGAGCATCCTTCATCTGTGTTCGCGACGCCGGGAACGGGACCCTCTGCGCCGGGAGAGCGGGAAGTGTACTTTGGTTCGCCATCTTTCAGCCTTGGCCTTGACCCGACTCAGGAGCATACGCCACAGATGCAGGCCCATTCCCCAGAGGAGGCGCTGGTGGTCGACACCGAAGGGGCGGAATTCATCCAGGCCCCGGAGGGTAGTGCAGTGCGGACAAGGGACGGCCGCATGTACTATCTCCGGGTTAACCCAAGACAAACGCGTAGATACACCCCTTCGGGAGCCCCTTAGATAGGATTTATTTTTTATCTTTGTAAACATTTTCATACCTTTTTATGTATTACGATATTTTTGTTATTTCAGTTGTCTTTATTTTATTTATAAAGTATCTATTTCGTAGTCTATTTTAGTAAAAATCCAGGGCAAAAAATAGAAGGCAAAAAATGTGTTACTATTCTTTTCCATTTAGAAGACAACTTTTTTTTAAAATAAACTCACTGCCTATTGAAAACGGAAGTCCAACTTCCGTTTTCAATTTATAACGGAAGTTGTACTTCCGTTTTCAACCGACCGCCAAGACCCCCACGCGCCTTGTGCCACGTGTCCATGACGGAATTGGATCTTCCGTTTTGGGTGCACTTCCGTTTTGGACTGAAATGTTATCCCCAAAAAATTTGGTGCCATGTTATGGGCTTTCTCCCTAATCAGTGTTAGTGTAATACTTGCCCCCATAAATTATAATCCTTGGATGCTCGTCGCCCCATGGGAAAAAGAAAGTAAACAGAGAAATTGATGATAGCGTAGAAATATAGTACACTAGTTGATTTTTTTTTTTTGACGCCACGATGGGCGATTACTCCACATTAAGGAGAAAGAACAAACCCACATTAGGGAGAGAGAACACCCTAGATAAGGGAGAATAAAGCTTACTGCACACAGGCGGAGGGTATCGAACCGGGACCTCTCGGTGACGGGGCCTCTTCGATCACTAGTTGATTAATTATATATATAATATAATCACAGGGGTAGTGGGACGTCGTATACAGTTGTGTTAGTGCAACTTGGGAGGGTGGGTGTAGTAGCCTTTGTAGGCTGAGGACCACCCTACCTACGCACTCCTATTCTTCTTAACTTTCTCCCAACCTCAGCCATCCTCATCATCTTCTATCCCTCTCTTCATTCCGGCCGGTGTCCATCTGCTGCTGCCCCATGTTCTTTCAAGACTTGGCATATTCTTTAATTTCTTCTTCATTTTTTTCCCATAGATTCAATACTTGCATTTCTTGCAACCCATAGCATCAGAGATTGAATAGTTTTGTCACATACCATATCTAATAATTTTTGTGATTTTTAATTAATTACATTATCACATAATAATAAAAAGAGTTAAAGAAGGAAAACTGAGGTGGAACCAAACCACTAAATATGGTCACACTTTCAAGACACAAACAACTCTCTATGTGGAAAGAGAGTTAAAGAAGGAAAAGTGAGGTGGAATCGGACCATCGAGTCTGGTCCACTTTCAAGACACAAACAACTCCCTACGTGAAAAGAGAGTTAAATAAGGGAAATTGGGGTGGAACCGGACCACTAAGTCTGGTCCCACCTTCAAGACACAAACAACTTCTTTCGCCTCGCTTGCTAGTGTTGGGCTCACATCTATTAACAATGTTGGAATAGATTATTCGTGTCTTGAAAGTGAGACCATATTCAATAATTTAGTTCCACCTCCCAATTTTCTCAAAGAAGAATTTGTGATGTATAGACATGTACATAACAAAATTTTCCTTATGAATTACCCATGTAATGGTTTCGTTTTATCACGATCGCGACAATACATGCCTCGTCAAAATAATTTTAAATTACTAAAACCAATGTAAGCAAGTATTATTATTATTATTCATAAAAAGTATTATTGTTTTCTTAAGGGTAAAAGGTGTTGACGCTTTGAAATTTTTTTGATTTTTATTTTTTACCCTAAACTAAAAAGTATAAAGTCCTTAACCCTAAACTTTTTTTAAATATTAATGTTGTCTCTTCCATCCAATTTCGCTGTTAAATCTGGATGGAATATGACCATATAATGAAACTTAGGGTTTTTTGGAAAATTAAAAAAAGTTTTGACCCTTAAAAAAGGCTCAAATGGGATAAAAAAAAACCCAGTCTTCAACATGCATATTAGTTTTGCTTTTTTTTTCTTCTATTTATTCACATATTTCCCATCTGTAATTATTTTTAGGGTTAGAACCTGTTTTTTTTTCTTTCAAAATTCCCCCGAGCTTGATAATGTGAGAGCCGTGAAGTCTCATTCTATCCAAATTTAACAGCGAAAATGGATGGAATGGCCAACATTAATACTCTAGAAAAGTTTAGAATCGTAAACTTTACATTTTTTAGTTCAGATTCAAAAATAAATAAATAAAATTTAGGAGGGGTGTGAACACTTTTTACCATTTTCTTAAAAACAACATTATCATCGTGTAGACAGACAATCAAAGATGAAAACGTTATGGAAAAAGTACTGTAAGCAATCTAATAATGAATTACTATAAATCAAGCCCAAACCCACCTTTTGGAGCTATTAGGTCCTTTACTAATGGGCTTTGATCACTGAACGCTTGGGCCCTAGAGTATATACGTTCCCATAGGCCCATAAAATACAACCAATAAAAACAGATTCCCGTAAACTGAAAAGGGTTTTAGAAAAGAGGGGAAAAACTTAAAGAGAAAAGGAAGCTAGAAAACCAAAGCGGCCATTTTTAGGGTTTTAGATTTGCAGTGAGAATGGATTTTTCTTCATCGTCCCCAAGCGGATCGTCGAAGAATGTTTCCCCGCATGATGTAATGGAGCAGGTCCAGCTCCAGCTAGCCGAGGCTTTTGCTCAGGAATTCCTCGAAGTATGTATATATATTAACCTTCCCGCTGCATGGTCTTAGTATTCCGACCTTTTGGTTCCTATTTTTTAAAATTCCTTATTGTATTTTGTGAATAATGTTTGAATTTTGGTTATCAATTTGTGGTATAGTCTACTTGGATTGAGTCTAGTCGGGTTTGTTCCGGTTTTAATTGTATTGAGTATACTAGGTCATCTAGAATGTAGTTTTTGTTCGAGACTAGTCTGAATCTGAGACAGAGATAAATAAACCACAGTTTATCTGTGTGCCGCGAAGCACTTGTTTCTTTTCTTTTTTTTCCCAATTCCTTGGCTGTTAGTTTTTTGTTACTCTGGTAATTTGCATATTATTACCTCAGTCCCATAATATAAGTCATCTACCGAAAATTAAGGAATAAAAAAAACAATATACTTTGTTAATCAAAATATCAATATTACTCCCTTGAATAGAATTAGTAACATACAAGTCATATTTAAGAAAGTAATATTGATATTTTGACTAACAAATTGCCTTACATTTTGTTTTCTTGATTTTCGCAACATATCCTATACGACTTATATTATGGGATAAGTGTAGTACTATTTATTTTGGTTTCTAAAGCTCAAGATTTGATCCGTGCAAAATTAGTGTATTTGCATTTTTTTAATTTCTATTCTTTTGTGTAAAATCAGAGCAGTGAGTAGATTCCATGCTAGATATGCGATTCATTAACAAAAGAATAGATGCTACTTTTCTTCTCCCAACTGATTAAGGCGGACAAAAAAACTTCTTCAATCACAAACATAAGCAATTTTTATTGTAATTATTTGTTTTCTCATTAAAAATTGTTCCGGGTCTCAATAAACATGTAATTGGTCACTAATTGGATTTTATTGCAACCCACGTTTAGTTAATTCCTGCAAGTGTGCGCTGTTGATAAGGAATTGCCATTTGTTGTAGTTACGTCGAATAGGATGTAAGATGTTGAAGTATGTCCTTTTCCTACTTGTAGAACATTTATAGCCTGGTTCATTTTAGTTTCCATTTAATAGAGAGGCTCTCGGTAACTTGCCAATTTGATGTATAACTTGCACTTTATGTGTATGAAACCGTTCCATTGGATTTGGACATGCAAATAAGTGACACTTCCCACCGTGGGAAGGGGGACATACTGTTGCCTTTGATATGCTTATCAAGCAACTCTTGTTTCTCAAATTCCTAGATTGGACTGAAAATTAGTTGAACAGAAAGGGGAAAAAAACATGGAAGAGAAGGTTTTGGATTTGGTCTGGCAGCTTCAACCCTCGCTTTCTGGGTTCTCCCCCAGCTTAAACCTCATTTCCAACTTTTCCGTAATATAATCAAGTGATATTGGATAATAGTTTAGTTTCAAGAATCTGGTCCAGGAGCTGGTTCACCATTTTCTAGCCCTGTTATCATAGTCCTGAAACTATTTTTGCTAGTTAAAATACATGATATGATGAGGTAGAAATCAATCATATTTCAAACTTGTTAGCCTTGTCATTCCTATGATGTACTATTTGAGTGAGCTATTTTTGAAAATTGATCCCACTAGTTGAACATATATGCTAGGTTGATTGCTTATGCGATGAATTTTTCATTGTCTTGCTTTTTGTTTTGTGAAATTTCTTTCATTAACTTTTTAACTATTGTTTTACTTTCAACTTTTTTCTTGTAGACTGTACGGGAGAAATGCTTTGAGAAGTGTGTCACAAAGCCAGGTAGTAGTATGAGCGGGAGCGAGAGTAGCTGTATCTCAAGATGTGTGGATCGCTATATTGAAGCAACTGGCATCATCAGCAGGGCTCTTTTTCGCCCGAACTGAAATTTTTTGGTGAAAAACAGTTCATGAAGTTTGTTAGAGATTGGAATTTCCTCAAATGTCTACATGACTTCGTTTTTCCTTTTTGAGATAGGAATTTAAGTAGAATCTGTACTTGTAAACCTTAAAAAATGGCCTTATTTCTGATATTATTCCCGTTGGTGGTGGCTATTGGATGTTCTTGTCCTGCTCATTCTGCTGTGACTACACACTCGCTAAGTCTTCATGCTTCTGTTGTTGAGAACTTTTGAGTATGTTGAAATCTTCGATTAATTTATAATAAGATTAGATTAGACTAAGCTTGCAAATTAGTGGTTGTGTATGAGTTTCCCTATTTTTTTATTATTTATTTTATCATCATTCTCATCCTTGGAACTCCATTGGAAGGTAAATTTGAAATTATCAGTCTGTTATTTAGGAACTAGCGTTGAGAAAATGGATCATAACCCAAAAGATTGAAATCCATTAAGGAAGAAGGATTTGAAGCTACATATTGGGCCACGTATGTAAACTCCTTGGTCAACTGGGGCGTAATCGGACAAATGGATCTGGTTCTCTCACTTCCAAGGTTATCAGGACAAATAATCAAGTCTCATTTTACTTACAAACGCAAGACCTACATATGTTTATAGGTTGTCTCTTAGTTGTAATGGCCCTAATTAATTTTTTATTAATGGATAACTTCTTATTTATTAAAAAAAAACAATATCTATTTTGATTAAAATCTCACATCCATTTTGCAAGTATTGAGGTCTCAGTTTAGCAGCAGCATCACAAACGGTACAAAAGAAGCCCTATCGAAATAAATTGAACAAACAGGACATGTCTCAATAATACGTAAAAACAAATCAAACTCTTGAGAATGAGAAAATTAAAAGTTGGGATTTTCTTTCTGTGTCTCCTCTCCAGCGCGTAAGAACATACAAAGTTGAGACGTGTGCTGAATCGCTGTTTGCAAGTTGCATCTCTACCTCCTCAACGAGTGCAATATGTACTCAGCATAGAGGTCCCTGCATAAACATAAACAACCATTAGCATCTCTTCCCCTGTTTGTTACACACTTCACTTGTATATCCACATTGATGCAGTATTACAAAGCTTACATGGAGTATTGAATGGCATCAGCAGCCGCAGCAGCTGGCAGAAATTCGTCAACTGCAACCTCCTTGTTCTCATTCTTCTTGTCTAAAAAATGTGTCAACAAATTATATCAATCAATGTTTGCTTGTCATTTACAAGATCCATAGATAAAAGCTGAATCCAAAACACGTACAATCTTCAAAGAAGCGACGGATTTCAGCCAGACGATGAGGGGGAAGCTGGCTGATATCAGTGTAGTGCCTGTATTCCGGATCATCAGCACATACAGCAATAATCTTATCATCCTTCTCTCCCTGCACATTACAAAATTAAATTTTATTGTCATCAAAGTTTTTACTAGCATAGCAAGTAGACCACCAACGTCCTCTGATCCAACACCTACAAGAAGGTCCATTCTGTAATATTTGAAGCAACTAAAATTCCAATACAAGTTCTGTAGTTGTGAGCATAATATTCGAAACTTTTTTGACTTTTTTTTGGAGGCCTCGGTTCTTGCAAACTCGGACAAGGCCTTCAAGTATCTTGATGATGGACTTTGATGAATAATTAAGGTCCCTAAATCACTAGATACGGCCCTGCTCTGATCCTATATGAATAATATGATATCAGAAGTACCTGATCAATCATAGGCATGAGTCCTACAGCTCTTGCTCTCAGAAAACAACCAGGGAGTACAGGTTCCTGTTTCATGCATCAATTAATTATGTTCATTAAAATTGATTGCTTCTTTCTTGTAGAAAACAAATATAGTCGAAGAAATCTAATACTATGTGAAATGTAATTTGGCAACCTGCATTAGGACCAAAACATCCATTGGATCATTATCTTCACAAAGCGTACGAGGAATGAAGCCGTAGTTGTGGGGATAGACCACTGATGAATATAAGATACGGTCCACCTAGGCAGGTACCATTGGCATTATGATTTGAGTGATAAATCAAGTACAAATTCTATAACAAGCATCATAAACGAATTCCAAGTATAAAATTTTGCAATTAAAATACCAAAGAATTTTCCCCTAGTATGCAAAGTGTGAATATAAATTTTAAAAAAGTTGATTGAAAACAACTGTTTAAAAATGTCATGATACCTTGATGAGGCCAGTTTTCTTGTCTAGTTCATATTTGACTTTGCTTCCTTTGGTAATCTCAATAACCTACAATATTGGGAGAGATGAAAAAATGAAGATTTTAGTAAAGCTGTATTGTCACACTCGGGGGCTTGCAGGTCCGGTGCACGACTCATAGGCCTGACAGCAATCACTACCACTTACTTGGCGACCGTTCTCGCTATGCCAAAATGGATATATCAAATGTGACAATGAATTCCTAAACTCATCTTATATATCAGTAAGAGTAAGAATTTTCAGAGTGATTTCATGTAGGATGATAAGGGTATCACATATATATACCGCAATTACTTTTCGAAAAATTAATGAGATGGCTATGGTTGATAAACAAGACATGTGTAAGAATAATATAAGGAGCAGATAACATACAACATTGAAGACTTGTGGAGCTTCAGGTCCTGCATAATAAGAACATATATAATACAATGGTATTAGATTTTACTGATATGTGTAAAGACGCGCGGCTATTATGCGAAATGCCTTTTTCCTCCACATTTTGACACTAATTTTTCTTGTGTACAATAGGTGTTCGCAAAGTAGGTGTACAACATCTCCATTGAAAAAAGATGCTCACTAGGTTGACAACACCTTATGTACACACAAAAAATCGGTATTCTGCACGTGCGAAAAAAAAACGTTCTACATCATCGTAGCTAGATCCGTGGTGTAAAGAGTAACGCTTTTTAGCACAACACTTTATGATGAAACATAAGCTTCGAATTCGACACTATGTCCCTCTTGATAATAAAACAATATAAAAAAATAAAATAAGATTTGAGTTTTACCGATCTCGAGATCATGCCAAGGATGAGCAGCGACGGATCTTCTGGACATAGAAGAGAGGATCCTCTCATTCAAACGAGGGGCTCGCCTCTGTCCATTCTCATTCTCATCGCTCATATTTTCCTGATTAAATCATCAAATCAGTAATCAATCATGGGGGAATTAAAGCAACGATCCGGAGGATTGTCAGTAACTAGATTTTACACAGCTCTTGGAAATCAAAATCAAATAGATTATAATCTGACTCCGAATCTTCTAGTACAGTAATAGTAAAATATCATTGAGTCAAAGTAAATTCATGGGTTTGTCCCAATCAACATGATTCCATGTGTGATAATATTACCAAAGAGTGTATAGTAAAAGATTAATAATAGTCGATTATAACGTAGATAGCAAAGTATCATTGCACGATCGATCAAGCATCAAATATCAAATATCCAATCTTTTAACCAACTTTGCATAAATTAAAAAAAATTTAAAAAAAAGTCACTTGCATGTTCTCCAAAACAAAATTGAAAAAAAAAATTGAAAATCACCTTTGGAGTTGGATGGATTGAGGAGATGAACCAAAAACTGGGTATGTCAAACGAGAACAAATGGGAAAGGTAGCTAGGATTGGTGAGGGCCGGTTTAATATAGGAAAATGTTCAACTACCCAACGTGGCTAAAGGAGTGAGGAGGTAGTGGGGCAGAACTAACTTGCTGCTTCATCTCGAAACTAGGGATTCTTCATTTTATTTATATCACGTTTATACGTTGATTATAGGCAAATTGGCATCCTGGGTCCTAAAACAATTTATCATTTAGAAGTCGGGTTCAAAAAGTATTTTTTCAACAGCTTTTATCCTAAAACAATATACGATTGGTGCACCCCGTCCTTCCGTCCAAAAAAACAAAAGTCAAACGTTAATTCAAATTTTGAATATGGTCAACGTTTTCAATTAAAAGAGTATTTTTGGAATTTACTCATAAAACCACCTCTCCCCATTCCTGACCCGACCCAATGCCCAATCACCCAACGCCTTCTTCTTCGACTGTTCCACCACCACGACGACCACCAGTCCACGGTCCACCCTGTACCACCACCAATCTATGAAAATTTTCCAAAAACTCCACGAATATAAATCATCCATTGGAGATCGAACGGTGCGGAAATCATCTTCAAATCATAATTGGAGATTGAACTTTGGATTCTGGGAATAAGTTTGTTGTTCTAATCGACTGCGACGAAAGTATTTAAGATGTGAATTTTTCTTCCATTTACAACTTCTTGCTGTACTAAAAGGATTGCAAATGAATTCCTTGAAAATTGCGGATTTGTCCCTCAACTCCATTTATAACTTCTTGTTGTACTTCTTCCATTTAAGAAACATGAGAGCAGTGGAGCGTAAAACTTGCGGATTTGCCCTCAACTCCATTCCCAGTCGCATTTGGACTTGAATCGTTTGCCGAAAGAAGGAATAAGACGTTCACTGGTGGTCGTCGTGGTGGTGGAACAGTCGAAGAAGAAGGTGTTGGGTGATTGGGCATTGGGTCGGGTCGGGAATGGGTAGGGGTTCTCGACGGGTAGGGGCATTGGGTCGGGTCGGGAATGGGGAGAGGTGGTTTTATGAGTAAATTCCAAAAATACCCTTTTAATTGAAAACGTTGACCAGATTCAAAATTTGAATTAACGTTTGACTTTTGCTTTTTTGGACGGAAGGACGGGGTGCACCAATCGTAAATTGTTTTAGGATAGAAGCTGTTGAAAAAATACTTTTTGAACCCGACTTCTAAATGATAAATTGTTTTAGGACCCAGGATGCCAATTTGCCTTGATTATACATTTTCACTTATATGGTTTATCTTTTTTAATTTATGATATATAAAATGAAAATTCTACCATTATAACGTTGCAGGAAGGTTATAGGGAGTGCAACAAAAAAACTGAATCATCGAAAAATCTACTAGTTTAGTTTGATATGTGCAAAATAAATTTGATAATACTACAAAAAAAATTGATTTTTATTTTCTAGTTTATTCAAACTCATTATCTTACTATAAAACAAAACTCTTAGGTATCAAATGTTAAATTCACTTGGAGCTAAGCCCACTTGTAGAGATTTTTCATTAGATAATTATGTTATAGACCTGATTCTTTTTTTTTTTTAAGCCTCATAGGAGGAGGAGGTGGACGCCCTAGGAAGAGAGAATTATTTGGTCTCCATGTAGGAGAGGGTGTCGAACCCGCGACCTCACGACCGTTAAGACCTGATTTAATAGACCTTATAATTTATGATAATCTATGTTATTACAAAATGAATAAATAGAAATCATTAAATGATATAAATCATTTTTAGACTGCAAAGTCCACTATGCATTAGATACATATCAAAATGATATTTTCCTTCTTCATTTGTTTACTTCATTTTTTTTTTATGTTTAAGAGAAGTAGAGGTGGGTTAGTGGGCAATTTTTGTTTTTTTTTGGTAAAAGAGTTAGTGGGCAATTGTTGTTGTAATGCCGGGCCACTACGGCAAAAAATCATGTCAATATGTATGTCCTTATCCATATACTCAATTAATCACAATTTACACAATGTGTATATATAATTTGAGAAAATGTTCACATAAAATTCTGATTAGTTATGTAAAGAAATATGATCGAAGAGGTCAATAGTCCAGTGGGGCATTGGCCGTCCCGTGACCGAGAGGTCCCGGGTTCGATACGCTCCGCCTGCAGACGGTAAGCTTTATTCTACCTTATCTAAGGTGTTCTCTTTCCCCAATATTGGCAATCGCCCATTGTAACGTGAAAAAGATAAAGAAATATGAACATATAGAGACGGACGATTTTCACCCGGCCACTACTACTGCGAGTTACACTGCATTGAAATGCGTGGACTGCGGAAACCAAGCGAAACTGAAAAGGGGGTTTGGATATTTATTTTGGGCCTTTTACTGGGCTTTATTAAACTACAAGTAGTTTTCGATTGAATAGCCCACGTCTGATTGCTTTTTTTCTTTTTTTCTTAATAAGTCCACGTATGATTCAAGCCGTAGAAAATTCTTAACGAAATTTATCCAATTAATTGAAATAAATTGAGTGAAAATTATAAATAATTCGTTAAATCTTTTATATCAATAGGGGGTTTAATAATGTTTTAATTTAGTTTTTAGTTAATTTTAATCAATATATTTTTTTTTTTGCTGAATAAAAAGATTATCCATTAATCATAAAATAGCCAAAGTAATTACAATTAAAAGATAATATGAAAATACTAAAAAATAAAAGTTATACAATGGTTTAGGCAACTATGATAACAGATAAAAACTCACACCTCGGGACTGAGTAAAAAATACTAATAATAGTAGAAAAAATAAATACATAATAAAAAATTTCGCAGCACCTTTCTTAGAAATCAACAAAAATCGAAACTTTTAATTGGATCTAGCCATGAAAGAAGAAGAGCCTCGATTTTTTAACTAATATTACTTAACCATTAATCATTTTTCAATTCTTAATACATAAAAAAAAAGTAGAAAATACCTTTTCATGGGATGTAGCTTGGCTCATTTCATCGGTAAAAAATCGTATGTCCGCGTACATATTTTCATACATATATTCAATTACTCACAATTTAACATGTGTATATGAAATTGAAAAAAATTGTTCGCATAAAAAAAAAAAATTAATGATAGAAAAATGTATGAAGACAAACGATTTATATCTTATTTCATCATACATCGTCACATACTCGCTCTTTGAGCTTGTTGCAAAATTGGCTAATCTCTAGTAATTAAATATATTGGAAATTTTATTTTGAAAAAATATGCATAAAACCAATTCAAATACATTCAGGTTAGAAATTAATGATAATTAATTTATTACTCTATAATTTAGTTTGCAAAGATAAGATCAGATACATAAAGAAAATTGAATTTCCAGCTGAGGTGATCATAATAGCCGTGCCCAGAGTCAGCCAAGTGACGATGGCAATGACCTCTGACAGATGACGCCAACAGATATACATCACCTAAGGCGGTACAATATTTGAGAAAGTAGGGTAGGATGTGTAACAAAACTTCTCAACACGGATACAGTGCGAAACCATAAATGTTTTATACCCTTCGAAAAAATTTATTAGCCGTCAGATTAAAAATATGACGTTTGAAATCAATTGAATTTAAATTTCTATTATAAAAAAGTGTTAAATCAAATAATCTCAACCATCAAATTTTTAATTCGACGGTCAATAATATTTAATACGGTGTATATAACATTTATTGTTCCGCATTGTAGCGGTATTGCAAACCTTTACATCTGTTATGTTACATGTGTTGGATGGATCAGTAAGACGTAGCAGAAACAATCAGTTTCGTGTCATTCATCACTCTACCAATAGAGTTAGTATCTCAATTACTATATAAAATAATACTATATAAATAAGCACTCATGAGTGAATTTTATATAGAACATTCAAGAAAGTGGTGGTTAGTGAAATCTCCATGGAAACACCTAAATTAGTAGCAGATTTGGTTTCCAAGGTGGAAAAAGTTCCATCTAATTATATAAGACCAGTTTATGATCGTCCAAATCTCTCCCAAGTAGCACCATCTGATCATACCTGCATTCCCCTCATAGACCTGCAACATCTCTCTGGCCTTAAACGCCCTAACATAGTTCAAGAAATTGGCTTAGCATGCCAGCAATATGGTTTCTTTCAGGTACTGCAATTTTGTCATCACTTAGATTTTGCTTTTTGTGCTTCCATTGCTTCTATATATCAGTTTGAATATGTTTAAATTCTGCACGTACAGAATTAATCGTCACTATTGAATAAAAAAATAACGGTTGAGATTTCTTTTGCTAATATCTATTCAAATTTTTTTAAACACTTGTAACAGGATGAAGTCAAAAGACTTCACGTAGGGGTGGCAAAAAAACTAAATTTTTACTAATTCTTAGGGGCGAAAGTTATTTCCTTATAATCATTTTTACTAAATTTTTTAGAGGACCCTTCGCTTATATCTGCCGTATTCGCGTCGACACGATGGCAATTTATTCTGCTGAACAAAATAGCGTTCAGAACGGGAATGGTGGTGTGGTTATATATACATGTCTAAGAAGAAGAAATAATTTTTCAGGTAAAAAACCATGGAATTGAGGAGACAGTGGTGAAGAATATGTTAAGGGTAGCTAGAGAATTCTTTGAGTTACCTGAAAGTGAAAGGTTGAGAAATTACTCAGATGATCCTATGAAACCCACAAAGCTATCCACCAGTTTCAACATTAGGACTGAGAAAGTCGCAAACTGGAGAGATTTTCTAAGGCTTCACTGTTATCCCCTCCAAGATTTCATACATGATTGGCCAACAAATCCTCCATCTTTCAGGTTATTATTCTCCTAAATTCAAATTCAATTCCTTTCGCAATTACAACAAAAAGTTTGACTATATTACTCAAAATTAAGAGAAAAATGATTTATATGTACGTATACTTTACCTTTTTCTTTATTTTTTTATTTTAGTTATTTCTGTTTTGAGTTATTTCTGAGTTGTTGCTTTTGTCAAATTAGTAAAAGTTTAGTGGTTTGTGGTTTGTGGTTTGTGGTCACTTTTGATCATGTATTTTGCACATATCTCTGGCCTTAAATGAGTTAATCTGACATAAATGCTTTTAAAAGCCAGCGAGATATGCAGGAACGCGTGATTAAAAGTGGCCGAAAATCATCATTCTCACACAATTTTGACAAAAGCAACAATCTTCGATAACGTGTTCTACACATGTCTTCGGTTTTAATGACTTAAATCGACAAAAAAATGCTCTTAAAACTTCGACGATATGGGTAGAACACGTGATTAAAAGTAACTGAAAATCACCGGCTTTAACATTAATTTGATGAAAATAGCATACTGAAAATAATTTAATGATACAATAAAGGGAAATCGGCCTATTTTATCCCCCAGAAATTTTCGTTTAGCTCGTATTGTCCCCAATGTTTAATTTCAGCTTGTAAAGTCCCCTAAAATTTTTTGTTTAGCTCATATAGTCTCCAATGTTTAATTTTAGCTTGTAAAATCCCCCAAACTTTTTTGTTTAGCCCCTATAGTCCCCAATGTTTAATTTCAGCCTCTAAAGTCCCTTACCTATTTATGAGGTGCATATAGATGTTCCACCGCCTCTTATGCGGAGGACTTAGGGCAAATAGGTTCCTTCAAATTAGAGCAATAGAATTTGGAGTTTCCTTTTTATAGAATTTGGAGTTTCCTTTTTATACTGATTTTTTTTTGTATTTTGTAAATTTTATAGATTGAAACTGATAATTATTCCCCCGCTCATTAAGCACGTGGATGACATTGAATTTGGGGCTGTCCTGATTCCGCCGCAGAAGAGGTGGTGGAACCTCTATATGCAGCCCGTAAATAGATAAGGAACTTTACAGTATGAAATTAAACATTGGGGACTATACGGGCTAAGCGAAAATTTCTGGGTGACTTTACAGGTTGAACAAAAATTTCTGGGGGAATTTAAGGCTGAAATTTAACATTGGGGACTATACGGGCTAAACAAAAAAATTTGGAGGACTTTATAGGCTGAAATTAAACATTAGAGACTATACGGGCTAAATGAAAATTACTAGGGGACTAAATACGCTAATTTCCCAACAATAAATAACTAAAATAAAAATTTATTGATAAAAAGAAAAAACGAAAATAATTTATTGAAAGATATAATTGTAATGTGTGATTTTGATGATAGGGAGGAGGTTGCTGAGTACTGCAACAGTGTAAGAGGTCTAGCTCTGGAACTTTTAGAAGCAATATCAGAGAGCTTAGGCCTGAAAAGCAATTACATAGACAAGCAGTTGGGGAAGCATGGGCAGCACATGGCTATAAACTATTATCCCCCATGTCCACAACCTGAGCTAACTTATGGACTTCCTGGCCACACTGATCCAAATCTAATTACAATTCTTCTTCAAGATGATGTTCCTGGATTACAAGTCCTGAAAAATGGGAAATGGATTCCAGTCAATCCCCTGCCTAATACCTTCATCATTAACATTGGGGATCAAATGCAGGTATATATCAATTTTGTTTCTCTCATCTATTTCATTTTTGTGTATTATATCTGTGATACTCTTGTTGTTTAACATTGGATAACTCTAAAAAGTTAGTATGAGTGGTATATAAGTATGAGCCTAAGTTTAATGGTCACTCGGGATATCCATTTATGCGTAGCTAGAACAGCTGTCAAGTAGATGGTCATGGCGGGTGTCGACAGGTTTATGACTTATGCTTTGAACTTGCGGGCACCGGGTGTGAGTGTGATATATGGTATCAGAGTAGGTCAATCTTGTTGATATATAAGCATGAGTGATATATAAGTATGGGTCCAAGTCTCGTAGTCATCAGTCAGCACTACAGTAACCAAGTGCTACACCGTGCACGGTCCTTAAGCCTAAAAAGGCATTAGTCTTACTGATATATACATGCCCAAGTCTCATGATCACCTTGGATAACCATTTTGACACGTGTTGTCAAGTATATGAGTCTCGCTTCGGGTCTACGGTAAAATGTCACAATATCTGTATTAATTATCTGCTCTCTTTTTTGTTCTTTTTTCTTTTTTTTGAATTGCAATATAAACACAGGTACTTAGCAATAACCTTTACAAGAGTGTGCTTCACCGGGCAATTGTAAACAGCAACAAGGAGAGGATCTCAATACCAACATTTTATTGTCCATCAGCTGATGCTGTAATTGGTCCAGCAAAGGAACTAGTGGATGCCCATCATCAACCTGCTGTCTTTCGGAATTTCACTTACCAAGACTACTATGAAAAGTTCTGGAATAGAGGGCTGGCTACTGAAACCTGCTTAGACATGTTCATGATCTCTAAGTGATCATCTCCTGCTTTATATTCCCTTTCGGAATTAGCAGTATATGTGCAATGTATCATGACCTACTCCGCTCTTACTTAAATTTGGCCCTCCCTTTTCGGTAGACATGGGGCCCGCAAATAAAAATTATATGAAAGGGGAGTGAGCCCCGAGCATTGTACATGCCCTAGACTACCTATATGTATTTGTGTGCATTTTTCTAGAGGAAGCTGTTATTATTTGTATTTTCTTTTATCAAGTCTATGAGTATTATGAACTCAAGCTAGCTCATTCCTTTTCTTTTTCCTTTTTGTTTTTCCATATGTCCTTTCTTCAAATCTTGCTACATATATGTTGCAATTCCTTCAAAATAGAAGAGGACACATCACAAACTATGACAAATCTTCCTGTTAACCCAGTTTCTTTTTTTATTTTCTTAAACTTCTACCTCAAGTAGTTTATCATCCAAATCAGAGATCATTTTGTAGTTCAAGCACCAATACTGGTGATGAAAACATCCAGTATGTCAATTGCACTCAACCCATGTATAGGGGTGCCTCCTCACAAAGGAGGTCGCAATGACCAGGCCCGGGCGACTGTGTACCAAAAATATAGGTTTTTGCAAGTAGTAAGACCAAAATACGGGTGTATGCAAGTTGTAAGACCATGTATGGAGCTGATGCCTGCTAGTGCCAGAAGGTCAAGAAAACAAAAAATACTGCTTTCTGCAAGTTGTAAGACCAAAATAGAGTTTTTTGAAGTCGTAAGACCTTGTATGAGGTTGACGCTTGCCAAGTGCCAGAAGGTCAAGACAGTTGATGACCTGATTACAGGGTAGGTGGCCGAAGCCACAGTAAACGACAACCGTAACTATAACTGATCTTTGTGAGGTAAAATAATAAGACATACTAGATTTACCCTATACTAATCATTTCATCCCTGCAGTTTAGACATTTCAAGCAGCAACATACATAGCAGTCTTTACAGCCCTCTCTATTCAAATGAAGTATCAAACTTTCCACATCAACAATAAAAGATAAAACAAAAACTCAACCAAACTACAAAGCAAAGAAATAGTATGCATTTAGAGATTCCAAAGCTGAGAAAAGTTATTTCTTATACGCGATAAATCAACAAGTTTTAATAAGTAGTGTACCTCATAGAGATACAACACCAAAACAAGCATCAAGTCTTACTCTCTTTCTATTTGAATTGTCACATGACTAATGTTATATTCCCTCTTAATATAGTCAATGACTTTGTCGAGCACTGCATCGGCATCAGCGTCAGGTTTAATTTTGACATGACAAGCTAATAACAACTTCCCGACAGTAATTGCCCATATATGCAATTCATGGATTGCAACAACTTCATCCATCTTGCAAAGACCTTTCTCCAGCTTGCTCGGATCAATTTCTCTGGGAGTACTCTCCATAAGCACCTCCAGAATATTCCGTCCCATTGTGATAGTAGTACCCAACACAATCACCGAAAAAATAAGCGTGCAAATCAAATCAATGATTTTCCATTCAGGTTTATACCATATAATAGCTCCACCAATCATCACACCGATGCTCTGGATTGAATCACCTAAAACATGAAGGTAAGCCCCCTGAACGTTTATGTTGCGTTGCTTTTTCTGTTGCACTGCGCCACGCGATTTACCTTCATCATCTGGACAACCCTTGAGCAGCAGTGGATCCTGAACATTTGATTCATGTGAATGATGATGCTCGTCATGTTTTTCATTTCCCTCACGACGATGATGATGGTTATGATGTCTGGTAACGCTCACTCCATGGCTGTGGATATGTTCATATTCTTGGCTCTGGTCGTCTTCACCGTGGTCATGACTATGCTCTCCGTGTCCGTGATGACCATGATCGTGACCGTGACCGTGCCCATGATGACCGTGATCATGTCCCAATAAGACAGCCATAATAATATTGACCACTAACCCAAAAGCAGAAACCACAAACATGAGAAAACCTTGAACTTCACCTGTATCGTGTAAGAGACGAACAATGGCTTCATAAACAAGGATCCCAGCCAGTAGCCATATCATTTGGATAGAGACCAATGCCCCAAGTATTTCTATCCTGTAAAACCCGTAGGATTGACGGGAGTTAGCTTCCCATCCTGAAGCCCAGAGTGAAAACAAAGATATTGCAAAAGCTGCAACATCGGACAGTAGATGAGCTGCATCGGTCAAAATTGCTAGACTATTGGCTTTGATGCCCCCAACAATCTCAACACTCATGAAAATAATGCAAAGGACAACAGCAATCAAGAGTTTCTTCATGGATGCTGAACGTTCTTTTCCATCTTTATCGCTGGTTTTGGCATCTGAGAACCCACATGGCACTCCTTCACAAATGTTGGAGCCACCAACGCCTTTCCAAGAAGAGGCTGATGCATCAGCATGTACCTCGATAACATGTTCCTTTTCTGTGTGTTGCACATCCATCTGAGGTAATGAAGACAAAAAATTATCAATCAACCACACACAAAATAATTCCAGGATCTTACAATGTCTCATAGAACCAAGATAGAGAAGACAAAATTGCGATTTACTAATCCAAGATTCAACAATCTAAGAACAAAAATGAGAGAATTCTGGAGTTTTCAATATAAGCAAAAGTAAATGATCAGTGAAAGCCGTATGAGATGTGTGCACAGAGCATCACCAAGCAATATAATAATTCAACTTATCGAGGACAATTCCTTATGTTCAAAAACTCGGTAAAATCTAGAGAGAAAAAATGATGTTCACTAGAAATGCCACCACAATAAGTAACTAATTTCACTCCTTGCATAATCAACAAAATTGACTGAATTGAGGGGACAAACATATTCTAGAAATTCGAGTTACGAAATCATTTAAGGATAAGTAATCCCATATGTCATGAATCAAATACACGAATAAGTTACCTATATAGAGCAGGTATAACAACAAGCTAATCCCAGATGTCATCAAATCATCAATCATGATGAATCATTAATAAAGGGGATTAGAGGAAAAGGAAGCTATACTTTTTATATAACAAGCTAATTCACAAATGCAAACATCAGAAGCCAAAACCAAGGGAGACACAAGAGAAGTTCAAGCAAATTGAAATTTATTCAAGCCCTCCGCCATGGATGTTTCTGTTACCCCGAGGGGTGTATGGTATCCTCCATTTTGGAAACACTAATCCGGACTCGGACTACAGTAGTGCATGGTCTGACTCATAGAGCTCTTTTACATGGTACTCTCAACCGTGCCAGATAATGAGGAATGGAATCCCACCAAGAGGGTTTCAAATCCTCGCAAACGATTTAGTATTAACAGCTAGCAACCAGCTGCCCTGCCCCAGAACTTGGGGTTGTAGATTTTTCTACTCAGCTAAAATGAGGGTCAGAATCCACAAAACGAAAAAATCACAAAACAACTGGAGAAAGATCATACCTTTGGACAAGTTCAGGTTTCATAAACACCAAAGAAATACAAGAAGCTTAATTTGTGCAAGTACAAAAAGATAAAGGCACAAAATTTAAAAAAAAAGTAGTGAAAGTGAAAAAGAAGGGAGAACAAAATAGAGGATAAGAAAGAGTGACTCAATCACGAGAACTATCAAACCTAACCTACAGCCACAGTTTCAAAATCATGACATGTAAACCTTTAGTTTAAAAAAAAAAAGATTGATCCCCAATTGTATGGTCCAATCTCTCCGTACCTAAAACTAGTTTAGGAGTTAAATCGCAGAATATTCTTTAAACGGATACATCATGTCTGTGTACCAATAATTCATAAGGACTGGTCGAACCCTTACACTATAATTAAAATAAGACCAACACAACTATTCGAATTTGCCCGTTAAGCTATGATCGACAACCTTTTGTACATAATACATATACTTGAAAAGGTAAAGAAAACATGGAAAAGAAGGGCAAGTGCACAAGACAAAGAAGGCAGGGGACCCAAAAACGACACTGTTAAACGATTAAAATCAATGGGATAAATTGTTTAAATTTTGACAAAATTGTAAATAATAAGTGGCATTATTATAATTAATACATTGAAAATTTTATAAATTCAAGAGGAATTTATGTTTTTAACCAATTAATTTTAGCAAAAAGGCATTTTCCACCCAAAAAAAAAGTAAAAAGTCTGCACCTTTATGAATCAAGAATCTATAGTAGCCTAGCATTTATTAACAAAAAGGCAAATCTGTTTTTTAGTAAATAAAGTTCAAGATAACAAATAAAAACGAGGATAATCCAAACATTAATAAATTTAAAAGATGAAAATTGAAAAAAAATACAGAAATCATCATACCATTTGTTCGTTGATAGAGGAAGAAAGAACAGAAAGATCGAGACTTTTTTAATTGAATAATCTGGAGAGAGAGAGAGAGAGAGAGAGATATAATAAAACTCAAAATACAAGATTTTGAATGTTGGGTTTGTTTTATAAATCTGGAAGATTGATGGGATGAATCATGCTCCTCCTCTGCGGATAGTTTAATGTTTCTCCCTCTCTGTCCCGAATAATTTCGATATGGGCGCTAGCCTATCGACTCAGTCATGAATCGACTTGATCATGCAAACTACTTAAAGTCACGTTCAATAGCATCTGCAGTTTTGATTAAAATAATAAAAAATAGATGGGGCGCTATGAAATTTTTTTTAATCAAAAGAGGTGATGTGGTTAATTCTGGACCAAGTGGTCCATGATCAAATAGTAAGTCAAGTCTATATCAGAATTTTCCCTCTGTCCCTCCCCCTACCTACTGCTTATGTATTATATATTAATCCGCTAATTAGGTATTAAGACGGTACTATTAATTTAATTTTTACAATCGAATTTTATATAAAACAGTTTTTTTAGTATATATAGAATGTCTTAGAATATGTGTTTTAATACTCAGTATAGGTGTTTTGGAATAATTTTGATAAAGACTTGGCCTACTACTTGGTCATGGACCACTTAGTCCACATTCAGCAACATCACAGTTTTGATTAAAATAATAAAAACAGGTGGGGCCTTATGAGAATTTTTTAAAAGAGGTGATGTGGTTAATTCTGGATCAAGTGGTAGGCCAGGTCTATATCAAAATTTTCCGGTGTTTTGCGCGGTTTTAGAACATGTATTTGAAGTTCATAATGAGTGTTCGTTTTAAATCAATATTAATTGTAAAAAAAATTAATTTATCGGACGAAAAAATTTTATACGTGCGAAATTATCCGATTCCGCATTGTGTCTTAAATTTAAAAGTGATTTTGTGACGGAAGAACTATTGGTGCCATCCTAGGAAAAAAAAAAAAAAAGTTTTCGTATTACTTTTAGTCTTTTATTCATATTCTTAATCTGTTTTCTTTTTCTTTTTTCTTTTCTTTTTTGTCCGGAAGCCCTTTAATTATTCTGTGCATATATATTGGGAATTTGGTACCCTACCTGTTACGTGTAATTGAAATTTACTCCTCTGTATTTTTAAAAAAAAAAATAGAAGTCTCTAGATCTTTAATAAATTGTTTAGAAGGCACGAATAGTTCTTAAGAGTATAAGGTTCATCGTTTCAGATGATCACATAAATTCCCTATTAGAGAGTGATTACTAATCTTTCGAAAAATTTCGATATAGGCATAGCTTTCTAGTAGGGGACGTAGACCACTTAGTCACTGATCATCAACGTCCCCTTTTTTGATTAAAAAAACAATAAAAAGCGCCTCAAACAATGCACAAGTGGGGAATATTTTTATTATTTTAATCAAAAGCGTGATGTGATTGAATGTGGGACCAAAGTGGTCTATGTCCCCCACTATGGCGCAGTCCATGACGAGATTGATCAATCTTTCATCAACCGAATCCATCAAACCGAAGAGGACATGTCTCTGGTAGGCCATATAATTAGGGAAAATTCTGATATGGACCGGGACTATGTGGTCCAGATTTGGCCACATCCCTGTAGAATGAGGAGAGAGAAGGAAATGCAGTGATGTGGCAAATCCGGGATCAGCGTGGTCAGGTGGGACCCTGATCCATACTCAAAAGTGTTCTATAATTAGTCCTCTCAAAAGTAGCTAGGTCATATATAAATGGTTTAAGTGGTAAATTGTCTGTTTTTTTAATCTTTAGTATATTAGGGCAGTGAGTGTCAAATCTGTGACTTATTATTTTGAGTCGAAAAGTATTTGTAAATTATGGTAGTCTTCTTTGACAAGTAGTAAATTATCGTTAAGTAAACTTGAATATGATCAGTATATCTTTCACTTATAACCGAAAGTAATATTATTATCTACGTTGGTATAAGTATATAATTAATTTTAACCTCCTTATTATTTAAGTATTTGTAACCATTCATTAGAAGGGAGGATAAAATGGAGTACTTACACCGATAGAGATAATTATATCATTTATAGTTACAAGCGCGAGACATATTTATCAATTCCATATCTATTTAACGGCTGCTTATTTTTAAATTTGGTAACTGATGTTCTTGGGACTTCTGTGAACTTTAGTCATCTATGTTCAAAAAGAGTTTAAGGAGTCTCGAGATCATTAATCAAGCGTGAACATGGTCAATATGTTCGTCAATTATAATTGACAATGACATTATAATTTACGTCGGTATAAATTTATAATTAATTTTAACCTACCTAATACGTACCATGTTCAAGCCAATATTGGTGTAATTTAAAGATATTTATCAAAAATATTAACTCTTAGAATTTGAAATTGATTTATACATTACTCAAAAATCAATAAAAGATCCCCTTGACAAAAAAAAAAATCAATAAAAGATTACTGCATGAGTGCAAAAGGTAAAAGGAAAGAAATATTGTAAATATAACATTTCCTTCTAGGTGTTTTCACAAATATTAACTTTACAACTCATTAGAATTGAATAATTTTCCAATTAGAAATTCAATTCAGGTCCCAAAATCATAAGAGCATATTCTGTACCAAAACCTTTTATGAAAATGGTGTGTGAATCAGTTCATTTTGTATACAAAGATGACAAATGTTATAAATAAAAATATGAGATCGGATCAATAGACCGATCAATCCCGTCGCGGCTCCTATGCGGACCCTGAAAATTCCGTACGGTGCGGGCCACGATCTCAGTAGTTGAATTTTATACTTTTTTATCCAACGATTTCGTATCAAAATAGGGGTATTTTAGGGATAAACTTTGTGTGTTACTTTTTGTTCGAGGAGAGAGAAAAGTCATGCGTGAACAAAAACACATATTCTTCGTTAGAGAACACATGTTCTTGGTTAGAGAACATGTGTTCTCTAACGAAGAACAAAAAGTAACACGCAAAAGTTGCGATTTGACAAAACATATGTTATTCTTTAGAGAACACATGTTTTTGGTTAGAGATGTTCTCTAACCAAAAAGCATGTGTTCTCTAAAGAAAAACGTATGTTTTGTTAGACCATAACTTTCTCTCTCCTCCTCGAACGCAATCATTTATTTGTAAAATTACATATGTACTCTTTCATTATATAACATTGTTATTGTCAGTCATGACTTTTCTCTCTCCAGATCTGGACCGTTCAAAATTCCATCCGACGGCTAGGATGGTTCCGCAGGTGCGGAACTTTGGGCGTTCCGCACACGAGCCGGACTGGATCAATCCTCATTTTTTTTCCTCCCTTTTACGGATGTTTGGGCAGGATGAGAGCCCATTCTTGATTGAGGAATCCACTATTATCAAGATCCGGCTTTATTCTCGAATATATCAATCCATAAAAAAATATACCAATCTCCACATCACCATCTCAAGTATGAATTTTTACAATTACATAAAAAAGAGAAAGAACAAAAGTAGAGAGATCCATCAGAGGCAGATGTTTATGAACGTGGATCTTCATAGATCGTTCATTCTACCATCTACGTTTATATATATTTCACCTAGAATAGAGAATGTTCACGTCGCTCTCGTGCTGGGTCATTTTCAGGTTTGAAATGTGGAATTGAATACTTCTGTCATAAATCAAGTTTATTGGATATGGTTTAAAATTTAGATCATTACAGAATGAGGAGAAATCATCATGTAATAATGTGGGGAATTTTAAACTGCAAGATACATATCAGAATAAATCTTTAGAATCACAACAGAATAAGGTGAGAAATCATCATATAATAATAATATGAAGAATTTTATACTACAAAATTCACGTGGACCAGATCCAGAATAAATCTTTGGAATCACATGACGAATAAAGTCCAAACCTTAGACAGTGATAGATATGTCCAAGCTCAAACCATAATTGCAATCAAGATAAAATGTCCTCGGTAATCAAATTTTGTTAAGGAATATAAAATTATGCACTACATTATATATTTTCAATGTCTCAATCGATTCTTCGAAAAAATGAATTTAAATAAGTGGATTTAAGTTCCATCCCCAAAGCTTTTGTCATGGCAACATTGTGGGTCCGAATCAACTAGCGACTTCATGTTGCATTATGAAGTTATACTTCCTGGACTAGTCAAACTGATACATGGATAGCAGTCAACCAAAGAAACGAAGATAACGGACTTTAGATCTTTTAGTACACACTCTAGTGCAAACTAATAATATTGCTCCACAAGTAATAACATCGCTAACCCAGAGTCAATTTTTTAACTTGGACTAATCACATCATTCCACGTGTAACAATATCATTAGTATACAAGAGAGTGGATATCCAAGGTCCGTTGTATCATGAAGCAGTTTGAGGAAACATACAACAATAGTTATAACAACAGTCTTACTGTGTCAACTAACTGCACAAAAGTTATAAATGCTTCCAAGGGAATTACCAATAAATGAAATACAGTAAGAATTAAGATTGCAAAGACAAATGGAATAACATACTAGTTATATATAAACATCAAAAATCAAATAAAATAGTTAAAGGGAATCAATGACTGGCAAATTACTACAGCAGTTGTTTCACTTTTGGTACAAGAACTGGAGGATCAATGTCGATTCCCATATTAGCAGCAGTGCCTGCTATGATTCTCATTGCTGATTCAATGGTAGAACAATTTAGGTCTGGTAACTTTTCTTGTGCAATTGTCTTCAACTGATCGATCGTAATCTTACCCACCTTCTCTTGCTTCGGGTCTTTGGAGCCTTTTTCCGCACCTAAAATAAATTTCCATGTATTATTCACCTCTTATGGCGATAGCCGATAGGCAAATACTGAAGCTCAGAAACAATCTAGCACTCAAAAGTCGAAATCACAGTAATCTAGAACTAAAATGAACATGGCATGCTCTCAAACTATAGAAATTCACCTCTTTTTCATATCCCCGCCAAAACAATAAACCAAAAACCAAAAACTTACTCAGAATCTCATGTTTCCGTCTCCCAAAATATTAAAGATTAAGTTAGAAAGGTACAACAAGCTCTAGGATATTAGAATTTCCTCCTCTCCATTGGACAGTTTCGTTCTACATTTCCCCCAATCTTCTTTCTCCTATTGCCCCATCCCCATTGAGCGGGTCGAAATTTAGAAGGGAATGGTCTTTCTTCATTTTCCTTACCTTGTCTTGTAGAATTTGCATATGAATGTTAAATTTGACATGCTAAGATTATTAAAAGTTGTACAAACCTTAAGCCCTTTTTGGTCCTTTGTAAAAGACCAATCACTCAACTTGCAGTTTGTCATACTAATAGCATTTCTTTCTAATCACCATATCTTTAGAACTAATCCACAACAAAAGAATGCGAATCTATCGTCCTTTTTAAACTTTTTACAAATGCTTCTCACATATCTGAAACCTATTATTTTACTTTGCAAGAAAACGAAACAAAAACAGGCTTCTGTTGAAGATATTTTAGCAATAGAAACTGAAGATAACCATATACATAAACTCAGAAGAATAATTGTCGATTTTTTTGAACTTATGAGCAGCAGTATGCTAATATTAGGCTCGTACAGTTAAAACATTAGAGAAAAAGACTATATACAGCAGAATGTCTAGCAGCCATAAAAATTAATGCTTCACGAAGCATGGAGATGACCATCCTTGAAAGATGAACAAACTAAGATTGATTAAAACGACTGACATGTTTCAGCCTAATAAAAAGGATTTTGTTTTACGAGAAGCAGGCAGATAGGATTTTGTTATCCAAGCATTTTCTACTTTGAGAATGTGGCCTTGTTTAACAATCCAAGATTATGAACATAGCTCAGCTAGTAGTTTTATTAGTCCCCCCGGACAGAATATTCTTCAAAACAAAAACGTGATTGTATAAGTGGAAAGACAAACTGGAGCTGAATCCAGAAAGCGAAAAACAGAAAAGAGAGATTTGACTCTGATGAGCAGGTCAGATGAAAAACATTAGGAGCTCATATGACAGTCCGCATCATCGATAGGAGGAGTTTAAAGAAAGGTAATGACTGACAACTAATGAACCAAAAAGAAACTCCAATATTATGTTCAAATGTCATCCCTGCTTAGAGGTCGAATGCTAATGCTTTATCAGTCAATGTTATGATCCATAATATGAATAAAGTTCTCTTTTAGGATTTCTATAATGTTCTGCTTATTAATGTTGCATATCACACTGATGCTGTTGACTTTCTGTTGGAGATATTCATATTCTGTCTGAGTGTTTAGTATATATGCTACAAGAATTTCGTATAAAAAAAATAAAAAATAAAAAAAAATAAAAAATAAAAATGTCATCCCTGATGCAAGTTATAGAATCGATCAACCAAATACTCCACGGATATTGCACAACTGAACATCACTTTATGATGTCTAATTTTAACCGTACAATTCATCCAGCAGCTCCAAAATTAAAGCCAGGTATTGTCAACATGTAAAGGACATATAACAGTACAAATCAATGTCGCAAAACACGATTAATCTTTCTCGGATGCTAATTCAGTTTGTTCGAGGAATTACACCAAATGTAAGACAATACTATAAGCCAAGTGATTGTAAAGACCAACACACAACTATAATACAAAAAGAAAAATGAAGGCATTTCGTCGGAACATCAAATGGAAATACCTGCAGCTTTTAGTAATAAAACGGAAGCAGGAGGAGTCTTCAAGATAAAAGTGAAGCTTCTATCCTGCAGAGGTTCAAGTAAACTATGACTAGTCTAGCCTACAAGTATGATGTTGAATAAAATGCGGAATGAATAAATAACAAAAGGATGAGAGAAAATCTGAAAATATTAATCTTCAACTCACACAAATTACAATCATAAAGCTGACTTATTTATGGAGAGAGAATCAACTAATAAACATAAAAATAGGCACTAATACCACTTAAGTCCTATAATCAAGACACCGACTCCAACTACTCCACTACGTGCTAAACACCAGGTAAACGATAACAAACACTTAAAGATCACGTAAAGACTTGGTCATTGACCCAGTCGACTAGTGAATGACTGAATGAAATAGTCGACTCGCTTATTTCTAACAGTATGATGCAATTGCAATAAAAACTATAAGGTGCACGAATACACGAAGATACTAGACCGGACTATCCTACAATTGATGCGCTAGATGCAGCTCATTTCGAAAATGAAAAGCCAATTCAAAGAAATTCAGCTTACATCATAGACAGTAATTTCGACGGGGATAACATAACCTGCTTTATCAGCAGTCCTGGCATTGTAATCCTTGCAGAATGCCATAATGTTAACACCCTTAGAACCTAGTGCCGGCCCAACTGGTGGAGCAGGAGTAGCTTTCCCTGCCTCCAAAGCCAACTTAATCATCCCGGTCACTGCAACAATGGTCATTCATTAGCACATAAAGGTCACAACTTTATGATTTTTATTTGTTTTTAAACAGTAGAAAACATTCAAAATGGTTGAGCCCTTAGTGTAAGGACCTACCTCCCCGTTCCTATGACTAATGGAGCCTTTTAAACAAAAAATGTGCCTCAGTAGGAGGCTCTCACAAACTGCCTATACACCCCTACCCACCCTTGTGGATAAAGAGACAAGGCTGATACAACGACACTAGTTGCAAGGTGTCTCGCTGAGCTATGAGCAAGGACCCGTAGAAAACATTCAAACTACGGCCCGTACACCAGTATCACACAAGGGATCCAATTCCATGCCTTTTGACAGGAATCGAACCCCTGTGAGTTGAGGCAAGGCTATCACAAAAGTACTTATAGGTAGGTCTCCCACTGAGCTACGAGCGGGGACACACTAAAAACATTAAAGAATTCAATAAAAGAAAGTCCCCAGGTGAGAGGAAGCTTACCTTTCTTGGCTTTACCACCGGGTTTGGGTGGAGCCATGGAAATGACAGTGAGAGGCCTGGGACTTGAAGAGAATGAAAAGGGTTTAGCGAATTGGAGAGAGATGCTGGTCTGGTTATTAGATGAGAAACTCTGAGCTGATGAATTCATTACAAAAGAAGAAGAGAGTTTGGCATTGTTGTGTTTAGAATGTGAAAGAGAAGAAGCAAGAAGAGTAAGGTTAATCTGTGCAGTGGATATTGAAGAAGAAGAAGAAGCCATAATTGGCTGGAATTCTTGAGAAGAGAAAAGGGGTTTTCAATAGCTTCTCTCTGGAACCAAGGATATGGAGAAAAGCAAAGGAACCAAGTGGATAGGATAACATTCATCATTGTTAGTGTTTGGAAGTTGGGCTGGACTACGCAATTTGGGACTTGGATAAGCCCATAGGAAAGCCCACTATAATTTAAAGACTGATATTGCCCCAAAAAAGTCAATAAAATATATAGTGTAATTGAATTGTGTTTACTCTGAGTTTGAAACTTAGATAGAGGTTCACCCTTTTTCGATAGAATTTGAAAATGAAACTTCAAATATTTAATTATGGAGAATTTGATTTGAATTTGAGACTAATCTGAAACTGAGACCAAGAATTATAGATTGAGACCCAAATCAAATCACGCTTATAGATTGATCAAGAAAAATATTACTATACAAGTAGAGAAATTGTGTTTGATACGTATTGACAAGATGAGCGTAAGTATACCGTAACCAAATCAGTGTAGCTCTCTTGTCATTGGACAAATTAAATGACAATGACTAGCGCAAAATATAAATGCCGTATTTAAGGTGATAATTTGCATACAAAAAAATTTAATTAATCGCTTTCTTCTAGAAGTAGAAGTCACTAAATTCAATTACAAGGCACCATCCCTCTCATTTAATTAGAAAAAGTAAAATAAATAAATAAAGACACCATCTCACTCCAGCCAGCAATTCGTCTACGTTAAGTACAAATTTCCAAAATAAAGGGACTCAAATTTATCACAAGGTCCTTAGCCCAGTGGAGGAACGGCTGGGTTCGATACCCTCCCCGTCCTTGAAAAATGCTTTAAATCGTCTCCCTTTCTAGAGTTATCTTTTCCTCCTCTTCTGAGGTGCTACTTCCCCTTATGGAGCATCCGCCCAGCTGGGCTTCAAAAAACAAGAAAAAAGGACTCAAATCTCAATCTGGAAAGATTTTGGGATGCGCCATCATTAGATTGTTCACCCCTTCTTTAGACTTATGTATGCCACCTTCACTTTTCCCTTTTCTTTAATTTGAAAATGAAACTTCAAGTATTTAATTATAGAGAATTTGATTTGAATTTAAAACTAATCTTAGACTGAGACTGAGACTAAGAATAGTAGATTGAGACCCCAAATCAAATCACGCTCATAGATTGATCAAGAAAGATACTACTAAACAAGTAGAGGAATTGTGTTTGATACGTATTGACAAGATGAGCGTAAGTATACCGTAACCAAATCAGTGTAGCTCTCTTGTCATTGGACAAATTAAATGACAATGACTAGCACAAAATATAAAAGCCGTATTTAAGGTGATAATTTGCATACAAAAAAATTTAATTAATCGCTTTCTTCTAGAAGTAGAAGTCACTAAATTCAATTACAAGGCACCATCCCTCATCAAAAAGGTCCAATAGCCCAGTGGGGCATTGGTTGACCGTGACCGAGAGATCCCGGATTCGATACCCTCTCCAAGCATGGGGTAAACTTTAATTGTCTCCCTTCTAAGGTACTCTTCTCCTTTTATGAGGTGTTCTTCTCCGCTTTGCGGTTGGTTCTCTCCCCTTTGGGGTTGCGCCCTCGGGCGCTCAAAAAAAAAAAGAAGGCACCATCCCTCTCATTTAATTAGAAAAAGTAAAATAAATAAATAAAGACACCATCTCACTCCAGCCAGTAATTCGTCTACGTTAAGTACAAATTTCCAAAATAAAGGGACTCAAATTTATCACAAGGTCCTTAGCCCAGTGGAGGAACGGCTGGGTTCGATACCCTCCCCGTCCTTGAAGAATGCTTTAAATCGTCTCCCTTTCTAGAGTTATCTTTTCCTCCTCTTACGAGTCTTCTCTCTCACTTATGAAGCATCCATCAAATTTAGGGCTTCAAATTAAAAAGGACTCAAATCTCAATCTGGAAAGATTTTGGGATGCGCCATCATTAGATTGTTCACCCCTTCTTTAGACTTATGTATGAGCTTCACTAGTAAAGGGAAGTAGCACATTTAATTGTCGTTCATTTCTATTGTGATCTATCTAGGTATGTCATAGACAGGGACAAATTCAATAGAGTAAATAAGGGGTCAAATTACACGTATATTACTTAGAATTGGAATACAAAACAAATAAAATAAAAGTTTCATTCCCCGTATAATAAACACTTCAGATGCATGGTTTACATGTGCTTATAGAAATCATTGTTTTAGTCTTTGGTTGATGCCCCGAGATTAGTTGTTTATAATTAATGTGAAAATTAAATGTTAATATTATACACGAGGTTCGGGTCACTTTGGCATGAATTTGACCTTGTGAGACTGGTCACACGGCCTTCTCACATGAGTTGGAGTAGAACCTACCTACAAATAGATCCCGCCACAATTCATGTGAGGGGGCCACAATACCGGCTCTATATTAGAATTTTCCA
Organism: Vinca minor; assembly: GCA_026122235.1. Classification (NCBI taxonomy): domain Eukaryota; kingdom Viridiplantae; phylum Streptophyta; class Magnoliopsida; order Gentianales; family Apocynaceae; genus Vinca; species Vinca minor. Next base: position 14,258,388 of record JAOCZM010000096.1, on the reverse strand, counting down.
CGAGGTTCTACCCATCCTTAAGAAGTTGGAAACTTTTGCCTTGAAATATCCCGTTTGCATCTGTTTATGTGCAATCTGGTTCTGGCGCATAAAACTTTTTCAGCCCACAAATAGAGAACAATTATTTTTTTTAAGAATAATTATTATTCGTAAACAACTTTTTATTTTTTAAATAAAAAACTCAACAATCAAATCAACGTATTTGACAACGTATAAACGTTTACATATGCTTGGACCGAACAGTTCCGCGCTGGAACCTTACGTTTGTGTGTGTGAATTTTGTTCATTTTTTTTTTTTTTTTTTGTCTTTAAAAAATGTCACTTGGCAACCAAAACCAAATCCCCCCGCCCAACCAAATTGGAAATTTCTGTTATGCCCTCGCCGCCCTCTTGTTTTCCCCCACAAACATTAATTAATATGTTAATGCATCTCTGTTTTTTTTCTGGCCTATGCAATGCACCTGAAGGAAGAATGGGGGCTAATGGCAATCGGCAAGCCGTTGCATTTTGTTTCTTTTTACTTCTTCCGTTAAAGTTGAATGTTAATTTTCATATATAAAAAGAATAAAAAAAATAGGCATTCAATGTATGACTGATGGTGTATAATTCTTTTCTATCTTCAATTTTGTGAAAGTTAATCTTTTATAAGGAAAATAATGATTTTTTTGTAACTATAGTTTTATTATGAACCCAATCCAAATAAATCGGTAATCATTTATAAATTTTTTTTCTTAATTTCGTTACATTCTTACGTCAAAATTTAATGACAATCAAACAAATGACTCATATGTTTTTTTTTCAGTATGCGAATTGAATGTCATATTATAATACCACATATTTTGACTGGTGTTGATAATAAGACAGATGATCTATAATTTGAAACAAAAAATTAGTATGATATTAAATCAATGTACACGGTTGAATGATTTTCCAATTCTTGAAACGACACCATGGACATATTAAACCATACTTTGGACCTCAACCTAATATTATTATCATTGTCATTATCATTCTTATCATAGTTAAAAGTCTTCTCTTGTTGATTTTTATTTATATGATTGTGGTTGTGGACGTCATTGGCGGTGCCTGCTATTGCACTTGCTTCTCAGCTTTCTTATTGTTAGTTAAACAATCCACAACTAGTTAAATCTCTAGTAAGACATACCTCCGATCCCGTTGAAGCTTCAACCATAGTCGATATATCCAACTTTAAAAAATCAAACCCCATCTTTTCTCATCTCCAAAAACTTTTTTCAGCTTCTCCACCAAATTAGTATACTTCTCTTTTTCTTTTCTTTGAAAATACGACTTTTTTTTCTATGTTAAAGTATATACCATAGTAATAAGAAAAGTAAATAAGCTGTATTTGATTTTATAAGTGAATTTAATTCAGTTGACTTCATCTTAAATAACTTTTATTTTCAACGTAATAAACTTTCGAGTTAGGTTTATTCACATAGATATTTACTGGACTAGTCAAGTTGCATCCAATACAGAGTCATAAATAATTTATATGGAATAAATAATTTTATTTGCATATTAAAAAAATTACAGAAATGTGATAGTGAGAGGTGACCCCAGTAATGGCAGAAAAGCTGATGCTGGAATTTTGGATGATTCCTCAGGCGATGGCCCCAAATCACTTCCAATTGTTCCAACATTACTGGACCACAACACCCACTAGTTTATTTTATTAATAACAATATTTTTTACCCTCGCGTATTCGAATTTATTATAAGTGGTCTATTTTGGGAGAAATTTGGTTCTTCAGCTAGGTTAATTCTACTATGATCATTGTCCAAATTTATTCACATTAAATTTAGGTTATAAAAAATTTATTGGATTATGTCTATATCAGAAAAAATCTTAGAACCACTCCTTTGCATCCTATCTTACTTTCTTCTCACATAAATTTAGTTTTAACTCCACCTAGAAAAGTATGGTCAATGTTTAGATACAAGAAGAGCAGTGACGGATCCAGAAATACAAAACACTGGGGCACACGACAATTCATTAAAGGGTTTGGAGAATGTTTATTTTATTGGTGGGGTCATTAATTTTTTTGTGTGGAATCATATATACACTTACCATCTAAATGGAGTATAATATATTACATTTACTAAAAAAAAATTCACTGGGGTCACATTGAATCCGTCACTGAAGAAGAGTGAATGTATATAAGAGGAGAGGGATCCAAGATGCAATGAGATGGCCATGGAAAAAAGTTTTCTCGTTTTTTAGGGTTTGTGTATTGTTAGCTTTCTCCCAATTTATACAAACGGTGCACATCCCTTTATTTAAAAACATATTTAGTCAAGAAGCATATGATATAAATAGGTATGTCTTCTCGCTTTTCCCCCTTTCACGAAAATAATACTCTATTCGTCCCAAATTGAATGTCATATTTCTGTTTTAGTTTGTCTTTAAATGAATATCCACTTTGTTTAAAGTGAATATACTTTATCTCTAAGTATGTGAAGTCGCCCTCCTACACGGCTCACCAAACAATGTTCCATACTTTGCTGCCAGGATCTGACTCCACAATGCTAGCGGCTGAGCTAAAAACCGCCATGCCAACTTACACAAGCTTAACATATTCTCCTCCTTAACCGATCGAAACCCCAGCCCACCGACCGCCTTTGGTCTGCAAACGCTCCCCCAAGCAACAACATGCACCCTCCTCATATCCTCCCGCTCTCCCCAAAAAAATTGACGAGTTATTTTCTCCAACTGATCCATAATCCCAGCCGGTAGCCTTGTAGTTTGCATAACATACCTCGGTATAGCCGATATCACCGACCTAAGCAAGATAGCTCTAGCTGCCATAGAGAAGTGCCGACGTTTCCAGCCCCCAATTTTCTTTCGTACCTTCGTCACTATAAAACCATAACTGTCCGCAGTAACCCGCCAATGCAGCAACGGGACTCCCAGATATGAGCCCAAGTCACGGGTAAAAGGGATGCCAAAATCGCTAGTTAATTCCCCCTCCAGGATCTCCCCAACATTAGGTGAGCAAAACAATGCAGACTTCTCAAGACTCACTTTCTCCCCTGACCAAGAGCAAAATCTCCTCTAAACTCCCTCCATCACCTTGGCTTGCTCCATCCCTGCCACTCCAAACAATAAAAGGTCATCAGCGAAAAATAAATGAGACACCATACTTGGAGGAGTTTGCTCTGGGGGGCTAACTTGTTGAGGAAGGGGCTAACATGACAAGTAGGAGATAGGAGAGATGCTCATTTTGGAATGATAGTTGGCTGTCGGGGGGAAGTTAGCGGATCGGTGTACTGGTGAAATCCCGCCGGCGTTGAGTGAAACACGGGTTAGGGACTTGTGGAGACAGCATGCGGGATGGGATATGGAGGTTCTTCAATAGTTGTTATGTGATGAAGATAGCCAGACATTAGCATTGATGGTACTGAATGAGGGAGACAGGGAGATGGATGAGCCGAGGTGGCGTTGTACCGCGTCGGGTAAATTTACATCGGCCTCGGCATATGTCCTGTTACAGGGGACGGTGGAGGAGGGTCACAGGAAGGCTTGGGAACGGGTCTGGTGCAGTAAGGGGCGGTTAAGACATTCACTGTTATTGTGGCTGGTCCGATTGGATAGACTGAAAACTAAGGCGTTGTTATACCGGTGGCGAGTGGTGGATGATCCCGGGTGCGAGATTTGCCGGGTACAGGAGGAGGACACGCTCCATGTTGTACGGGACTGTCCTTGGGTGCGCGAAACTTGGGAAGCATTGATAGGCAGGGGGCTTCCGGATCAATTCTTCCTGATGCAAACAATAGAGCAATGGGTGGATTTGAATATTGCACATGTTCATATTGGAATGGGAATTGATGAACACAGTTGGGCGAATATATTTCGTACAACAATATATAGAATATGGTGGTGGCGTAATTCTTTAATGTTTGAAGAAGGCTTTCAATACCCCCAGGTGTTTGAGCGGGTTAGAATCATACTTGGTATGGTTAGGAAACTGCATATGTCTCTTGAAACACTGAAATGAGTACTTGTTTTTACTGTGTAAATATTTTTTGATTATTAATATACTTCCGGTTTATACCAAAAAAAAAATAATACTTTCTCTTTTAATTTATATAACTAACCTCTTAGATCTAAGTGATGTAAACTCCACTAATTTAGGGGTATCATTGGTAGCAATGAATAATCAAACTACCTCACTTAATTAGGGTAAAAAAAAATGTAAATTTAATTTGGGAAAGAGAAAGTAATACTTTTAAAAAAATAAATAAAAGAGTAAACATTTGTCTTTAAATTCAGTTCAGCTCATTATCACAGTCTTCCCCAAATTAAACCATTTCCATCCTCTCATCTAATGGGTTTTCTGTATCATGCCATAAAATTCCCAGCCATAACTCTAATATCATTCTTCCTAAATACGCTGAGCCAACTAAAATGGCTAATCATCAAAGCCCTAACTCATCTAGGTCTCTACAAATCACCACCTCCCGATCAAGAAGATGATTCTTCCACCCCAGACAATTTCATTTTCATTTTAGACGGAACGTCCCCATCACTTGTCCCCATTCCCATCCACGTCGTCACTGCCGCGATCAAGAACAAAGTCCCCGTAATCCCATACCAAGATTTCATAAAAAGGGCGGCGCAAGTTCAAATCACACAAGATAATAAGGTATGTACTATTTGTTTCGAAGGATTGGAAGCCATGGATGAAGTGAGGGATCTTAGCAGGTGTAGTCATGTATTTCATAGATATTGTTTAGATGGTTGGGTGGATTCGGGTCGGGTTACTTGTCCCTTGTGTAGATCTATGTTGTTGCCGCCTAAGACGAATCTTTCTCGGTGCGGGTTGGATCCACCGAAAATGGAGGAAATTGGTGGTTCTATTCCTCCTCCTCGATCCATTACTACAAGTTGACTAGTATTTTCTTTTTCTTTTTCTTTTTAGTATCCAATGCTTTTTTGTTTCTGTAATTATATTACGAGTTTTGCTAAGGAGGTAAAATTTATCTAATTAATTGGCAAAATGATAAATAATTAGATGAATTCCTTATATCAATATGGAAAATAGTATTTAATTTGAGTTTTTAGCTAATTTTGCTCAACTCTTTTATCATTTCCCTTATATTACTACTACTACTTTTTTTTTTTTTTCATTCTCAAAATGATTGAACCAAACTCTAAGACCATAACTCTAGGACTAGAAGAGAATTTAAATGGCGGAATATTTTATGATTGAGTACATCTAAGACTGTTTATACACTAACAACTCAAAAAGATTGACACATGAATTAAAATTTCACCCTTGAATGAAGGTAAAACTAGAACAATACTACGTTTAATATATTTGCCAATTAAGCTGTATCAGGATTTTTTTTTTCTTTATCATTCTTCTTTGTAGTGTTTTTTTTTTGCTGAATAAATTTGTTTCCATTAATCACAAATAGCCGAGGCCATTACAATTCAAAAGGAAAATCTGAAAATACAGAAAGTAAAAGTTATACAATGATTTAAAAATCACGATAATGACAAAAAATACACCCAAAAAAAATTTGGATGGTTAGAAAAAAGCTATTAGAAAACCTAGCTAACTAAACAAATACATAATCTTCTCCTTCAAAGCATCTTCATCGCAATCCTTGAACCACAGGGCCAGGAGAATATCACTTTCAACATCTTCCTTAGGGATCAACATTCTTCTTTGTAGTGTTACCAATTTTTTTTTATAACGTTACATCGTGAGCATCTTCACATGGCCTTAGGAGTCCTGTGAAGAAGATACAAATCACTCACGACATGTGTAATGCAGATTCAGAAATTAAACCATCTACGACTCGTCCTTTGCCGGTGTATCATATGTCTTGTGATACCACTTTTATATAGTAGATAAGTGGGGCTGTGATGATGACTAGAACCAAAAGCCTAGAGAGAGAGGAAGAGAGCCCATGCCCTTGTGGTACTTGCCCATGCCCCTCTCATATACATTGAGGTGGAGTTTATCTGTATAGTAGGTCCTGCCTTAATTTATGTGAAAGGGGCGTGGTGTTAGTCGCAGAAGAACTGGCCCATGAAGGAAATTTCCGGAAGAGAGAGCGTGAGGTAGGATTGGAATTCCATTTTTGTTCTCAAATATCGGGTTTACTTGAATAGAGTCTAATATGAATTTACTGTGACTCATATTTTCTTTTAATTTAGTTTGAAAATAAAACTTCAAGTAGTAAATCATTGAGAATTAGAATCAATCTATCAGACTCGTCGAATTTCAATTTTGTTCAAATGCTATATAATCTAAACTTTAATAATAAATAAAAAACTCAAATCAATTACTGGGGGTACTACATTCTAAAGTTCTAGTCTTTTTAATTGGAATATCAATCAATTTAAGGGGAAGGACAAAGGAAAAATACAATAGCGTGGGCCTTTACGGTGACCAATTTCTTTTCTTTTCTTTTCTTTTCTTTTTTCATTTTCTATTCCCCATGTGGGCCAATGTGGGATATTGTCTTCTAGAAGTAAATTGCCGCAATAAGTGCGATTTCATCCTGTTGTTGCGGATCTAGCAATGGTTTAATCTACTCCTCCGAATATAACTTTTTTTTTTTTTTGACGCCACGATGGGCGATTCTAGAGATGGCAACGAGGCGGATCGGGCGGATCGGTCCCGCGATCCGATCTCGATCCGCATTGCTCAGAGCCGATCCGATCCGATCCGTGATCGCGCCGGATCGATTTTGTTGATCCAGTGATCTGCTCCGTCCGGAGCGGATCTGATCCGATCCGATCTGGCTGATTTTTTTTTAATTTTTTTTACTGATGTAGTTTGTCACTGTGTAGGCTGGTTTTGTAAAAATGGAAGCCAAAATCTTGTTTTTCCCCATTTCCTTCTCTAATAATGAGAACTGTCTATTTTTTCTAGTGCAAATTAAAAACCTTATCACCTTTGCAAAAATCCAAGTAAATAAATACCAAATAAAACAAAAAAATTACAATAATAAATACCAAATAAAATCCACAAGTTAAGGTTGTTGAACAAAAGCAAAATAGTGTAATACAAAATATGATTACACCATGGCAAATTTAGAAATCCTTCCAAAATCAACTACAAGAAAATGAAACTCAAACAAGAAGACACCAGGGGGGTTCAATTAACAACATCAAGCACCAGCTTCCTTGACTTGAGTACAGACCACTTCAATCGTCTGTAGTAAGCAGCTTGAAGAAGTGCCAATGATAGTACAAATATCCACTTGAATCCCATCTGCAAAAGAGTGCCACCAGTATATTTAAAAAATAATAGCTAAAACTTGGTAGTTGTATCATTCGGAATGTTAAAAACCAAGTTACCAGCTTCCTTTCTTCCATCTCTGGCTCCACTGCCCACGCCAAAAATGTCACGACGTCTTCATACTCGACAGCACCATCATTAAGCATCTTGGGCATAGCAATAGCACCCCCAGGAAAGTAGGGGTTATAGTGCAAACCTTCTCGAATCTGAATTACCAATGAAAAGCCAAAATAAGAGTCTCAAAGATTCAGAGTCTGAACAGAAAACACAAAAATGGTACCATACTATGTTAAAAGGGCTCACTACAACAACCCCTGATACTGTGTATATATAGGCTCTCAGGCCCACATTTTAATAGCAGAGATTACTACTTTGGAACTAATCCTACAGCAAACAATGCCCATTGGTATTGCTAATAACAGCTTCCCCCGAAAACCTCAAAGTACATCCCAATGGAATTATAGGCCTGCTAAGCTAAAACATAAAGAAACCACAATCTAATGCATCACCGAAGAACATATCTTCAGATTGCAAATTTTCATTTACAATCTATAACTTAAAGGAAACCAAAGAGAAATGTAATATTAATAATACTCTTTCATAGGCATTTGGATGCAAATCACAAGCAGTAAACAAATCAATGAATAAGGCGTATCCCAGAAGGAAAAAAGCAAAATTGGCGAACCCCATGCGACTTCAAAAAATCCCAGCAATGATGATGATGATGGAGATTCTTGAAGTTCCATTACAATAGTCAGTTCAGAAAGTTCAAACTTCAATGTAGACTAAAGTTTTTTATTCAATTATTTCATTGGTTCTCAAATGACAAGCAAAACAAAAAGCATCTATTTCACATATTGAGAACATAAAGAGTTTGAATTAATACCATTATTGATGACAAAGTACATCCAGATCACATTGCAAACAGCCAAGCACAATAAGATGCTCAAGAAAATATAAATTCATAACTAGATGCAATGAAGGTTTAAAATACTCACCTCTGTGTTCAATTCTCAAACTTTCAACTAAACTAGCCACAGAGCTACGAGTCTCGCTCAGCAGACTAAAGAATTCACCAACCCTCCTAAAGATCTCAACTCCTCATAAAATTCTGAATGGAAAACCAGAGAAGAGAAGTGCTCATCCACAACCAACCCGAGACATTTAACAACGTCCCCAATACTAGGAATCCAATCACAAACTTTCAACCCCAACTTCGACGATGCTTCCGGAGAAATGTAATATAACTTACAATCTATGCCGACCCGCCTTCGTTTCTGTGACCCGCGAGAAGACTGCTGACCCGCGGTGGAGCCCGGACCGAGGAGCCGAAGAGAGAAGGAGATAGTAGAAATGGGTGGCGGTGGAGCCGAAGAGAGAAGACGACTCACCAGTCACCACCGACGGAGAAAGGGGGGGATGGCGTTAGAATTTGGGGATTTTAGAGAGAAACGGGTGGAACTTGGAAGGAGGGCGCTAGATCTTCTGAATTTTTGATCTAGGGTTGTTGAAGAGAGTATATATAGTGTGGACTAAAAACGCAATTAAATTATTAGCACATAAAATCCTCTTATTATTATAAATGTACGGATCGTATCGGAGCGGATCGGGGCGGATCGGGGCAGCAGTGAAATCCGAATTTGATCCCGCTCCCGGTCGCGGATCGGATCCCGATCTCGCCCTCAAATTCTATACTGGATCGGGATCCGATTTGCCCCCAAATCCTATCGGGACGGATCGGATCAACGGATCACGGGTCAAATTGCCATCCCTAGCGATTGCTCTATATTGGGGAGATAGAACAACCCCACAATGGGGAGAGAGAACACCCTAGATAAGGTAGAATAAAGATTACCGCAACGCCGGCGGAGGGTATGAGGTCCCGGGCTGGCCAATGCCCCACTGGGCTATTGGCCTCTTCGATCCTCCGAATATAACTTAACTGACAAATTTATTGCAATTAGTTTTGTTTTAGTCTTATATTTATTTATAACGTGAGATTGATTTTTACTAATTGCAAAAAATAATTATTTAAGATTTATTGATGTAGAAACAGCTTTGTTAATTTTCATTGAGACGCATTTCACGATTAATTTCTCTACTTAACACCAAGAATGCAGTGATAAGACCCTTAAAAGTGTGGCTCAATCCATTTTATCAGAATAATGTATAGTGCTAGTAAACGTCAAATTCAATTACCCAATTATTAGTACTCTCTGCGTCTCAATAATATGTTGTTTGCAACCATGATAAGTACATGTTTCTTTCTATCATCCCCGTCGTGGCCGATCCAGTAATCCACCAAGGGATTAATGTATCAAAATAATGTAGTACTTAATAGTGCTAGACGTCAAATTCTTTTTTTATGAATGCAAGACATCAAATTCAATTATTCCACTAATTAGTCCTAAACAACTTTTGCTTTGCAACCATGATAAGTATATATTGCTTTCTCTTTCATAATTGTTTAATAATTCTTTTCCGAACAATTATTCCCTTCAATTATAGGGTCCAACAGTACTAAATTAAAAAAAATACTACATACCTCAGGCCTGTCTCGAATATTGAGGTCATATACTAATTATCAAAATTAGATCCCTAATATTTTTTTTTTAAATAATATTAATTATAAAAACTGTCAAAACATAATTATAAACCTAAGTTTCTAGAGTGTGAACAATCACAATATTTGTTTTGGTTGATGCACCCGTGTTCGAAATGATACAACATGAGTGCAAGTATGAGATCTTCAATAAATGTGGTTAAAAAATATTGGATACTTTAAAAGATACTAGATTCATCTGTATTTACGTATTCGTGTCCGAATATTCCAAGAAGTGTCCTCATTTGCTTACGTTTACAGGCATAAACACCTGACACTTAGATATGTATCTGCATTCGAAATTAACCCGTACCCGAATTCATATAACAAAAATATTAAGTGATTTTAAAATTTTGGGGCCCCTCAAAATGAGATGCCCGGTTCCGTATGTCACTTTGGACATGGGGTTAGTCGGGCCTGCTACACTTCCAGTTTTAGAATAAATTATCCGGGCGATGTCACTCAATTGTAAGACTGTTCTTATGAGCTTGTCTCAACAGCTCCCTCATATGAATGGAATGAATCCCACATTTGCAGGTAGGCCCCGCCTTCGTATGAGATGACTGTATGGTCAGTCTTACAAGAACGGTTATAGAATTGAATTTTTTCGGAATAGATGGGGGCGGGTGTCCCCTCGAAATTTTTAAAAATTCTACTAAATATAGTAAATTTTATATGTAGTTCGGAATATTTGATCAAATTCGACCCCAATATTTTTTTGTAATTTTTATACATAATTCGACATACAATTGAATTTTTTGCCCCAAATTTAAAAGTTATGGTTTCGTCCTGGGGTCAAATTAGTGCTTCATTTATAATATTAACAGAAATGTAATGATTGTTTCAATCAGTCTACTTATCAAAAAGATTTTTTTTTATCGCTTTACTTGTTAGCTTAGATCAGTCCGGCTCCAGTGCGGAACCGCACCTGCGGAACCATCCTAGCCGTCGGATGAAATTTTGAATGGTCTAGATCTGGAGAGAGAAAAATTGCGGCTAACAATAAAAAATAATAATAAAAAAATGTTATATAATAAAAGGGTACATATGTAATTTTACAAATAAATGATTGGATTACCGAGGAGGAGAGAAAAGTTGCTTCTCTAACAAAAAATATGTGTTCTCTAAAGAAGAACATGTGTTTTTGTTCAGCTGCAAGTTCAGCCGCAACTTCATGTTTTCTAACCAAAAACATGTGTTCTCTAAAGAAGAACATGTGTTTTTGTTCAAAGTATAACTTTTCTCTCCTCCTAGGGAACAAAAAGTAACACGCAACCGTCACATCGATTGGAGTTGCAGGAGGAGAGAGAAAAGTTGCGGCTGAACAAAAACACATGTTCTTGGTTAGAGAACACATTTGTTCTCTAATAAAAAACATGTGTTCTCTAACCAAGAACATGTGTTTTTGTTCAGCCGCAACTTTTCTCTCTCATCGGGAACAAAAAGTAACACGCAAAGTTTATCCCTAAAAATACACTTATTTTGATACGATCGTTGGATCAAAAAGGATAAAATCCAACTAGTCGGGATCGTGGCCCGCACCGCATCTGAAATTTTTGAGAGTCCCGTGACTTGAGCTGACGACGAGCTTCGATTTGGTTGAATCTCCATATTCCATGGCACAAACATATTGGATTTGGTCCGTCGTATTCATGTCATAGATTAAACTTGGGCTTGAAGATCCATTGGGATTTACTATTCCGCCCCGAAATCAAATGGATTCGCAAGCTTTCTTGGGATCCTTCCGCAAGTGTTGATCAATCACAATCGGAAGAGCAGTTTCATTAAGTAGGATATATAGGTAACTGAAAATAGTTTAAAAGTAACCTCAAACTTTGGAGCAACTGGTTGGAGTTGTCATATGCCTTACGGTTGACGAGGGTTCGATTTCCACAGTAGACATTGACTCTCATGGGATTTTCCAGCGGTGGTAGGATTCCATGTATAAGAGCAGTATGTGTCAGACCCTCCACACTAACGGTCACGCTAAGAAGAAAATAGTTTAAAAGTATAAAAAGTTGAGCAAAAATTGAATTAAAAAATAAATACAAACTACTTTATGGGCAATTATAATGGGGTTTTATTAGTCATTTTATCTTAAATAATAACCATTTTTTTGTTCTTACGGTGCAAAACGAGCATTTTCTTATTGGATATTTACAATGTCTCGGACTGAAAATTTTACTCATTTTATTTCAAACTAAATGTTTTTTGTTCTATACAAAATAAAAAATAAATTGAGTATTCAATTTGAAATGGACGTAGTAATGCTTTTATTTATCCTGTGGTACATGTATATATCCACTAATTACCTTCCTAGTAGGGTAGCAAGCAATTGGAGGTGAGACCGAGTAGTTAGTTTTGGGTTTCTCCAGAGGCAAATAATAGTTTTTACCCATGTATATTCTTATTTTTGTGGCCAACCATTCACAATTTAACATGTACATAAATAATTAAAAAAAAAATCACATAGTAAATTCTGAGTAGTTGAACACAACAATAAAAATATATACGAGTACAAACGATTTTCACGCTTCTCCAAGATAAACTATGCATATCTGTATTTATCTCGCAATGAATAAATTATACCAATAGATAATTGGCGTTGATGGAAACTAAAATACATGTTGAAGTTATGAAGCTACGAGAAAAGCGGTAACTTCTTCCTATAACAATTTTAACGGCATAGGTAAATTTGAAAATTATATATTGGGGGAGGAAAGTTTTTAGTAAATTTAAGAGAGAAAAAAATGAAAAGAAATAATACTGATCAAAGGTTCTTTAACCATTTTAAGTCTGAAACGCTCCCTAGCAAAATGCTAGGGTTCTCTACGCCGCCACCGTGCGCGTCTTTCTGCCAAGCAATGATATTTATCATCTGTGAGGCTCTTAATCTATCAATATCACTATTAATCAAGGAAAATCTTGGATCCGACATTGTTTCTTGGGCTCTAGTTTTGAGTGTTGTAGCCACTCCTAAAACTGTGAAAAAGGAAAGATTTTTTTTCTCTGATCGTTTATGGGGTGACCGGATTTGGTTGCAGGTTACTAGGCAATTGTTGTCGTCGACATCGGAGTCCCGCCGGCGACCTAGCAGTGGATTTATAATGGAAGGGAGGAACACATATGAGACGGAACAAACTATATGGAATATGGGATTTGGAGGGGTTGGGGTATTGCTGTTATGGGAAATTGAATCTGGTTGGTCATCTTGCTGTGACTCTGAAACGGATGCGGTGGAGGTGCCGTCGGTGGGCACCCTGTCGGAGGCAATGAAGGCTACCAGTTGTATGGATGATGCGGGCCGGGCTTCAAGTGCTATGAATGGGCTAGGTCCGGCTGCTAGACTGATGTTGATCATTATGGATTATGATTGGGTCAGGCTATTGGGCCAATGCTTTTTTAGTAATGGCCTGGTCCCTTATTACTATGCTGGCCCAATTTGGGTCCTTTTTGGCGAATTAATGTTTGAAACGGTGCATGGTTTTAATAAACCCAAAAATGATGATTTTGCACTGGTCAATCATATTTTTGCGCCAAAGTGGAGTAAGCACAAGGAGGACGATGTTAGGACGGAGGTCGCAGGTCGACCCCGTCAAAGCCTATGAGTTGCTTGATCGGGAATTGTCCGGGATTTTAGTGCGCCTCAAAATGGCTCACAATTCTAGTAGTTTTTTCCTTACAATAGTAAAGTCGTTTGTGGACTACATGATTAATATCATGTTTGTTTTAGATTTTCTTTCATGTTTTAAATTACAATTTATTTTAAATAATAATGTAAGCAATCAATGGGGGCGACCGTCTCAAATCTGGCAAGTCATCCCTCAAGGTAGAGAATTGTTGCAACGTGGTTTCGAATGGAGGATTGTGAGCGGACATTCTGTTCGTATCTGGCGTGGTCGCTGGCCAACTACTCTATGCGGTTTTCAGCTGATCTCCCCTCCTAAGTTTATGTGTTTTGAAAGTTTGCAGATAAGAACTCTAGAAGTTGTGGAAGGCCTCTGGTTTGTGCGTGACCTCGATTTTGCTCTTGCTTTTTTAGTAGTAGTGTCTGCATGTACGGTCATAGAATTTTGTACTATAGGGCACTTATTCTCTAAATTTTTCTATGACCGTGAGTCTTGTAATATTCTAGCTCATTGGTTAGCTAGAATTTTGTTAAGGCTTGATGCCTCATTTCAAAGGGTAGGGGATCCATTGGACTTCCACCTCCCTCATGTAAGTTCTAATATCTATTAATGATATTACTTTCTCTTCAAAAAAAAAAAAAAGAGAGAAAAAAATGGGGGCGAGATGTATATTTTTAAAGGATTTTCAAAGAAAAATAATTTTTTTTCGATATAAAAAGTGTAGGGTTTTAAACAATATTGAGGTTGACTGTCATCCAGCCCCGTTTGAAGACTCATACATACATCCATGAAGAGAATTCTATTCTAGACTTACCCTATTAATCTTGAAAAAATATTTACTATCTTATATTTGTATTATTTTCCTATTCCATTGATAATATTCTGTCAAATATCTCATTTTCTCAACGTGCTTTACCATTTTGTTAAGTTATAGATTTTTTATTAAAAAAATTAATACTCGACAAGTGGGGGGAAAATGAATACAAGTTCGGAAACAGAAAATCTGTACCGATCAATCTTGACCAACTTTTTTTTTTTATATATTTTTATTGATCCTACTTGCATAAATAAAATAGTTGAATAAAACGTCTTTACAATTACGAGAATATTGTAGGATTTGACCAGTAGAGATGACCAAATTACAAATTAACTCCAATATCCCAAAAGAAAAGAGAAATAAAAATTGGAAAGGATCTGGGATTATGGACACTTGGTCCGAGCCTGAGCCGGTGGCCCAAGGCCCAATTCAACACAATGTGGGAAAGATGAGAGCCCTGAGAACTTGAAATTGAAATTATCCCAAGGTATGTATTTCCTTTTTTTCTGTAATAGTACATGGCAAAAAAAATAATATGTCCACCTTCTCTGCCTCGTTTTTTTTTTAACATTACTGAGGGAGGTGGCCTCACAGGAGGAGCCCAAGAAAGGTGAAATTTATTAAGCCTCACGTAGGAGGTGGGTATCGAGCCCTAGATCTCACTGTCGTGGGCAGTGTCAAGCCCCACTGGGCTATGAACACTTCGATTTCTCTGTCTCATTTAATGTCTCTAAATATTTGACATGTGTTTATTTTTTACGAGTTTCACTATTTTTTTTAATTAAATAATTAATACATATCAATTTCTTTTTAGTGAAAAAAGGAAATGAGATACACCCTTAAACTTAAAAGTAGTACTAGAATACAGTAAATAAGTTAATTAAATGTAAAATTAAAATGAGAAAAAAATACTAATATATGAAAATAACAAGTAATTTAAAAGAACAAAAGCATAAACTCTCTTGACAAGTATTTTGAAATGGGACGAGTACTATTTACAAAATTGAAAATTGGTTATTATTCCAGGAGAAGGAGATTTCAAAATTTGAATTTTAAAAAAAATTGGCCAGTTGGACTTTTGTCTCCTCTCAGGAACATGTTAAGGATGTAATATCATAATGCTCATCATTTTCTCCTCTATTTTTTTTTTTTTTTTTAAATTTTTTTTTATCAGTCTACTTTTGTAAATTGTGAAACAAGTGGTGGCCCATGAAGCATAAAAGTATTTTATGGAAAAAGCAGTATAAAACTAGTGCTAATTTCTAATAGTAAAAGTAAAGTAAACACCATATCTCCATAAGTCTATGCAGCTTTCAAATAAGTAAAGAGGTAGAATGACTTTATTAGTCCGATACAGACACTTTTTTTCTTTTTCTTTTTTACGCCACGATAAACGATTGCCCCCACACTGGGGGTGAGATAACAGCCCCACATTGGGGAGAGAGAACACCCTAGATAAGGTAGAATAAAGTTTACCGTCCGCAGGCGGAGGGTATCGACCAATGCCCCGCTAAGCTATAGGCCTCTTCGATCCGATACAAACACCTAAGAAGCTATAATGGGAAAATCAGTGAGATATTAATATTTCGCTGTTGGAGAAGATATTTTTACAACTTTCTTATGAGTAAGAGTCAAATTCTAAGAACACAATAATAAATTGAGTTCAGATTAATCTCTAAAATAAAAAACGCGACACCTTACAAAAGTAACAAAAAAAATAAAATATTATGTGTTAAAAAAGTGAAACCATAATCATTGATTCGTGTTTTACTTTTAATTTTCCGCAACTTTCTTATGGAAGGTGGCTCATATGCACTAACAACAATTCCAGTCCGACTCCTATGCAGAACAGAAAAAATTCTATAACGTGCGAAATAATCTGAACCGTAGGATAATATTTTTAATAGCCTAGATTTGAAGAGAGAAAAATTGCGGCTGGACTTAAAAAATAAAAAATAAAAAATAAATTTTTTTCTCTCTTCATATTTGGACCATTCAAAGTTATCATCTGGCGGTCCAAATTGTTCTACACGATGCGGAACAGTACGCATATGAGCCGGAGCAATTCATGTATCCATTAATCATTGAACCAATTAGTACTAGTAGTTAAAAAACATTTGTTACTTGTATCATACTACAAAGACTTTTTATTTTATATTCGAGAAAGAGAATGCTTCGCCCATAAGCTTTGTTTTCTCTTGACAACTCAAATATGCCTAACATCTATTATAATTAGCAAAGAAAGATTTATTAATTACTGAATTAAACATTTTTTCTCATTTTAGTCGATTCCTCACACACTTAATAACTACTAATACTAAACTACTTTCTTATTTTTGTCTAACAAGTTAATAACTACTAGTACTAAACACACTTAATGATAGCTGCTTCACTAATTGCTTTAATATTTCACTGTGGAATCATCAATTATCACACTCTTTTTATTTTTTATTTTTGTGAACCCTCAATCACATATGGCAGTATCTAAAATGAGTTTAAGTACATACGAATATCTCAAAACATTTATTTTAGTATAGCGAATTTGATTACCAAGTAAATAATCGTAAAGGTTGTCAAATTTACGAATCGCGTTTCGAGCATGTGACATCACATTTTTTCTAATTTCTTTTCAAAGATCAACATCAAAGTAAAATCATAACTATTGTAAGTGGTGAGTAAGATCAAAGTTGCTAACAATGTACACATGCCATGGCCCCAAGGGGAATAATGCACAATTATGGAGTGCTTAACTAGTAGTAATAGCATTTCTCTCTTGCCCCTCATCCTCATTTGTATTTACTACCCTAACCAACTATACTTGCAAATGCCATTGGATATACCAAGTATTCCAAAATTAACTACTAATACATCTTGTGTCAAATTAAATACTTCAATTTCTTATTTATTTAAGATAGAGTTATTATTATTATTTTGTTCAGTTACGTGCTATTAATACTCTGCAAACCAAAAGATCAGAGAGAGTTCAGATTTCGAAACCTGGAAGCTTTCAACAAAGCTTTGGTGGCTAAACAAGGGTGAGACATTATTCATTAACCCTTTTCATTATGCTCCAGAGTGCTACATGCAAAGTACTTCCCCTATGATAGATTCCTAACAGTTCCGCTTAGAGGGATAGCCTCAATAGTGTGGCAAGGAATTCTAAAAAGGAGTGACCTTTTTCAGGCTGGATTAAAATGGAGAATTGGTGATGGTTCAAGGGTCAACGTTTTGGGGGAACAAATGGTTAACCACCCCGAGTACCTTTAAACTAATCGCCCCATCTGATATGGGCCTATCACGGAAAATGATATCCGTCTCTAGACTCATTGATCACCAAAAATGTACATGGGATATAAATATGCTTAATGAATTCTTCTCATCATATGAGAGAGATGAAATTCTTAGTCTTGTCTGGGGATATACAAAAAATGGACTATACTTTGTCAAGTTCGGATATCACCTATAAGTAGATATTAGTGCTGGGAAACATGATTGCCCTTCAACTTCAAAGAATAAGGCTGAGGACCACTGAAGAGTATTTGGAAGTTATCTATCCTCCCAAAGCTACAAGTCTTCATCTGGAAGATCTTCCAAAGCCCTACTTATCAGAATTTGTCAAAGCGGATGCATACCATAAAATCGCAATGCCCTGTCTGCCAAGACGAGGTTGAAACTGTTACATGCTATTTTTTCATGCCCAGCAACTTTGGAAGTATGGAGTCACACTAGCTTCGACATCCAAGCTCTGTTTAAAAATAAAGTTTTCCCATACAGTTTGATGCCTATCCTGACAGGCAGCGAAGAATACTCTACTCTTTTCTCATACATCGCATGGCATATATGGTGCAAACATAATAAAACTGTTTTTGAAGGCACAAGACGGCCACCAGAGGAAGTTGTGAATCTCGCTATAGTTAATGTTGCTGAATATAATAGTATTTAATCATCATTCTTAGGGCCGTCAGGTATTCGCCAACCCTTACCCAACTCTGAAAAAATCAAATACATGTTGAAGGGGAAAACACATATGTTTGCACCAGCCGAAAAGGAAAAGACCCCCACAACTGTAAAGCAACCACCAGACTTTAAATGGGAGCCCCCGGCGACGGACTCCTAAAGCTCAACGCTGATGGAGCTTGGTCTAATCATGAGGGAGGTCTAGGCATTATCATAAGAGATCATGAAGGCAGATTTATAGCAAGAGCTGCAAAGTTTAATTCCCAATCTCTCAGTCCTGAATACACTGTAGCAAGGGCCCTCCTGAAAGGAATTCAGTTTGCTTTACCTCAAGGTCACTATGTCATCGTCATCGAAAGTGATTGTCAATCAAGTCTATCAATTCGATGAGTATCTTTCCTCGTTAGGTCATATTGTTAGTCAAATTCAAATTCTGTTGGGGAGTAGAGTAGCCAATTTAGTCTTTGCACACAGATCTTGTAATCATACTGCTGATAAATTAGCAAAATACGCAAGGAAACTCAGAGCTTCCAATCAATAGTTTGGGGGACGCACCATAATTTTTTCCCTACCAAATGTACTACATTATATCGGTTAATAATATAAAATATTTTATGTTAAAAAAAAAGTTATATGCTATTAATACAACTATTCGTTTTTATCATTTTCAATTCGACGTTATTCAAATAGTTTTAATTTTCTTTTCCAGCCACTCGTTAATGATACAATGTTATATTCATTCTTTCCTAAATTGAATATCTATTTTTTTTAATACAAAATGAATAAAATAGTAGACATTCAATTTCGAAAAGAGAGTAATATTTTGTAATTACTTGGTGGAACGGTACTTTTTTTTTTTCAAGTTTGCCTATGTGTTACAAGTAAAAGATGTGGTTAAAAAGAAAAAAAATACGTACAAGTATTTAATACAGAAGTTCAAGGGCTTGAAAGAAGATTAGCACACCTTTTTTTTTCCAAAAGAAAATAATATCATTAATAGATATTAGAAACTACATGAGGGGGGGGGGGTGTAAAATTCTCATGGATCCCCTACCCTTTGAAATAAGGCATCAAGCCTTAGAAAAATTCCATCTAACCAATGAGCCAGAACATTACAAAACTCGCGGTCATAGAAATATCTAGAGAATAAATACCATATAGTACAAAATTCTATGACCGTATAACCAAACACTACTACCAAAAAAACAAAAGTAAAATCGAGGTCACGCACAAACCAGAGGCCTTCCCCAACTTCCAGAGTTCTTGTCTGCAAACTTTCAAAACACGTAAAATTAGGAGGGGAGATCAGCTGAAAACCGTGTAGAGTAGTTGGCCAGCGACCACGCTAGATACGAATAGAATGTCCGCTCACGATCCTCCATTTGAAACCATGTTGAAATAAAAATCTATTTTGATGAGTGATTCTCCAAGTTTACAGTCGCCTATATCTATTGCTTACAAAAAAAATTGAAATAAATCATAACTTAAAACATGGAAAAAAAACCTAACACTATCATGATATTAATTATGAAGCCGACAAAAGACTTTATTATGAAAAAAAAAATACTAGTAGAGTTCTGCACCATTGAATTGTCCAGGATTCGCTAAGGCCTGGGCAATTCACGAACATGCGACTCATGGATTTTGGCGGGGTCGACTTGCAACCTCCACCTTACCCTGATTAACGATAGGAGCCCCGTTGAAAAAAATATAGAAAATGAAGACAAGTCATCAATTGTGGATAAATCATCACAAGAAACGACACCATATTGAGCAAGCATATGCTTCAAGTGGGCCGAGTGTGAAAATACAAAGACATCAACCTTTGTAATAAGGACAGACGTTGGATCAGGCAAGAAAAGGCCTGTTCGGTCCACCTAAAAAATGATTGTTAGAATTAGGCTAGCATATTGCGGTCCAAACGCAAACATATCACCCGGCGCCCCCTACCGGTAACCTCCAGCTGCTGATCATCTCATTCGTCTCTCGCGGAGCGACCGACCACCCTTTAGCCAATCCGCTCATCAAATCTGGTACCCGCATCTCCGCAGCATTTAGAGTCCTTGACCTGAGTGAGCCTCATCGTTCTCATCTCTACCAAAGCTACCAAACTAACACCAGTAACAGAATGTCGGCCAGATTCTAACGTCGCCGACATCACTGTCACCAACCCTCTGTAACCTATGCATCATATGACCCAAGAATTCACCCTACCCAAACGACTCCAATTCACCAGAGACATTCTCCCATATATTCCAGAACCAAAACTCGTTGCCATAACCTCTATAGCCCCTCAATCTGATTCATCCTCCATTACTGGAGAAAAAATTAACCGGTGACCTAACAAACAATAAAACATCCCATTCCTGTAATTGCAGCGGCAGCGCCGCGCAAGATAGAACTCATCAAAGCAATGTAATAGCCAAAAACCTTACTGATTAATGGAGACATCGGGTGATAAGTAGCACGATAGATGACAAAAGAACGTCATCCGGCTAGAAGACGCGCACGGTGGCAACATAGAGAGCCCTAGAATAATAGGGGGTTGTTCGACTATCGGAACCCTAGTATCGACTCCGACTTTAGTCGAGAGAGAAAAACATAATTAAGAATAACTTTATACTAATAATTTATAAGATTTCACAGTTTCTCTTTGATTGATAACTTTGAATTCATAAACAAAAAAAAACTCTAAGTTTACCTATATATAAACATTTACAGAATAAGTGCAAGCAAGAAAACTCACAAAGGTAAAATGGGGGAAGAAATCAACAACAAAGACAAGCACTTAAAAGCATCAAACAAATTGGGAATTGGGGGACCCCTTTTACACATTGGGTAAGAGATACCCTTAATACTATTGCCTATTAGTACAGTTCAGTACCCTGAAAGTATTACTCTTGATTCTCGATCCCGTGACTTCCAATTAAAAAAAGAAGCAGGATTGATTGCATGTTACCTTTCGATTACGATTTAGTTTTCCCTTTGTATAGATTTTGGCGTATCAATTTGTCTCTAGAAAAATTGAAGGAGATATCGCGTATAAATTTCTTTTGAAATACGGTAAAAGATTAGAGATTAGCACACTTGACTCAACTATTAAAAACAATAATTAAAAAAAAAACTTGAAGGAGAAAATGGTAATTCCATTTACAAATTTCTGGCAAAGCGTGCACGAGTATTCTGGTTTTTTCTTTTAACAATAAAAGCTACGTTGGACTTTTGTCTCTCTGAGAGACAATAATTTATTGTTTCGTGAACTGAAGCACAGTACACCAATTCGAATAAAGTTTGTTTAAATGGGGTTTAGGCTGTTTGAAGGCCAAATTTGAATTATTTTTGAAGCTTTCTTGCTATTTGGTTGGGAAAATGGGGTTAATGCCTGGACCCAGAGCACAGCACAAGTCTTCTTCCATTGCCACCAATGGAGTTTCTACTAGATGGGTTTCCCTGTTCTGCTTTGCTAGCTTCTGCTTGGGTGTTTTGTTCATCAACAGGTAACACCTTATTCTTATTCAGAATATACAATAAAAGTTCCAACAAAATATCAGCTTGTACAATGTTACTTGCAATAACTTCATTTTGGAATCCACATTTTCAACCAAAAGATTCTACCTTTTAAGCTCAAAATTCTCTAATCAATTCCACATTTATTTGTTCTCCCTCTAATTTTGGTATCTTGATCCTCAATGAAGTGTGGAAAGGCATCTGCTGCTGTTTTCTCTTTGCAGCTCCTTGCATTTGTTCTTTGCATTTGTATTTTTTACACTTGACGAAGCCAGAAACTTCTTATAGGGGGTGGGGGAAAAGTTTTACATAATTTTTTTTTTGTGTGTGTGGGTGGGGGGGGGGGGGGGTGTTGGGGGTTGTTAGTAATCTTTTCAAATTTACAGGGATAAAAATACAAATTTAAAAATCTTTGAGGTGCCCTAGATGCATCCTTGCATTGTTGTTGTTTAAGATTCAACTAGATGTTTTTTGCAATGTCACTCCCTTTTTTCACTTACCAACTGAGAGTTAAAAAAAAAGGAGGAGAAACCCCTAAATTCTATTGTTGATTCATTGGATTTCTATATCTTCAAGTTATTACTTTGCTATCTGAGGATGAGAAAATGTGATGTATACCACGGATGTCGCGGTTGTTATGTGGGCATAATTTTACCATATTGGATCCTCTGTAACACTCCCTGCGGCATTCCTAAATATAGTATAGTTCACACCTAGCGTTTATCTTGTTTGGTTTAGTATATATGAAAGGAACTTTCCATAATTAGCATTGTACAGTGAGTCTTATAGAGAATGTCGCCTAGGATTAGGACTCGATACGGAATTTTACAAAATTTTCTCTATACTTCTATTTGTTTGTAAAAAAACAGGCATATTATATAGCTGTATCTCTAGCTTTAAACTATGTTCTTTGATATCTGAAAATGTGGTTCTTAGGTTTTGGACAAGTCCGGAAAACGATCAGCAGACTTTGGCTGTGGAAAAACAGAAGTCAGGAGATCTCCATCCTATTGTTAAGTGTGAAAACAAGGCAAGACAACAAGATGATCATTTGATTTAGGTTTTCATTACCTTGACCAACAATGGTTACTAACTTTTTTACCTGCTATTTCAGGGAACTTCTTTCGAGGAAGCAGATATCCTTTCTCAAGTCTCACAAACACATGAAGTAATCATGTAACTTTTCTACATTTTATCTTTTTTTTAACATAGTTTATTAGTATTGCAATCTAGTGCAGATCAGGTTGTTAGTTTATTTCTTATGCCAAGAAAGTCTAGACAGACAAGGCCGTGGAGAGCCTTAGGCCACCGAGGCAGTAGCCTAAGGCCCCCACCTAGAAGAAGGCACCTAAGCATGTTCTATAATATTCGAAGCAACTAAAGATCTGAAACAAGTTAAGAAAATTTATTATTTTTCTGTAATTGTAGCATAAATTACTGACCTTTTCCGGTAGGTGATAGACTGTCCCTTTCACCTTTTTGGGAGGCCTCAACTCCAACTCGGACAAGGCCTCATTGGCGGTGTTAGAGTATCTTGATGATAAACTTTAAT
Organism: Vinca minor; assembly: GCA_026122235.1. NCBI lineage: Eukaryota > Viridiplantae > Streptophyta > Magnoliopsida > Gentianales > Apocynaceae > Vinca > Vinca minor. Next base: position 14,235,048 of record JAOCZM010000096.1, on the reverse strand, counting down.
GAGCAATTTTACCGCTCATAAAGTCATAATAATACGACTTTATTTTTCGCCTAAGGTCCCAAATTCACTAGACACGGCTCTGAGTCTAGAAGCAGTTAGCAGCTAACATTGTGATAACTTCAGCTATGAACAATTTCAAAATGAGTGTCATCGTATTAGACATTGCTATGACAGTGTTGTTCAATGGATTGTGTGCAAAACTTTCAGGACATTAGATAGAACCATCTCTTCTCTGGAGATGCAACTTGCTGCAGCAAGGGCAGCTAGAACAGAAAATGAAGAAAGATCTCCGATGAGCACAAAATATGGAACTGAGGAATTAAATGACGGTCGCCCAAAGGTTTTCTTTGTTATGGGAATTATTACTGCTTTTAGCAGCAGGAAACGGAGGGATTCAATTAGAGAAACCTGGATGCCAAAAGGTTCAAAATTTAGTCCATTGATCTCCTTGGATCTACGAGACATGACACTCATAGTTTCTCCTTACAATGTTTGCCAGGTGAAGAATTAAAAAAGCTGGAGAAAGATAAGGGAATTATAATGCGGTTTGTTATAGGGCATAGGTATGTTGGTCTTGAATTAGAAATGGTGTATATTCGAGTAACTGACTTTAGATTAACCACTGAAGGGGATGACTCTTATGCTATACAGTGCGACCCCTGGTGGTGTGTTGGATCGCGCTATTGATGCCGAAGAAGCAAAACACCAAGATTTCTTACGACTGGTATGTTCCTACGATGATAGTCGTAGCAATTCTTCAATATACTTTTTTTTTATCTTGACCTAATGCAGCCATGAGCTACTGCTGTATGTCTATGTTGTATTTGATTCAATAATGTTTCTGGTCCAATTCCTACGAAAAGAAAACTTATTGGAGCTTTTTGTAGCTTCCTTTACATGAATTTTCTAAACGCCGGCTTTATTTGAATATTATTATGCTTGAACCCTCTTTCTCATATTATGTTCAAACTATCTTTGTTTCAGAACCATGTTGAAGGATATCATGAATTGTCCTCAAAAACTCAAATATACTTTTCAACAGCTGCTGCAAAGTGGGATGCTGATTTCTATATCAAAGTTGATGATGATGTGCATGTCAATCTTGGTTAGCACAGTATAATAATAACCACCTATAAATTAATTTGATTCTTGAAACTTGGATCAGGATTACCGGCACGAGTAATCATGAATACACTTGGCTAACTGTTTTACCAGGTATGCTGGCTTCATCCTTGGCTCGCCATCGATTGAAACCTCGCTTGTACATTGGTTGCATGAAGTCTGGTCCTGTCTTGGCACAAAGGTAAGACAGTATTTCTTATGTAGTCGCATATGTATTTTTTCAGTTATTGACTCCGCTGTGTACATTTCATATGCAGAGGAGTCAAGTACCATGAACCAGAATACTGGAAATTTGGCGAAGATGGAAATAAATATTTCCGCCACGCAACTGGACAAATATATGCCATCTCTAAAGATTTGGCCACCTATATTTCAGTTAATCGGTAATCTTATTTCCTTATATTAAAGAGTTATTTTCAACCAATTTATGCAATTACTTTAGCTTTTGAAGCTATCTACTAATGATTATCTTTTCCAGGCACATACTTCATAGGTATGCAAATGAAGATGTTTCTCTTGGATCTTGGTTTATTGGTCTAGATGTTGAACATATTGACGATCATAGCCTTTGCTGCGGGACACCTCTTGGTGAGAACTATTTACTCCTTCCGTGAGTGTCTTCATGATTTGTTTTGCCTTTCCTGGCTGCCTTTTTCTTGTACAGCATGTACGGGTGAGCGTCTATTTAGCTGGAGATAATGTAGTCCGGAATATCTTAACGAATGTTAATGTCAAAATATATGTGGAAAATATATTTTTTTGGCTTTGCTTTTTTAAAGACCTCTCGACCTAAATACTAGTTAGTTGAGCCGAAAGAAAATTAGGTCATAGCCTGTATTTTGGAGTAGCATCTCTTAAGATCACATTCCCCGTATACTATTGTATAGACGGGAATCTTAATCTTGGGACCAAGAACCAACATGTCCTTTTTCATTAGGAAATATGAGGATAAATTTGTGTCTGGTGAGGTCCATTACACTGTGAGCGTCTGGTCTTCTTTTGGGCCAAAGACGATTTCAAAACTCATTTTATGTTTCGTTAGCAACTCGTATAGTATTTATGCAGACATGAACAACATTATTCAGATTTTCATTTTCTAGCAAAGTTCAGATTAGGTACTTTGGGACTGCAAAACATGAGTTCCATGTTCTCGTAAGATAATGCCAGTCTAATAATGTAAGGTTTGCTGGTGATGCCAATGTTCACGACATGTTATTCACTAAGGAAAAAAAATACATAGAAGATAGTTGAGGGGGGCATTGGCTTTAACCGAACACTCACACGCGATATAATCTTGGTCACATAATGTGTGCTAATTCTTAAGTTTAAGTTGTGACTTTTGGTTGTTTTTGAATTTTGTTTTGGAAGATTGTGAGTGGAAAGCCCTAGCGGGTAACGCTTGTGCTGCATCGTTTGATTGGAGCTGCAGTGGTATATGCAAATCAGTAGAAAGGATGGAAGAGGTTCACCAGCGCTGTGGAGAAGGCGATGGAGCTATTTGGCACACCAGCTTTTGAAGCCTCCAAAAGCTATATACCTAACTTGATTGATTGTGATATAGTTTTATGTAATGTAATGCACCATAATGTAAGGAAATTATACCCTAGCTAAGCTGCCCCAATTTTGTTAATTTATCGATGCTTCGGGTAATCCCTTGTTACATGTTTTATGTGTGCGTCTTAGATGGGGGAGAAGTTAGTCGCAATGTGGCCGGTGTTACGCTCCCAAAGTCGTAATGGGGGCCTGAAAATAATATGCATTACTCCCTCCATTCCCTATTAATTGTCATTTAGGAGATATCTAGGTATCCAAATTAATTGTCGTTTAAGGTTGTTTTATTAGTTGTCAACAATTTATTCCAATTATACCCTCAACATTTTCCTTTTTTTATGACAAAGAAGTGAGAGAGAGGGAGGGTGGGGGATAATATTGGAAGTTTAGGTGAAAATAATAACTTCCTTAATTTTCTCAAATTGTCTAAAGAGTCTTATATTTAGGAATGGAGGGAGTATTAAAGAAAATGGTGGACCTTAGGATCTTGTAGTACAAGTTTTTTTTGTCCTCAAATGACCGAGTGAATCCATCCCAGGAATATTAGCATAGTGCAGATTTTAATGATACGGTTGGTAGGAGTATAGAGTGATCTTTGAAGTGGGCTGGCCGGGGACCATAGCTCCTTCAAATTCAAAATTTAATCAAACTATTGAAGACCGGCAAAAGATATTAGGCTTTTTGGGGACAATGGGGGGTAATTAGGGGAGAAAACGGTCAATTAGGACTGATCACACTTTTCACACAAGAATATATTATTGGCTCCATCTACAGAAGCGGACTCTACTTTTGCCGACAGGTTGGTGAGTATTCTTGTGTATGGAAGGTGGAACCAGTCCTAATGGACCGATTTCACTTCATAATTTTCGGAGAATGGAGGATGAACCAGTCTATTAGTCCTGGTTTCACGTCACACTCACAATATTTGCTCAGTAAAAAACTGCATATGCATGTAGGGCATTGTGGGTATAAGACCAGGGACGGTAGACCGGTCCGCCACCCACCTTTCCCGGCTTGTTGATTCCACATTGAAAAAGCATTGGCCATGGGATCTTTGCTGAACAGCTCAAGAGGGTTTTGATTGGATCAAATAGTACAAGCAGCAATTATCCCAAAAAAGCTTAAAAAGGGTGAGTCCAGAGCTACTGCTTGAAATTTCTAAATCAAAATCAGAATTAAATAAAGTCGCCGGCTAAATTGGAACAAGACTAACATGTTGATTAAAACTAACATTAGCAGCCCACTTTTAGGGAAAAAAATCATCTGTACTCATTCCTGTCACAGCCAATCACAATTTACCATGTGTATATAATTAAAAAAAATATTTATATAATAAATTATAATTGGTTGAGGATATGAATGAGGTAAGAGAATTTTCACCCCACTTTTAGGTCGATGCTTAAAAGAAAGAAAGACCATTTAAAAATTTCACCTTAGGATGAGAATTAGGGCGGTAAGAAGAGAAAAAACAAACATTAAGTAACAATTTAATAATATTTTTTTTATTTTTACAGTCTAAATTCTAGTTGATAAATTGGATGAACGACTAAAATTAAAAAATAATTAAAGTACTTCAAAAAATGGTATATAGAATATTACGCAGGATGGGAAGTTATAATTGCTTGACTTATGAATATGTATATTACGTAGTATTAATGGTGAGAATGGTTTTTGCACACTAATAAGGATTGCATCAAAATAGATGACGTTAAATGTCAAATCTACAACACGTTGATATATTCAGGGACGAAGACAGGGGCCGGGAGGAGGCCCCCCAAAATTTAAAAAAATACTATTAGTTATAATAAATTTTATATGTAGATCATAAAATTTTATCAATTTCGCCCTCCAAAATTTTTTTTGCCGTTTTTATATGTAGTTCGACATACTGTTGCAGTTTCGTCCCAAAAAAGCCAAATTTCTAATTTCGTCCCTGGATATATTGACTTGAATACTAACAACTTGAGTTATTACCCAAATTAATAAGCTAATAATATCTTCCAATGTTGACGAACTAAAAGAAAATGTACCACTTTTGCCTTTTCTAATCAACCTTTTCTTTTTTCTTTCTCCACCGTCCGTTTTGTGGGGCCATGCAAGTAGTTTTATCATGTAATTAATAGTACAATCCACAAATAATTCTATTTACTAGAATACAATTCATAATCATAATACTTTTCAAAGTTCAAAATTCAAATAAAAATAAATAACCAGAATTGTGATCAAATTTCAATATAAATATTTAGAAGCCTCCTAAAAAAATACATAATGCTTGAATTATGGTAAAATCTAGCTTTATATGTGAATTAATCCAAACGTTAAAAAAAATTATTTATAATATATATTTACTATATATAATTAATATATATGCAAAAACGGATCCGGGTCTAACGGATTCAATTTTTTATATTTCAAACTCGTAACCATTTTATTACTCTTATACGAATTCAAATTCGGATGCAGACATATGGGTCTGGAGTTCTTATCGAGGCCTAATCGTTTTTTTGGATTCGAATCGAATACGGGTCTAAACTCGACCCGTTTGCAGGCCTATATATTAAATATATTAATGTATTGATAACTTGTAAGATAATAATAAATTCAAAACTAGTATTCTCTTTGGCCAAAATTATCCAAGGTTGTCTAGATCGCAAATTTGACTCGAAACGGAAGAGGTCTAAAAAATCGTAAACACGAGGATCGTAGCACGGATCGGAAGATCCGACAAAACTATTAAAATAATATTTCATGATAAATTTATGTCAATAAGACATCATTTTATATGCAATTGAGCAAACAAAAATATATAACAATGTTTCAACGGGAAAAAATAAGAATACCAATAGAACTACAAACTGAAATTAAATCACATACTAACAAGTGATAAACTTCTGAAGCAAATCAACAATTCATAAGATCTTTTACTCCAACAAATTTCATAACAAGTCTATCTTTCTAATATTCTAATCTAGCAACCCATTCAAGCGTTATTATTATCCTCCATTTAATCTCTACCTCCACTCACATCGATGATGAGCGACCAAGTTGAGAGTCTCAGACTTGAGAGAGTTGAGATGTTGGCTTGAATACAAGCGGATGTTTTTTTTTTATTTGAGATAACCCATTACCAACTCAGTTGAAAAGAGGTAAGATTTTAAAAAAAAAGAGGAAAGATTGAATCGCACCGGATCGTACTATTCTACGATTTTACAATCTAGATCGACGATCCTCTACAATTCAATCCTCCATCGATTTTTAGTACGATTCAACTCGATTTATACCCTTAGGATCGTAGAATCGTACGATTTTACGATCCAACTCGCGATTTTGACAACCTTGAAATTATCTGTCCAATTTGTATTTTACACGGGAATGAAAGTTTCATCACATTTTATAGTGTGATATTATAAAATGTCAAATATGACCCTATTTAATATTACTCTCAATTTAATTCTATCTTCTCGTATCCCTATATCCTTCATTCTCCAACATTTAATGTAAGAGGTAAGATTGAAAAAATTATTATTAATTAGCTATTTATTTAAAAAATAAAAATATAATTTAAGACAAATTAAAAAATAAATATTAACAAATAATTTGGTACGAAATGAGTAGTTTGTGTGAATCAGACATTAGTTCCAAGAAGAGAGAGGAGCATGAACCATGTGGGGATTGATAAGAGCTTATATGAATAAAAAATGGAAATGATGGACGGAGTTAATCTGTAATGTAAAGTCAAAACTCAATCAAAGACCATCGCCAAAGCCAACACTGCAAAAAAGACCATTCCAACGTGAAAAATGAGAACACCGCGTTCCTACCCCTTTACTAATTGTCATAGTCATAGTCATAGTCACCAACTCTTCTTCATTAGTCTTTTTTTAATAAGTTGTTGTATTTATCTGTTCAACGGTTCACGAATAATCTTATTATTTTTCATGTTGGGACTCTTTTTAAATGGTATAATTTTCAACAAAAAATTCTTCTATTCATAATGTTTGAATTCGAGATCATATTTAAAAAACAACAAACTTCTTCTACTTAGGTCAATTTATAAAGATAATTCTTCTCAAATCATGTTAAATTGTCAAAGACGCCGCAGCTCAGTGGGACAAGCCTCGACTCGTGACCGATATGTTTCGAGTTCGACACTCTTCCCATACATGGGGAAAGATTAAAAAAATGTCCATTTCTAAGGCTATCTCCTCCTCCTGTGAGGCAGTTTTCTCTCCCCTTCATGAGGCAACCGTCCAACCGCGCTTCAAATAAAAAAAAAATAATGTTAAATCAATCAAAGCGCATAACACCATTATACTTCTACTAAGCCAAACAGCCAAAATTTCTTCTTTATATAAACCCCTTTTTGCCCTTTTCCATCATTTTCCCATAACCACCAAAACCCCAATTTTATATCTTATTATTCCCCCTTTTCCTTCTCTACTTCTCCGACCAACTCTCCATTTTCCACTCATATTTTCAATCCCAACACCCATAATAAGGAATAAATTTACTATAATTTCTGGTAATTCAAGATCAAGCCCAACTCATCACATTCACACAGACTTATAGTTGAAGCCAATTGAGAAAGAGAAAAAAAAAGTAAGAGGGATTTCTTACCCATGTTTAACAAGATAAGATTCAACCGGTATCTTTCTCCGTTTTAGACTGGTTTTGGCTTGGCTTCGTGCGAAACGTGAACCGAATCGTGGGCCTACTGTAATCAGGACGACCCGGTTCTCTACCTCTTATCTCTGACATCTTCTTATCCTGTGCAAAAAATAATTCAATCCCCACTCATTTCTTTTTCCTCCCCAAACCACCTTATAGGAACATAATCTAATTTACCTTCATTTCTTGAAACCCCTTATATTTTTCTCCCTTGTAAAATCTTTCTTTGGGGTTTCTTGATCTTTCATCTTCTTTTTCTTTCAAATCAAACCCTCGACTCATCGTTGTGCTTAAAATCTCAATCTTTTTTCCGATTGAATCGAGGGGTTTTCTTCTTTTTTTCCTTAATAATTTTGTTTATTTATTTTCTCATTTTGGGGCATCTTTAATTAATTAATTATGGCTTTAGCTACGGCTTTGCTGGAGATTTTCCAAAGACCCACGATTACCGACGTCATAACAGAGCTGATGTTGTTTATTACACCTCTTTGGATTGCTGTTTTTGTTGGGGTTTTGGTTGGTTGGGCTTGGAAACCCAGGTGGGCTATTAACTTCAATGGCAAGAAATATTCGATCTTGCAAACTTTCTCCGGTTCAATTCCCAGCTTCAAATTGCAGATGCCCACCTTCATTTCTTGGTTCTCTGATAATGGAGTTGAAGCCCAGAATTTATCTTCGCCTTCATCTTCTGGCTCCAGGTTAGTTGCAAAGTTCTCGCCTTTTTTTTGGAAATTTATTCTTCTTATTGTTTCAGGAATTAGCTTTTGACTGCTTTAAAGAAATCTGATTTCTTGCTGATGAGGTATTGGTCTAGTGTTTAATGCTGATGTGCCCGGTAGTAGTGGTCTAGTGGTTAATGACTTAATGCTAAGGTGCCCAGGTAGTAGAGGTTCTAGTTCAATTTCACAACCCCCCGCATCTTAAATCCCCATATTTTCTTGTAATAGATTAAAAAAATATGCTTTCTTGATGTTGAGCGGGTCAAATAATAGGCTGTGTGAAATTTATCTTTGCCTTATTGTTGTCTGGACTTTTGAGCTGAATTAGAGTTGAAATTTTTACGTGTTCAGTTCGTCGAAGATCGGCATTGATAATTCCAGTGTAGTCAATGAGGATGACCTTAGACATCTATGCCAACTAGTTGATGAGAAAGATGGTGGCCCTGCTTGGATTCAAATGATGGATCGCTCTATGGCAAATATGAGCTATCAAGCTTGGAGAAGAGATCCTGAGGTAGATTTTACATTTTAAAATGGTTCATTCATTGCTTTGTCATTGTAATAAGGAATTAGTTGCAGCTGTAAATTTTTGTTAGTATTATTATTTGCTTGATGGTTGTATGCTTATTATGTTGCAATTCTCTGTTTATTTGTGTTATTAGAATGGTCCGCCCCAATATCGTAGTAGGACTGTGTATGAGGATGCAACTCCCGAAATGTTGAGGGACTTCTTTTGGGATGATGAATTTCGGTTAAAATGGGATGATATGCTCTTACATGCCGAAACTCTGGAAGAGTGTCCGACCACTGGAACAATGACAACTCAGTGGGTACGGAAGGTATGAATATCATTCCCTTCTGTTCGTTTGTTCTTTATGATCTATGATTTGCGGCTTGCAACACTTGTCCTATTTGGGTAATTGTTTCTTGTCGTTCGTGCAGTTTCCCTTCTTTTGCAGTGACAGAGAGTATATCATTGGCCGTCGGATTTGGGACTTTGGACGGACATACTACTGCGTGACAAAGGTAAGAAGGCTGAAAAGAGCTACTTTTTTATGTTTGAAGTATTAATGATGTTGCATTTGTTTCTATCGTTACTAGTCTTTGTCTGTTCTATCAACTAGGGGTGGAATATAAATGAGATTTATGTTTAAACTTCCAAATATATGTCTCACATATTAAGATTTCTAGAATGCCCTGTTAAGTTCAACTGGCACAAAATAGATGATAAATTAGACAACCTACTTTACCGTTATCTTTGCCCATTCTTGCTACTCAGATGAGGAATACGGTTGTTCTGTTGAGTGGAAATTCAAGTTATGGTCGGAGGTGCTGTTTAACCTCGTCCTACAGTTTTATATAATAAAGATAATTGCTAAGGTGGTAGACTTGACTTTTGTGCCAATCACGAGTGTTCAATTTATGCACTAACTGATTTAATGCTTCTAAATTCTGTGCATGGTGAAATTTTGCTGCGAGTCAAGTATTTTCTCGAGAGGGTCTCAACCGTTGTACTATTTTATCTTTATTCACTTGGATGGCTGCACGTGAGGGTTGTATTGGACTTCAAAATGATGAGAAATAAATAGTCTACGATTTGCACAAAATTTAGGCAAAAGTAGAGTATGGTTCGATTGAGAATCTGGCGGGATCGAGTTGGTCTGATACTGTCCTTCTTCTGCATTCAGTTTAAGAAAATATTTGGCTAGGGCATGAAAAGAAGCAACTATTGTAGCTTTGATGTAGTCTTACAAGCTCGCTCACAAGCAGAGAGTTGCAGATGGAGGGATGATGAAATATTCTTGCCAATAGATAGTTTTCAAACCGAAGCCCGTGTCTTCCCCTTTCAATTGTATGTTGAGTTTTTTCCAAAAATTTGCCTTCAAACTAATCATATCAAAGTCAGTCTCTAACCTGATAAAGACAGGAATAATTTTGCATATCAGTGTTTATTGTTCAAGATGCTATTAGTCGTTAATGCTAAGACTCGATTGATCTTATGTTTTGTGCCCCTTTTTTGTATGAAATATCAATGGAGTGCATTTCTATATATTGCAGGGTGTACCATGCTCTACTGTTCCGCGTCGCCAGAAACCAAGACGTGTTGATTTGTATTATTCAAGTTGGTGTGTTCGTGCAGGTAATCAGTTTGCGGTCATTTTGAAGTAAATGCTTCTCTTTTGTGTAGTCTAATTAGCTTTATCACGAATCATGAATGTATTTGATTTTCTTTTATTTCTGCTGTAAGTTTATGAAATCTGATTTTGTATTTCAAACAGTTGAATCTAAGAGGGATGGCCAGCCAACCGCGTGTGAGGTTCTACTCTTTCATCATGAAGACATGGGAATACCTTGGGAGATCGCTAAACTCGGCGTGCGTCAAGGTATGTGGGGAGCTGTCAAGAAGTTTGACCCTGCTTTGCGTGCATACCAAAAGCACAGAGCATCATCAGGAGCAGAACTTTCACGTTGTGCTTTCATGGCTCAAATAAACACCAAAGTTAGTGCCGACTACTTAAAACAGTTGGAGAACACGAGCAATTTGTCCGAGATTGAAACTACAGTAGATTCTTCAGAGAAGCAAGCAGGGAGAAATATACCAAAAGTTTTAGTGGTTGGCGGTGCAATTGCCCTTGCATGTACTCTTGACCGAGGGCTTTTGACAAAAGCACTCATATTTGGTGTTGCCAGAAGGTTTGCAAACATTGGTAAGAAATTATGATTATGATGATGATGATGATGGATGTGGTGTGTTAAAAAGTATAGATGTAACGATTCTTGACAAAGTAAATCACTTCCTTCTTCCGTCGCGCTGCCAAAGGAGAGGCTTGTATGTTAATCTGTCTGAGAGCCAAGAGAGAATAGATGTGTTTACAGTAGTAATATGTAATTTTTGAAATGTTAAAATTTCATTGATAGATAGATCCTATGCTGCAATGCAATAATAACAGGAGGCTTCAAGTTTTTGATTCAAACTATTGCACTTTCTTCAATATATATGTAGCTAGAATATTCTCTCTTTCTATGTGGGACTAGAATGTTGTAGGAAACCATAAACTTATGAAATTGCTTTTGATTAGGAGACATTAGGAAATTGATGTAGGATAAAAAATAGGGTATTTAGCTCATTTTGGACAATAACAATTTTTGCTTTTCGGATTTTGAACACAAACAATTTTTTTGTACATTTTTAGACTATAACTATTTACGGGCTGCTGCGATTGGAATTTTTACACTATTCCGGCAAAAAAATAGCATGTGCCCGATATGTGTGGGGGTATTTTTGTCAAATTACCAAATTAAACTAGGGTATATAGCTCATTTTGGACGATAACAATTTATGCTTTTCGGATTTTGGACACAAACAATTTTTTTTGTACATTTTTAGAATAAAACTATTTACGGGCAGCTGCGATTGGAATTTTTACACTATTCCGGCAAAAAAATAGCATGTGCTCGGGTGGGGGTATTTTTGTCAAATTACTAAATTAGCCAATTACCCACTTCCCAACCCCAAATTTTGACCCAACCCACTTTCCAATTACCCACTACCTAAACCCATCTCTTCTTCTTCCTCCCCCCTCTCCAGCCACTCCTAGCCACCGCCACATCTCTTCTTATTCCCCTCCCCCTCCAGCCACTCCCAGCCACCGCCACATCTCCTCTTCTTCTTCTACCTCCGTCTACTTTAATCCAGAGCTTATACATCTTATTGGTGTTGCTTAATTCTGTGAAATCTTATAGGGGAATACTAGTCTGAATATTATACAATGTCGAATGCAGATTATGTTGTCTGCCATAATTGATTGTAAAAAAATGGAGCTCTCAATTCATAATCTAGGAATGGAGGACCTTTCTTGGGGACCTCTCATGTTCCTCTCCTCCATGGATGGATCGCGGCAGCTGGTCCCCGAGGCGGGAACTGGTTGTGGTTGGGTCCCAGGGCGAGGGGGTTTATGAGGTAGATGGTTGGTTTATGACGGGAGGGGGAAGAAGAAGAAAAAGATATGGGTTTGGGTAGTGGGTAATTGGGAAGTGGGATGGGTCAAAATATGCTCGGCACATGCTATTTTTTTGCCGGAATAGTGTCAAATTCCAATCGCAGCAGCCCGTAAATAGTTTTATTCTAAAAATGTACAAAAAAATTGTTTGTGTCCAAAATCCGAAAAGCATAAATCGTTATTGTCCAAAATGAGCTATATACCCTAGTTTAATTTGGTAATTTGACAAAAATACCCCCACCCAGCACATGCTATTTTTTTGTCGGAATAGTGTAAAAATTCCAATCGCAGCAGCCTGTAAATAGTTATAGTCTAAAAATGTACAAAAAAATTGTTTGTGTCCAAAATCCGAAAAGCAAAAATTGTTATTGTCCAAAATGAGCTAAATACCCTAAAAAATACTAACCAAGAAAAAAACATAAAAAATGAAAGAATGATGATCTAGTGGTATAGTTTGAATCGCATTTATAATATTTGTATGGAGTTATTGATGTAGGATCACATGTTTTTTGGACCTCAGCGACCAAGCTGGACACTGACGATGTGGCCCAAATAAAAAAAAAAGCTGTACTACTAATATACTGCTTGGTGAAGTTAATATTTTGTTGAAAGAGAGCAAACATTAAAGTACATCACCTCCCAAGAACTCATTCAGATCATAATCCGATATTGGTAAACTGTAGGAAGAGGGCAGATAGTGACCAACCACCAGATATATTTCGATTCCAAGCTGCTTGGGTTCAGCATGAGGACTTTCGCGAGTTCCTAAATACAAGTTGGAAAGGGGCGAATGGGGAGTTACCTCAAATCCTTGTGCAGGTCACGGGGGATCTGCGGTGGTGGAGAAAGGAAGTGTTCGGCAACATTGGGGTGCGAAAAAAGAGGTGCCTTGGTAGAATTGAGGGGATACAAAAGCATCGACGATATGGGTACTCACAGTTTCTAAAACAGTTGGAGGCACAGTTACTGGGTGAATTTAAGGACATACTGGATCATGAGGAATTATACTGGCTACAGAAGTCTCGGACTCAGTGGTGGGTAGAGGGCGAGCGTAATACAAGCGCAGCTTCGACAAAAAAAGAGTCTGATATTCCGACTTAAGAATCATATTGGAGAATGGACGAATGACCCAACAGAATTGCAAGAGCTGGCCCGAAGCTTTTATAAACAACTCTATTCGGCTGAACCACAAAACCATGTAGATCTTGAGGGGTTTGAGTTTCCAAATTTGAACCATTCGGAGAAAAGACTTTTGAACAGGCCGGTATCATAGTGCGAAGTGAAACACGCTATGGGGACGATGGGAGCCTTAAAAGCACCAGGTCCGGATGGGTTCCCGCCACTATTTTTTTTAGAAGTTCTGGGATGTAGTCGGCCCAAAGGTATTCCAGTTTGTGCAGTCCGCGATGACCACTGGTAAGTTCCCGGAGCATATGAACGAAACTTTAATTACTCTTATACCCAAGGTAGAGGCCCCGACTAATATATCTCAGTTCCGTCCGATTGCTTTATGTAACGTCGTTGTTAAATGCATCACTAAAGTAATTGCGAATCGACTGAAACCTTTAATGAATATATTGGTGGGCGAGAATCAGGCGAGTTTTATCCCAGGGAGGCAGGGAGTGGATAACATTGTAGTGGTACAAGAGGCTATACATAGTATGAGGAAAAAACTAGGACGGAAATGGTGGATGGTGGCAAAGATAGACTTAGAGAAGGCGTATGACCGCATCAGCTGGCCTTTTCTACATCAAATTTTGAAGAAAGTGGGGTTTAGTGATGAGTTGCAACGGATCATTATGTTTTGTATCTTCTCAGCATCTTTATCGGTGTTATAGAATGGTAGTAAACTGGATGGTTTTAAACCGCAGAGAGTGTTGCGTCAAGGGGACCCTCTGTCACCGTATTTATTTGTGTTATGTATGGAAGTCCTCGGGGAGGAGATTAACGCACTGGTTCGGGCTGGTATGTGGAAGCCAATGAGGCTTGGAAGAGGGGGACCGTTGGTGTCTCATTTGTTCTTTGCCGATGACTTGCTACTGTTTCGGGAGACAAGTGAACGGCAAGCTACAATCATGGAACAAGTGCTTCAGAAGTTTTGTGAGGTATCGGGCCAAAAGGTAAATGTGCGTAAATCTAAACTGTTTGTCTCTAAAAACCAATCTGGAAATTTATCTTGGAATATCGGTACTACATAAGAGATTGAACCGAGCAACTTTTGCGGGCATGGTGGCAAAGGTCCGAAAAAAGCTGAATGGGTGGAGGATGCGGATGATGGCAAGGGCTGCCCGGACTCTCCTGATCAAGACAGTTACAGCCACCATCCCTAGTTATTATATGCAGGTTTTGGCTTTGCCTAAGGGAAACTTGGAGGAGGTGGAGAAATTAAATCACAAGTTCCTTTGGGGGGAGGAGGACCGTGAACAAAAATTACATACAGTAGCTTGGGAGACGGTTTGTCGGCCGTTGGAGAGTGGCGAACTTGGGATTAAACGGCTGAGTGTTGTCAATACAGCTCTCTTAGTAAAACTTGGGTGGAGGATGCTACAGGAAAATAACAAATTATGGGCTCGGGTTTTGTGGGCAAAGTATGGTAACTTGTTTTCGCCCTTGGACGCGAAGCGTAATGTGTCGAGGATTTGGAAGAGTTTACTCTCAGTATGGGATACATTGAAGGAGGAAGTGGATTGGGGGGCGTTGAATCCAAACGCTCTTAACAGGGAAGATGCAGGCTGTTTAGGCCTCAAGGGCTTGGATACAAGGACCCTACAACTAAAGGAAGTGTACAGGAAGCTGGGCTAGGATAAATCAGGTACAGAGGCGGCAAATTAAAGCAGAATATGGGGCCATAATGGCCCTTTGGGATACAATTTCTTGTTATGGCAGTTGCGCCTTGAGGTACTTCCCACAGACGGGATGCTATTTAATCGATACTGTGCGGCTTCACCCTTCTGCCGTATCTGCTATAAGGAGGTAGACATTTCTATACACGCGATTCGGGACTGCCCGGTGAGTAAAACAGTTTGGAAAATTCTACTTCAGGTTCGTGACCAGGAACAGTTCTGGCAGACACAAACTGCCAAGACATGGCTGGATGGTAATTTGGAGACGCAAGAGGAATTGCGACACCTTGCATATCGACAAACGGATTGGGGATACTTTTTTAGAAAGGCGGTTAGTACTATTTGGTACTGGAGAAATAAAAGGTTACATGACGAAGAGGTGGTAATTCCTAACCCCAAGCAAATTGTACAGATGATCAAAGCTCGCAGTATTGAACGGATGAAGTCTTGGACGGATAAGAAACTGCGGGCGGCGGACATTTGTACATACGATAACTAGTGGATAGGGCTTTGCTGCTTTATTTTGTTCTATTCGTTGGCTTACTGGACAATTTCATGTAGGCTGAATTGGGAGATTTTCTTATCTCTGGTTGTGTTGTGTTTTGGCTCCTTGGAGCTTCCTGCTTTGGCAATGAATATACAGATCCCTTATTGTCAAGAAAGAAAGAAAGAGAGAGCAAACAGATTCCCTCTCGCTCTTCTCCGATTGAGTGTATGTTGGAAAAGGAAGCCATGTGCATGTGAATTCCTATTACGCAGCCGGTCTGGATCGGAAACCTCTTAAGTTTTACACGTGTAGAACAAATTTTAATCGTTAAATGAAAAATTTAACGGTTATTATCAGAACACCTATTAATTTCTTTATAACAATTGTTAGATAAAACATGCGTGCAACACATGATAACCCCTGTTAAGCTATCTATCCGGTGTTATTATGTGTTAGAGGCATTTTTTCTAACAGGTGTTAGAAAGGGCAAAAAATCATCTGTCCCTATGTATGCCCTATTCCTGTACCCATCCAATCACAATTCGTCATGTGTATATATAATTAAAAGAAATATCCACTTAGTAAATTCTGATTTGTTGGGTACATGAATAGGGATATGTACGGGGACAGACGATTTTCACCCGTTAGAAAGCGAGTTACAAGTATTTTTTTAAAACAATTTATATCCGATGACATACTAAAAAAGTGTATTAATCACTAAAATTGTGGTACGCGAAAGAGAAAATGAAAGCCCACTGGTACACAACATCTATATACAAATAATTACAAGATTACCAACCCTTCCATAATCCATCACGTTTTTTTTTTTTTTTTTTATTTTTTTTATTTTATGAATAATGTCTTAGTTACCATTAATACCAAAACATATGACATCAGAACTTGGCAAAACTCCAATGGAGCTTGTACCCCGGTCCGAGCCTAGACTATTACAGTTGTGCCCATTGGCAAAGGGAATACAATTAGGGGGAATATAACCTACATAGTTGTTACATTTCGCCCATTTGGCTAGATTATGAGCAAATGAATTACAATTTCTCAGAACAAAAGCCATCTTCCAATTCCCATTTTTCTTGAGATATTGTCGCCCCTTCAAGGTACAGTAAAACCTCTATACAGTAATACTCTTGGGACTGGAAAAAAATATTACTATCGGGAGGTTATTCTTAAATAGAGGCTTACATATAAAAATTATATTTTTTTAAAAGTAACTAATATAAATTATACTACACTTAGAAATGTGTTCCTTATATTTTAAAAACATGTGTTCCTACAATATATTAGTTAAATACCAATTACACGATACTAAACAATATTTAGGCAACTACTATACATGGTTTATAGATGTGAAGCCACATACAATTGAAAACTGCTTCAAGCACTGCAAAATTCGAACAGATAGTGCCGATGACGAGTTACTACGAACGCGCAAGTTTAAGGATGCGATATTAACCCAAAAAATTAAGTCATTGTCACAGACAATTTTAGACAAATATTTCATATCATCTTAAGTTTAATGTAAAATTGTTAAATAATTATGGATGTTTTATATAGATATATAAATATATTTAAAATTTAATGTTATTTTATTACTATATGGAGGTAAATTTCTTAAGGAGAGTCCTAAAAAAAACATGGAATATTACAATGTAGAGTTTATTCTTATTTATAACTGGTCCCGAGTTGGGACCATCATTTTTTATTATTATAAGGAGTTTATTCTTATATAGAGTATTCTTATATAGAGGTTTGACTGTAATAGGTTTGCTCTGCCAACTTTCCATGTCTTTGTTTCCAAGAAAAGCTTGGATCGCGAACAGAGCATCTCCCTCAACTATCAAATTACGGCACCGGATATCTTCCCCTATTGCAAAACAAAAAATGGCTGCTTCTGATTCAGCCGCAAAAGGAGATGATTCCTCAGACTTTTGGGTCCAAGCTCCTAGTGTTTTGCCCTCATCATTTGTCAAAATACATGCCAAAAAAAGAAGGACTAGAAGTGTCCCAGTTTGCATCAAAGTTAAATTTACAAAACCCGGGAGGTGGGGGGACACCAAATTAAACTATTACAAATATCTTTCTTTTTAAACCTAGACAGCGAAGCTTTCCAATACGAGTCAGCTTTTTCTTCAATCAAAGTTGTGATGGATTGCCAATTTGGAATATCTTGATTTTGCAAAGATTTATTCCTCATCATCCATACTAACTCCATCATAACTGCTGCATAATTTAAGAAGCAATCCCTATCTTTCTGCACAAGAGGAAACACAGAATCAGGTCCAAATAGGAAGTTTGAAATCCATTCAGATATTGTACAATTATTAAAGGATTCAATTTTAAAGTTCCAAGCAGAATTGAACCATATGTGTTTAGTTAAAGGGCAGTTGATGAATAAGTGATCAATAGATTCAAAATTGAAGTTGCAAAAAGTACAAGGAAACTCCCTTTTAAAGATTGGCTGAAGACGTTGACTTGTTGGTAGGAGGTTATTGAGGCACTTCCAAATGAATTGTTTATGTCTCCCATGTAATTTTGACTTCCACAGACTTTTCCAAACCTGATTATGCATGTTAGGACTCACAAATTTATGTTGGTTACTAAACAAATAAGCTGATTTAACAGAAAAGTTCCCTGACGAAGAGGGAGCCCAAATCAGTTTATCCGATTCCTCAAGATGAGGTATTTTAATTTTGAGAATTTCCTTACAAACGCTTAGAGGAAATAAATTGTTAATCATATTAGAATTCCACATATGTAAATCAAAGTCAATGAGATCAGAAACATATTCAACAGAATCATTGGTGTTATAAATGAAGGGGGGTTTAAAATTTTGAAGCCCAGGGTGAAGGGATTCATGGGCGGAAACTCGTTCCAAATACCCATGAGTCCTCCCTTGAAGGATCCGCTCATACGTAAACGAATCGGAAAACAACAAAAATTACTTACGTTTTTGGCTTAAAGGTTGTATCTTTCGGATGAGTGATGCTGCCACCAAAAGCCTTCCCTTGCGGAATCGCTTTCTACCGGTATCCACGCGACGAAACGAGCAGCGATTGCTAGCTCTTCGTTTCTGAGTTTCGGGAATATAGAAAGAAGAGAAGGGCAGAAATCCAGAAATCTGATTTTGGGAATAGAATTGGTTTATTGCGGCTCAAGTGAATAATCCCTAGGGTTTCGGCCAAAAGAGGTTTATATAGGTTGTGAGAGTTTGTTTCAAGAACAACTCCCACGTCATATCCACCTCTTTTGACATTGGGAGTCTTCAACTCCCACGTCCCCTAGACTTCCACTGGTAGTGGGAGTCTTTACCGGATAATAACTCCCACGTAATCCCAGTTAAAACCAAATACCAAAATTACCCCTCATTCTCTCTAATTCGAAATAATAACAACTTTATTATTCTCAGAAAATAAATGTCAGATACAATGAACCTATACACATTCTAGATTCATTGAATCTGGACATGAAGCTCGTTAACTCGTCTATGCGTGTGACCCTGTAGGTTCATATCACAATGGCAATGAAAACACACTTAGTAGTAGTATGTGTTCATAAATCACAAGCGGTCCCTAGCAGGACATTGTGACTACCCAAAGTGAATGAATTTACGGTGAAACCTAATATCAATCCACTATTTAATCCCTTTGTCTCGCGATATCATAATTAAGCATAAGGCATGGTAGTCGTCACCCTTATTAAGCTTAATTATATTTATGCTCGATCTCTAGGTAGACTGTTCCAACAAATAATATCTGATAACCACTTTATCAAATACATTTGAGCACGGCCATGCATTTAGACAGTCTTTCCCTATCGAGGGGCCCATGGATATCTCTCTCTAATAATAGAGAGGGACAAATTCCTTACAATGCCTCTCACATTCAAGCCATGATAGGACGCTACATCCGATCATCAGTCGTATTGATTACCCGATTAAAAGCAATGTACGACTGAGTAAAAACGTGGCTCCATTCATGCTAGAATCAATGGAGACATAAGGTCTAAGGATTCTAAAATAGTATTGAGGAAGTAATACTTATGACTAAGGACCATGAAGTATTACTTCTCTAACGGATCACGTCCGATACGATATATCTCAATACATTGCATCTATGATATGATTTGTACTCATTACACATGATTAGTAAAACGTAATCATCAATCAAATATCATACTAGTTTTATTCCATTGTAAAATAGATTACATAAAACTAGGGACAACTAGAATAGTAATTACATAAGCAAATGAGTTTTACTATCAAATCACGCATTTGATGTTCATAAGCAAAATTAACTATTCAGATGAAATGCTCAAAAAGATATAAAACGTACAACATATGCTAATGGTCATAGGGCACTACTAACACAGGGATCCAAGGATCCTCCCATATGTTAATATCTTGACCATTCCCAATCTGGTAACAAACACCTTTATCCAAAAGATTCTTACCTTCCCAAAAACCTTTAAAAATCCAAGAGGAACCTGAAGGACAAGTATCTTGGTTAAGAATGGATTTTCCTCTAAGGTATTTAGATCTAATCATCTTAACCAAGGTTTATGGTCATCGTTACAGATTTGCCAAGTAAGTTTACCATGAAGTGCCTTGTTGAAATCCAAAAATTTCCTGAAACCCATACCCCCAAATTCTTTAGGTTTGCAAATAGCATCCAAGCCTTGAGGTATAAATGGTGACCAGAATTTTCCTTAAACCCCCCAAAAAAATCCCTGACCAAAGAGTCTAATTTATTACAAATAGAGCTGGGAAGAATAAAAGATTGCATAGCATGAAGAGGAATACTCTGAGTCATAGTTTTGATAAGAATAGCTCTACCAGCCTGGGATAGATTATGCATTTTCCAGCCTGAAAGTTTAGATCTCATCTTTTCAATAATATCAAAAAAGGCCAATTTTTTTATCTGATTTTACAAAAGGGAAGCCCCAAATACTTAGCTTTATGATTACATTCAGGCATACCGAGCAGACTAAGAATATTACATTTCAAATCCACATTCACATTTTTGCTGAAATGAATCAAAGATTTCTCATAGTTAATAGATTGACCAGACCATTCACAAAAGGTAAGAAGGCAATTCTGAACATGGTTGGCCTCATCAGTATTAGCACGACAGAAAACAGTTAAATCATCAGCAAACATAAGATGAGAGAAAGAAGGACTACGTCTTGACACTTTAATACCATGAATATTACCATTAAGT
Source organism: Vinca minor (assembly GCA_026122235.1). NCBI lineage: Eukaryota > Viridiplantae > Streptophyta > Magnoliopsida > Gentianales > Apocynaceae > Vinca > Vinca minor. Next base: position 14,214,423 of record JAOCZM010000096.1, on the reverse strand, counting down.
TCAGCCCTACTAATAAGTCTAGAAAAGACATCAAAATAAATGGTAAAAAGCGCAGGAGACATAGGATTTCCTTGCCTCAAACCTCTCTTAGGAAAAAAATGCCCGAATGGAGAATCATTAATAAGAAGAGAGTAAGAAGCAGTAGATATGCAATTATGAATGAGGGCAATAAATTTATCATTAAAACCATGCTGTTTGACTCAATCATCTTTAACGCTTTATATATCACTATGTATAGCATTTAGTATTAATGTACTCTAGGTTAATAAGAGTGGACCAAAATTAGAATTTTGTAGTTTAAACTATAATCTATGTCACTAAAGAATAATTTATCAAAAATATTAAGAAAGACTAAAGTGAAATTATTCATTAAATATGTAAAGAATAATTTAAAAAAAATTAGAAAATCATTAATTTTAAAAAAATGATGACCAAAGTCCCCACCGCCACTGAGTAGTAATACTTGTTTATCTTATAGTTTTATGAATGCAAATAGATTTGTTTTTTTTTTTTGGTAACGTTTTATATACCATTTTTTTTGGGAACACTACCACGTCGACCAACTAGACCATGTGTAAATTCTTTTTATTTTCTTTGTTTTCTTTCAACGTCCAGAAGAATTACATCTTCCCTCTTTGTTTTTTTTTTTTAGCATATATTTGTAACGGCCGACTCTCTTCTATTAATCCTACCCATTTTAAGCAGCCTCCAGCTTTCCACCACACATATCTCATCCATCTTTCAATTTTGGATTTTTCTGATATGGAACATGTGGTACAGAATTAGCCACATCACTACATAATTGTCTCTCTCCTCATTCTGTAATGATGTAATCAATTCTGAACCTGTTTCATATCAGAATTATCCTTCAATCTATACTCATTGCTATACTTTGCCTTAATATTTTTTTTATGGGTATAAGATTTTTACACCACATTACAACATATTCTGACAGGTAATGACACTTTGCTTAAATATCTAACTCAAAGCTAATCGTTTATATCTGTTGATATTAGTATTGTCTTGATCAATTTCATCAAAAAATGTATTATCTTCATCAAAGTGATAAAATATTTGAAACATTATAGTATTAGATCAACGGTCAATTCCTTCTAAAGAATCGAATCAGCACTTATAAATTACTCCATCATTATTTTATTTTATTTTTTTGAAAAAGAAAAAGAAAGAGAGAATAAAAAAATGAACTGAGGAAAAAATGTTACCGACATCAGTCAAATGACCTTCAAAACATGACCAACGTATCATCGCCGTATGTATGTATGCACCTTCTTTGTCCGTAGTATAAAATACAAAAATAAATAAGGCTTTGCTTATTTATTTTGGTAACTGATATCCGAATTTTTTATCCGACTATTCTAATTAAGATTTAAATAGATAAAGCTCTATAGTATGGGTAAAAATCGTATATATCCATCTGTGTACTCATTCTTGTGCCCAACCAATAAAAATTCGCTATGTGATCATTTTTTTTAATTATATATACACATGATGAATTGTGATTGGTTGTGCATAGAAATGAGTATACAAACGGGTACAGACGATTATTTGCACTATAGTATACACATTGAGGGGTTTTATGATAACTTAGACTCTTGACCTTCAGTCCGGATCTTATGTGGAACAGACAAAAATCAGTACGTTCGGAACGCCTCAGGGCATGTGTCATTAGACAGAAAAACAGAACACGTATTCTTCAAAAATACAATAGATGTCGTAAAATTATAACAAGTGTCCGTTTTAAATCAATATTGACCGTTAAAATTTCAATCTCACGAACGAAGATAAGCATCGCATGTGCATAATTTATCACATTCCTCACTAGAGCCGCCGCGCTTGACCTTGACCTTAATTTGTGATATATTTTGAAGTAGAAAGTGAAGTAAGTTGTCTACCATCTTGTCAAAACAAATAATTAATGCATTATCCTCAAGATCACAATTCAATTAATAAACTCATTAAGCGTAGTGTTGTATTAATTTTACTCTCGCTTTGATAGTGAAGTTAGATTCCTATTAAGTGTCAAAATTATCATCTTCGGATTGGTTGGTGTAAATACAACACTATAAAAACTCAATTAAAATATATTTTACGATTTAAATATTTCACCACGAGGAGTTGATAATCAATCTTAAAAATTTTCATCAGTCGAAAGAAGGGGGAGGTAAGACATTTATAATTGGTAGTCACTAGTCAGTCAATCCCTTAATTAAAATAAATAAGGCATATCCCTCTCTGTTTTCTCCCTCCCCAACTCTCAGTCTCCGTTGTGGCAGCAGCAAGAACACAAAGAAGAAGAAAAACTCTAATTCAGTTCAACAATGGCAGTTTCCTCCTCCTCCTCCTTCATTCTACTTCTCCCATTTCTCTCAGGTAATTAATAACTTCTTCTCTCATTCCTTAACCCTCCCTTTTCTCTTTACTAATGATTTATACTAATCTTCTTATTATTCTACAGTAATTTTCCACTCAACAACATCAGTGTCCTCAATCGGAATAAACTACGGTCAGATAGCAAACAACCTCCCACAACCATCATCAGTAGTCCCACTGCTCAAATCAATCTCAGCCACAAAACTCAAACTCTACGATTCCGATCCAAAAGTACTGAAAGCCTTTGCCAACACAGGACTCGAATTCATAGTAAGCATTCCAAATCAATGCTTAAACCAAATCAAAGACCCAAAAGAAGCCAAATCTTGGGTTCAATCCAACGTCGTTTCTTACTTACCTTCAACCAAAATCACCACTATTGCAGTTGGTAACGAAGTCTTAACTTTCAATGACACTTCCCTTTCTTCCTGCCTCCTTCCCGCCATGCAAAATGTCTACTCTGCCCTTGTTGACCTCAACCTCCATTCCCAAATCACTGTCACCACTGCTCATTCCTTGGCGCTTCTCCAAACTTCATATCCTCCTTCTTCAGGTAGATTCAGACAAGATCTAACGACTACCATTACCCAGATTCTCAACTTTCATATGAAGACGAATTCGCCGTTCTTAATCAATGCCTACCCTTACTTCGCTTACAAGGCGAATCCGAAGCAAGTTTCTTTAAATTTCGTGCTTTTTGAAGGAAATCAACCTGGGATTATAGATCCAGTTTCGAATCTACACTATGATAACATGCTATTTGCTCAAATCGATGCTGTTCATTCGGCTTTGGAGTGTTTAGGGTTCAAGAAAATATGTGTACAGATATCTGAAACTGGGTGGCCATCAAAGGGAGATTCAGATGAAGCAGGAGCTACACTAGAAAATGCTAAGAAATATAATGGGAATTTACTCAAATTAATTGCTGATAAGAAGGGGACTCCAATGAGGCCCAATACCAACTTGAATATATATGTATTTGCTTTGTTTAACGAGAATATGAAACAGGGTCCGACTTCGGAAAGGAATTATGGGCTTTTTAAGCCCGATGGTTCACCGGTGTATGATCTTGGGTTTAAAGGTGCTGACTTTAGTGGGAGTGGGAGTGGGAATAGTAGTGGTAGCTCCTCCTCCTCCTCCTCCTCCAGTGGTGGTGGTGGTGGGGGGTCCCCATCAACGTCGTCTCCTCCGGCGGGTTCTTCCAATGGCTATCTGTCTATTACCTCGGATTCGGTGAGTTTTATCTAATTTAATTTTTTTTATTTTTTTTTGCAAATCTTGGTTTTTAAATATCCTGTTTTACCACGTGGTAACCATATGCTCCGACCGTGATTGTGACTGAGAAATGATATTTGCACATAACGCTTAGCTACTTGCATTCCTATGTTCTTCTTTTATGAATGAAAAGACATTAATATCCTTAGGGAGTAGGTTTGAAGTGTTGAATTTATTGAGTTTAGTAGGAGTATTTGAGTCGTTCCGGTTATAAATGAAGGAGGAACAGTAAGTAGTTGCAAATATCAATGCATTGCGACTTCTCTTCATTTTTTGCTTTGAATTTAAGTGTCAAGCTTCATTGGGGAGCGGGAGTTGGTCGTACGGTGCAAATTTTCTCCCGTTCTATACTAAAATTGGACTAAAAATTGAATTTATTGGGGGGTATTTGAGTCTTTTTCTTTATAAAATAAGGGGAATGTAGTACAAGTTGCAAATATCATTGCCATGTGACTTTTCCTTCACTTATTTGGGAGTAAAGAATGCATATTTGTCCCGTTCTATACCAAACGAACTTAATTGTAAAATAAAAAAAAAAAAGTGTTCCATTAAAATAAAAAATATTTTGGGTGGATTCAATGAAAATGGAAAGTGGACCACATAGCACATGGGTGAGTCTGACAATGCAATGGATGGATATGGAGAAACCCACCATTGTTCTCCCCCACGATAAAATATGGTATCGATTCTTTGTTGCCGTTAGGCCATGATAATTTATACATTAACAATCACTTCTTCAACTCAAATGAATGGATAGAAGATAATCATAGATTGTCATTTCATCCTTTGGAGTTTAGGGCCAATCATTTTCGCTATTGACAAAATAGCTTGGGGGAATGTTTTTCCTTTCAATTTAGACGTTTCATTTTCGCTATTATTATTATTATTATTATTATATGAATTTTCGTTAATTTGACCAGACAAATTCGATTAGGAGATGATAGTGGTAAGAATTTTTACAAGCATATGACAATTTTATTTTCGAGATCCTTCGTGTATTGACTTTCGCATTTGATATAGCCATTACTTGATCCATGTCTAAGTTTTCTGAATATCTGCATAAATGCGAGATGGTTAAGGTGTTCGAGAGGTAAATATTCAGTACCGTTTAACCATTTTACATTACAACCGTCAGATCTTTCGATTCAAAGGCCATAAAGTGTCAGCATGGTACTGGGAATTTACCACCTTCAAGACCTTAACCAAAATCGCATAAATGATCCCTTATGACAGTTGATGGTAAAATTTTGCTTCATTTTCAGGGGAAACAACACTGCTGCATTAGCAACCTATTGCTCTTCTGCCTCGTGATTTTGCTTGTATAATCAGCCTTTCTATTCCCGAACAGACTTTAGATGATAAAACTGCGCCTACATAAATAAGAAAAAGGTTGTTCCTATGCTTGGTAGATAGGGGAGAGGGACAACTATGGCTCTAATACTAGTTCCAGAATCAAATTCATATTATAATATTCTCTTGTAGACCATTGATAAGTGCAGGACACCATTGCCCTTAAGATTGATTCATCAGAGAGTTTTAGTATTGGCTTTGGCCTGGCTACTGTTTCCACTTTACCACTTTTAACTTTCTATTCATTCATTTGTTTCTTCCAAACAGTTGCTGCTCTTCCTTTTCTTTACTATTTAAATTTTTATTATTATCGGAATAAAAAGTATTGAATTGAAGACCTAAATCAGAACTGCTAAGTCAATTATGCTGGTCTTCGTTTTCTTTATGCACAGTACAAGGGTGGAGGGACAAAGATGGGAAGATCACACGGTCATTTTGAGGGACAATTCTTGCTGCGTTTTACCAGTTATTAGTATCTTTTGATCTTTTCAAAATACAACATTCGAGTATTACCAAGATGCTACTACAATCCAACTCCTGATTCTTTACCCTCTAAACAAGCACTGCATTTGGTTCCTCCCTAAAAAAGCTCTCTTTAACACCCCCCCCCAACCCAACAAAAGAAAAAAGAAGAGAGCAGACCAATCAAATCTGAAAAGAATATTTCTAAAATTTTCTTCAATCAGCCCAATGGCTCTGCGATGTCTCGCAAATGAATTTACCTGGCTGCTGCATATTTACTCTTCTATAGAACAATACATAGGCAGCTGATGTCTTGATCTCCTCTTCGTTAACAGGTGAAACGTGGGAATCATCAAAATGATACCACCGGTTTTCATCAGTTAACTGCACATGCAAATCCTTCAGTTTTGTAAATAATAAATAACCAGATCATAGAGCAAGTCTAACTAAATATATAAACCACTAGCATATACTATGATAAGAAAAGAAAATTGAGAATTTAAGTATATTCAAGTACGTCATTCTAAGGAATTTGGAGGTATCAACCGTGCAAATTACCTTGCAGTAAGCAGAATAGTGTCCACCACCGAGGCCACCATAATGGTTACTGATGGCATATAATTCATACACATGAGAGCCTTCAGACGCCTCCTTGCTTTTTACGTATTTGCTTAAATCAAGATTGCGAATCGGGAAATTCACAAAGGTGTCAAGTTTATTCTTCAGCCACCTGCTGTATGAGAACCGTTTTAAGTGGAAGACCAGTATATCGGGCAACCTCCACAAATCTAATTTCTTGGTGGCTTGCTTATGCACTTTGCAGCGAGGACAATACCTGCACAGAAATTGAACAGACAAAAAACGAATAAGAATGATATTCAGCATGTCTTACTGCAGACAAAAATCTAGTCTCAATGGGAATGTCTACTTTACCACATATCATCAGGACCTAAAGGCTCCTCTTTTAAGAACGCATCCAGGCATGAAAACAAAGAAATAACTTCTTGTTTGGTTTTCTTCACGGTAAACCCAGTCTTGTGAACCACAGGAAGATCTTTAAGGTAGCTAGAATCATACAATTCTTGCTCCTTGTCAGTCCAGTCCAAAAAAACTTTAATAACTCCAGAAACTTTTATCGGGGAATCCTTGAAAACGGGTCTAGAGCTTAAACCACGGTCATCGGTTATGCAAAGTCGAAAACTCAACTCATTGCTGGGCATTTCTTCAGATTCTGTGCTTTCCATGGGTTGAATTGTGGAAACTAACTGGGTGCTGTCGCTATTCATTGGTTCACTGCCATTGTTTACTGTTGCTGATGGCGAAAAGGCTTTTCTTCTTAGTGGAGAAAGCATTCTGCTTACAGCTTGATCAATATCAGCCCCCGACTGTGGGTCTTCTAAGAAAGTAACGAGTGGTGTCAAGAAAAGCTTCCTCTCACCAGCCTTCATGTTATCTAATAAGATGGATCTGGAAAAGGCATAGAAAAAATTAGCAAACAAACCAAAAGTGGCTTTTTAGTCATGCAGCAGATGGTTTTATTGTCGTGATTGATGAGACAAACAAATGAGAGTTTATCATGACATCTCCACACGTTATTCTATGTAAACAAGGGTCGACACATGATGAGATCATGCAAGGTTTGATCATCTAAGCAATTGGCATCATGAAATGCCGCAACCAACACATGCTCTGGACATAATAGAAAAACAATCAAAAAGTAAAGTTACACAACAGAAGCACTCACTTCTCCATGTATCGGTGAGCTATCTCCAGTCTTGTCAAATCTGCAGCCATTTTGGGAAGTCTATAAGCAACAATATGGTCCTCATCCTTAATCGAAGTCAGCAACTCTGAAGGGTTCTCCAAGTATTTGTATATCCGATGGCCATACACCTACAGAGAAATATTTGCGGCATAAGAGAAACTGGAACACAGCAAGAGCACCCCCCCCAAAAAAAAGAATCGCTTGAAAAATGATATTACCTCTACAAGTAACAGAAACTCATCCTGGCTTAAGCAGCACGCAGTACCTAAAGCTGCAATTAGGTCTTTACAGGAGCCATGCTTTAGGACAGTAACAGTGTATGGCATTGGAAGGCCCCTTCCGTCACCATAAAACACTGTTACAGTCATTGTCCGAGTAGCTGTTGAAGGAAGAGGCAGTGACAAGTACATGAAGGGGTCAAATGTAATTGATATTTTGCTGCAAAGTGGGCAAACCAGTGTTGATTTATATTGACCCTGTCAAAGACGAACTATAATAAAACAAATGACTAATAAAAACAACAGATAATGTCAGGCTTTAATACCTACAAACCAAAAAAACATAAATTATAGATAAGGTTATATTCCACTACAATGTTCCTAAAATAGATGTCACTGAAACTCAGAGCAAGTACAAAAGAAATTATAGAAATTATGGAAAAAAGAACATTCTTTTTTTTCACAGTAACTGGCCTTAATGACTTTTGACATATATCCATCAAGCTTCAAAACATTAACAAACTACCATACAACCCCCTCCCATTATCAACCTGAAATCCGGACTCTCCTATTTAAAAGAAGAGATTCTAAAGGAAAATAGCATAGGATATCATCCAATGCAGATCCAGTGAGGCTCAAATGCTCAACTAAGAAAACAGTTTTTAAAACTCATAATTTAGTTTCTGAAAAGGAATCTGAATATACAAGATCAGCTTAGAACAGTGGGATATTACAAGACGAGCATCTCACCTGGCAAACATCAACTATTATGGAGTCATTTCTGGCCTTGTGATATCTCCAGAATTCATCTGCTACTTCCTCATCCGGACGACCATCAGAATCCTCGGTTTCAAAATAAGGTTTTTGCTTCACACGATTCAGATCTTCATGCAGCCCATCAAGCAGAAAGGCGAGGAGTTCCTACCGGAAAGAAAAATGAAAAGAAAAGCAAGAATATATCAATACCATTGATACAAAATATCAAGGGGAAAAACCATGTATCTAGGACATTGAAAGATAAACTGCTATACACTACTAAAAGTTGCATAATAATACCAATAGGTCCATAACCAGAAAACTAAGAACAGAGCAATTACAATCCTGCATAACTTACCTGAGAATCATGCTGGTTATAACCACTAAACTGTGGAGCAAAACGTGCAAGCTTTCCTTTAAATGCGCGTGGTGCAACTGGTGCCCGACCTGAGGACCATAGTTTTCTCAACAAGTCGCCAAAAGCAAGTGCAAGCTCACCCTGCAGGATGACAACAACAAGTATTATATCCTTATTTCAAAGTTCTTCTACTTAGCAATGTAGGCAAAAGTAACCACTTACATGCATTCCCAGAGGATTTTTCCTGTTGATCTCATTAGTGTAGTCTTCCAAGAAGTACTCAACAATGGGGGGTGTATGAACTAAACACTGAAGAGCACTATTCATAAAGCAAGTATTTCCCAAATTCTGTAATCCAGCCAAACCGCCACGATCTCCTCTGGTTACTGATTTCAATCCATCATAACCATTCTCCATGTTGCCATATGAAGAATTTAAACTAATGCCTTCATATATGTTAGGGTTGTAACCAGTGGAGTAACCATTAGACAAAGCTGGACCTCCAGCTATTGTAACGGATGATCTAGACGGTTCCACAGGAACTAGTGCCAAATTGTTTCCAGTCGAATCCATGCCAAATTCGGATGGCCACAATCCATCAATTTGTTCCTCAAGAAGAATCTGAAAAGAGAGCACCAATGATAATTGAAATATAATAAGCCCCTTATGTTTACTTCAAGGATATTCAAGTGAGTAAACCAAATTTTGATGTGTAAATTCAAACAAAATATTAGTCAAGTAAAATCTATATATTTATCTCCAATCTCTACAACTTTGTAAGACATCAACATAACTCTTTTTAAATAATAAAAAAAAAAACCCGCGACACCTCGAGTTTAAAGAATATTGTTTCCATGTGGACTCAAGGACATCAGCGTTAACTGAAAGCAACTTACGGATTAAAACCTATTGAATGTTTCAAAGAATTCGGAACAAAAGGGGAAAATCCCAAAGGCTAACTATTAACTGATCCATGATTTGGATTAATGACTAGTAAAAGAAATGAATAACACAAACCAGATTTGATGGGACCTATCATACACTCTTGACAATATCCCAACCCCAATTGGCATAATGGACAACATCCTTGTAATATTAGGCGAGCAAAAAGTTATTGAATTTATTCATAACTGAAGATGGAAAAGAAAGAGGCAAAGCATTCTTGAACGGTACATTTCTTTTTACAGAAACAACAAATATTTGACCACAAGAAAGCATAAAAACGCTTTTTCCTTTTTATTCTTGTAAAATAAAAATGATCCACTCCAATATCGACCGAATGACAAACTCACATGTTGATCCATCTGCAAGTTAGATTCCTCCAGGGTTTGGTTTGTTGAATCAAACAAAACTGCATTCTTCTGTTGATTGAAATAGTCCAAGATGCGTGCCTGTAAAGATTAAGGGAAAAAATATCAACTCGCTCTCAGAATAACAAGGCAAATGAAATCAACTGGAAAAAGGTATGCAATATCTAACGACTAACCTTTTCTGGTTCTACCCATTTAAGTCGATATACTGCCTCGTGAAGATCATGCAAAGAGGCCTGTTTCATAAAGCAAACTGATAAATACTTGCAGCACTGATGACATATATAATAGTTCTGAATTTGGAACAAGCCATTCAAAAACAAAGCCAAGGCTGAAAATGCTTGGATTTACATGGTTCACTGGTCTATGAGCGATTGTGAAGCAAGGACGGAGAGGGAACACATTAAGTAGGAAAGGTAACTGCTGGCTAACAGCAGCCTATTAATACATAATAATCCTGTAATACTAGGCCCAGAAAACAGCTCCTGATTCTAATTTGGGGAAAATGGGGGCACTGACTCCATAATATCACATCTTCAGAAGTGAATTAGGAAACTGACATTAGAAGAATCTTCTTTAAGTTTTTTTACTCCTTTCAGTTTGTTTTCTTTGATGAGAGGGTTTTTGGACCTAAAAATTGTTAACCAGTGAACTGGAGAGTGGTTTTTCTGAGGCATGGTAACCAGTATCAGAATAGCAGTAATTGTATGTCAACATAGTTAATGTACCACACAGTCTGCCGACTGAAAGTGCAAAAGCAGCACTAAAATCAACTTAACAACAAAAAGCACAAGCAAGGAATGCAAATAATTGTCTGTCAGTAAGTATTATCCACAATTATTTACCAACAAAAGAAAGATATGAAGCCACTGATTCAAATACCTTTTTACTTAGCCGCACTACAGTTTGACTCTGGTCTCTGGAATCAACTAAATTGAGACAAAGAGGAAAAACTTCAACAAAGAACTGCTTATTATCTCCAGCAGATATCATCTTCCTGGGTAATGCCGGTCCTCCTTTATACCTGTAAACAAAAGAAACGTGAGATGGAACCAAAGACAACTGCAACTTAACAGTGAAGAAACATGCAATACAGCTATCTGAACATGAAATCGGTAGTCTGCAATGAAGTTTGGGACAGCCCCGATCAGTGTATCGAACATGAAAAGACATATCTAGGTAAATGACGAGGCAACAGCAAAAACAAAAGCAATTAGAACCCGCTGAGAATTGTTGCAAGAGAACAATCAAATTATAGAGTTATGATACATGATACTCAATCCAATTACTTGGCCCATGAAGCTCACAATTCAAAAAGTAACGCTACAACGAACATCTGGGCAGTGCATACCATAGAAGGGCATAACAGGATTCGACATGGAAAGAGTTGTTAAGGCCCACGCCTCAGGCGCGCCTTTGCGCCTCAGGCTCCAGGGATATCGCCTCAAAATCTCAGGCGCGCGCCTTGAGGAAAAGGCTCCAAGCTCGAATAATTAATCCGATTCTAATGAATGGTTGCTTGGAGAGTTATAAAATGATGAGCGAGTATTTGATGATTCAGATTTGCCTTGCTATGAAGTTTTTAGGGCAATTGGAGTAAATGAACTCACTACCCATCTAGGTCTAGGTCAAAAGGAACCAGTATTTCTCATTCTCAACCTTCGCCTGTCCCTGTCTTTGATGAGAATAATGAAGATGAGGAATAAGAAGCTCCCTAAGATAAAGAGAATCAAGTCGAAGACATTGCTATTGAAGATGAATCTAATGATTTAGTTTTTTATTTGTTTTTCTTTATCTGACTATGCTTTTTTTGGGAGGGAACTATATTATTATGGTTATTTATTATTATGTTTTGTCTAAATTTGCATGCTACTAATATATAAATAATATTTATTCAAGGTACGCCTTTTTTGCGCCTCAAGGCTTCAATCGCCTCAACGCCTTGACGACAGTGCATGGAACAATTAAATCACCAACAGAGAGCACAAATACTCCAATTTTCCTTCAGACACCCTCACCCGCCCATAAAGAGAGGTTTTTCTTGCATTTTTTTAGTGTCAGCGAGTTAAACTGTACACGTAACCTGACACTCAACACTATTTAACTGAAACAACATAAAACCCCAACTTTTCATTCACCCCCATCCCCCAATCCTGGCAGAAAATGTAAAAGGGAAAAAAAGAAAAAAAAAAGTGTTTTCAATGTAATGCCCATGTATATGATTCTGTGAATTATCTTTTACAAGCAGTGAATATCTATATCTGCAAATGTTGGTTTCAAACAAGCACATGTACATATTTCACATTGTATGAAAAGGAGGAATAAGAGGACTTGGTATCAAGCATTATTACCATATGTAAAGTCTATCCCAAACTTCTTGTGGAACTAATACATAGTCACGCCCTTCTTCCATGGTCCGAACAAGTTGGGGATCATCATCGGCATTCCCATTCGCCACTATATCACTGTTATCAATTGGTCCAGGCCTTTCTGATGTGCCTGAAGGCCTGTCAATAGAACCTTCTGCGTATTCATAAGCACCAATAGGTTGCCCAGTATACCTTTGCCAGCCAATAAACCACCTAAGAAAGGAAGGATAGTTAAGACAACATGACATTTCAGTTCCAAGTCTTCCTTCTATGCTACTCTAAAGCTTTTCTGTTACAAATTTATTTTTTTGCTTAAGCTTGCAAGGCATGGGCGAAGACGGGGGGACGGGCCCCCTAAGATTTTTAAAAATACTACTATTTATCGAAATTTTATGTGTATTTTGAAAAATTTTGAATTTTTTTTATCAGTTTCACCTCCCCAAGAATTTTTTTTGCCTTTTTTATTGCCCCCCGAGAAATTTATCAGTTTCGCCCCCCAACACAATTCCTGGCTTCGTCCCTGTTGCAAGGGACAACACGTCTTGCTGTTACAATAAATATATAGTTGCTTCTATACACGTTCACGTGTGGTTACATAGAAATAGTAACTATTCCTTGATTTTTTTCTCCAGATGGGGAAATAAATAAAGAAGGTAAAAGTTAAAGAGATCCCAGAAATTTTTCTAGAATATGGCCTACTCTACACCCACCACGTATTTTGCTAAACAGTAATTCAGTATAAACGAATTGTAAACAAGAAGAAAAATGGCCAGAGTAAGGTTGCTCAAGGTCCCAAGAAGGTCCGACTTACTTATCAATACTAAAGCTTTTGTGGGTTAATACAGTGCTTACTTATGTAAGCAGATTTTTCATTTTTCCCTTCTCTCCCGAAAACCATCTGCCTAATGTCTCTCTTACTCTTTCTCCTCTTTTCTCTTCATTCTTCTTTACCGCCACACTACCAACCCGTTCCCCCTATCATCTTTCCTTTTCTTCATTCCGCGTTTTGTTTTTAATTTGTTGGTTCATCCTTGTTTGATAAAATTTTATAACTAACAGATTTCCGAATTTCATTCCCATCAATTCACATTCCAACCTAGGATTTATTTTTCCTATAAATTTATGGAAATTGAACTATGAGTTTCCAAAATTTCTAACATCAAAAATCTTGAAATTCAGGGGATTCCCTCCAATAGTATTCTCCAAAAGAAAAAAAAATATGTTTTTTTTTCCTCTAGATCAAGTTCAGAATACCAAGATCAATACTTTATGCACTACATATTTTACAAATGAATCTAAATTTTTAAAAAAGTCTTTAAATTAAATTAGAGAAGAATTTAGCATTATGAAAATAAAAATCACCTATTAGAGATGACGTAATACAAATTGCCTTCACGGAGATTAGAGTCAGCCTTTTCCATTAACTCCTGAACAATCCTTTTTTCTTCATCAGGCGTGCATGGAAGTTCAATGGATCCATTCTCCATCATATAACCCGAATCTAGAATCGTCATCACCACCAACAAATTCAAACCTACTACAACAACAACAACAATAATAATAATAATAACAAAAGAGATTAGAAATTTCAGAATTAAATTTGAAAATCCGTCAAATAAACGGAATTAAAATTCGAAAATAAATTCGGCGGATTACCTGGGGAATTTGAAGATGAGAGAGAGAATTAGGTATTGGAGGAACCCTAGCTAGATTGAAGCAACGGAATTAGCGAATGATTGAAAATATTTTCTTTTAATTAGATTTTTCTGATATGTGGAACGAGAGATCGATCGATCGTGGCTCTCTCTTCCGTTTGAGCGTCTTTGACGACCATTTTTCCTTTTATATAATATTATTGGAGCGGTGAGGATTATTCATTGTGCAACAGTTTCTCTTTTCTATAGGTGTTGTTATATTATAACCGTCGAATCATTTTACGCATTTTAAGGAAAAATAGAATATTTGTTCTTCGAATAATTGAATATCACCGTTCATATATTTCTAATTGTTGAATCAAGTGATTTTAGGGTAACATGTGTTTCGCATGCAGAATATACCCTCATTTCGCACCTAATTGTGAAACACAATCGAGTACTCTAGTTTTGGTTTGTATATGCTGGTTTTTTTTTTGTAAACAACGTGCTTATAGATTTGCGTCGTCGAATTATTTGTGAGGATTAATATTATAATTGTTTTGAAATTACAATTCTTGGGATATTAGTTATTTGTAACAGTAAAAGTGAATAGTTATTCTTCAAATAACTAAATAGTTGTTTAAAAAATATTTGACGTCTATCTTTAACTATTATTATGTAAGTCGGAATGAACCCACGTTCCGCATCTAATCTTGAACCAGACTCACCAACCCATTTTAGTAGGTTGATGAGATGTCTGACATGTGTTCTGTAAGATGACTGATATATCTTGAGCGACTCAAACTCGCGACATTATCCTAGACATGTCCTAGAGGTCAAAAGTAAAATAACTGTTTTTCAAAAGTATATGGATTCTACTAACTTTATGGATTGTTTTAATTCTATGCAGACTCTACGCATATTTTTATAGATTATATTAGATTGATTTATCATGATTTCTTTTGATTTATAAAGTCTATAGATGATTGGAATAATACCAAAAAAATAAAGAAAATAATTTATTCAATTGTGTATTATACATATCTAGTGATGTTAAATTTTTAAAGATATGTTTTGTGATGGGTTTTGTTGAAGAGAAAATCGCTACATATATACATCAAATATTTTTTCTTTTCTCTAAATAGCATAAACTTTAAAATTCAGGTTAAAAAAGCCATGTGCAAGGCACATGGCTCCGATGTTGGGGGTATAATAGTCAGATTCAATAATATACTATTTTTTTCAATGAGAAAATCGTTATATATATACATCAATTATTTCTAATTTTCTCTAAATAGCATAAACTTTAATTTAAACCCTATATGATAACAATTTTACGCGGCTGTTCTGTTTGTCAAATTAGTGTTTTCGGACAAATTTCAGGCAAAAAATCACACGTGCACGGCACATGCTTCCGAAATTGGAGCAAAATTGTCAGAATTATTTCTCTCTCTCTCTCTCCAATGTTTAAAAAGACTCAAATTCTCTATTCTTCATCTTCCTCACTTATTTGCCTTAATTTATTCTTTAATGTTCAAATCATACATTCTTCCTAATTGGTCTTCCAATACATTGGTATATCCACATGCCTTATATCTTCAAGAAATTAAATATTTTTTTGTAGTAAAGGTAAAAATTGCTGTAATTGTTTCGTGTTTAAAGTTTAAAAAAAATAGAAACAGAGATTAAGGGAATGATTACCCTTTAATCTTATGCATCTTCCAGTAATATAAAAGAAGCAATGACATGTAAGATGTCTGAATCCACAAAGCAAAGTAACTCTCAATAATACATGCCACGTATATCCAAACTGCTATAGGTAACATAACATTAAAATGTTTTAAATTTAATGTCAAAATCAGAATGCAAAAGTTATTCTGTAAAGCTGTTGGGGATCCAAACTCATAATAATTTCAGCTCTATAACACTTCAGCAAAAAATCCTCTAATTCAATCAGTTAATTCGTCGAAAGCCCGAATAGCCAAGATTCCTTTTGAAGATCGGAACTATAAGTTTAGTTGAAAAGCAAAAAACAAGAATCATTATAGATGTTTGATATTTCCCTCAAAAACTGTACTAGACTAGTGTAAGGGTGAAACCCAATTTTTTTTTCACCTAGAAAAATAATAGAGCTATATACTAATGGTTTGGAAGACCAATTGTGAAGAAATGTATGATTTGGACATTAAAGAGGTGAAGAAATTGAGTGAGGAAGATGAAAATAGGGGATTTGGGTCTTTTTAAACATTGGGGGAGAAAGAGAAATAATTCTGACCATTTTACCCCATTTCGGAGGCATGTGTCGTGCACATGTGATTTTTTACCTGAAATTTTTCCGAAATACTAATTTGACAAATAGAGCCGCCGCGTAAAATTGTTATGCCATATATGACTTAAATTAAAGTTTATGTTATTTAGAGAAAAGTATAAATAGTAGATGTATATATATATATATATATATATATAGCGATTTTCTCTTTGATTGAATTTAGTATTTTTGAACTTTTTTTTCTCTTCAATTTTTTCTTTCAGAAAAAATGAAATACATGTTTGAAAAATAGAAATTTATGGTTAGCTAGGAAAAAAATTGCTTGATTTCTGTCTAAAGATAACATAAAGAAATTGTTTGGATATAATGACAATATATTATTTTTTGTTTTGGGAATAAACATTATGTATTGAGTTTTCTAATGACGTTAGCTAGGGAAGAAATTATTTGATTTCTTTAATTTCTGTCTAAAGATAACCATACAAAAATTGTTTGGATATATGACAATAGATTGTTTTGGAATAAACATTATGTATTGAGTTTTGTAATAATGTGAAAATTTCCCTCATATTTTTTGAGTTTGGACATTTTAATTTTGGGTTTAAGGAACTGGATCACTGCAAATTTATTAATCTCAAATAAAATTATTAAATACTTTTATTTTTAATATTCATGAGAGAAACTCGAAATCTTGAGGAAAAACGAAAAAATCTCTCAATACAAAGATACACTTAGAAAATCTATCAAAAATCCTTCATTTAATGAAATTTATGAGAATATGTAGAGTTTTGAATATCAACAGATTTCAAAAGATAATTTAAAACTTGAATTGAATACATTTAGATTTTAATGGACTTTTTAAAATTTGAATTGAATATCTATAGATTTTAAAAGTCCTTCAAAATCCTATAAAATCTATATTGAATACACAGTTCTAAGTTTGTCAAATGTGTCACTTTCGCTTGCTCGGTTTCAGTCATTTTATTTCAAGAGAAAAAAGATTAGCTGAATTTTGTTCCCTCTTTTTTTTTTTCCAAGTATTTCTCCCTCGTTTTTTAGGGATATAATTGGATGTGTAATTTTGTGTGTTATTCACTTGATTGAAAAGTATTTGTATACAATCTTAGATGAAAAAAAATTTATTTTAGATATTGTTAATAAATAACATAGGATACGAATGATATACTGAAAATGGTAAACATTGTCATTTAGGTAATATTCTAACAATCACATGTCTAATTTGCAACTTAGTATCCTAAAAAAAAGTGATTTATTAATCTACAAGAATGATAATAATCTTGTTAAAGGTCATTGTTATGGAGCAGATATTTCTTTTGATAGCAAAAAATTGAGAATTTTCTAGATATGATGATGAAACAGATGGGGGGTCAAATTTGACTACAAGGCTAGAATCTGCAGAACCTTCACCGTCTTGATTCTTCCCTATTTCTTTTTGTTTTCCACATAATAATAATTCAGCCACTTGGGTAGAAAAAAAAATTCGGCCACTTACTTAAAGAGGAAAAAAAACATAAGCAAAAAAGATGCAATATAAAACATTAGTGGCTCTGCATTTGTCTCCCCCCTCTCTGTCTGTCGCTTGTTTTTTTTTCTTTTCTCGAGGACAGTCTGATATAATATTTTTTTTGATAAATTAAAAAAATAAGTGTAAGTGACGGTGTTGGATACTGCTATCCTAAGTTCAAACTTTCGTGTTTAATAACGAACAAATCAGATTAACTAAACAACTCACGCAGATACTAGCCAGCAAAAATAGCACCACCAAAGAGCAAATTGAAATTTTTAGTTTTAATATTTCCTAAAAGTAAAACTTACTTACACAAAAATGAATGAAAGTTGTAATGAAAACTCAATTTAATGCACCTTTAATGTACACTCTTCAATTTTCCTTATTTTTTCTCCTTTAACTACTTTCTTGTAAAAACAAAATGTGTATTCTCATAATCAAGATCATCATATTAATAGTCCAATGATTCACCCCTTGACCTTTTTTAAGTAGAGTTAAATGACAAGATTTCTTTTCTTTTTTCCTAAAAAAGTCAACTCCAAAACTCAATTTCTCCCTCACACCAAAATAATACTCTGTTTTATAATAAAGGTCATTTTAGATATCTTTACATAGATGATAGATTATAAATTAAGGTAATAGAGGAAAAAAATATTTTTTTTACTACTATACGTCTCAACCACCAACCTATCTCTCTCTCTCTATTCTATAAACAGGCGAAGATAATTTTAGAAAACCATCATTAAAAGTTAAAAAACAGTATGCATTTTGAAAGAAGAAAGATTAGAATCTAAAAAACGTTTTACCATCAATCACAAGTTTCATTAACATAGGGAGTAAATCGTTTCGAAAGAGAACTTGATATTGATGGGTGATATTTTCTGGGGGATCCAATCAAGTTTCCTTCAAAGGCCAGCAAGAAGCTGATACTTTCTTGCACAAAGAGAATTCTATGCAAACCTCTTGCTTCCTCAATTGACATAACAGGACTTCTCTACCTTTACAAGGATCCTCAAATTTCCGGGAATTTTTTTTTCCGAGTGTTCCACCATTGACACTAGTAGATAATTATCACATATTTATTTTTTTCCGAGTGTTCCACCATTGACACATGGCATGTTTTTATTATAGGACACAAAATGGGATATAAGATTCTTACCGCAAATACAATATGCAACAAAATATATTGAATCTCGAAATAGGCATTACATTAGCAAAACAAATAAATCCAAGAAATATGCACCAATAAAGGTTCTAGATTAAGAAAACTAATACAAGATCTAATAATGCAACAATTTACACATACCCTACCTGCAATGTTACATCTTTCTACACCTATAGGACTACGAAGCACTACAAGTACGATCAGGTTATGGTGCTGACATACACTGTTGTCAGTTGTGTTGGCATCAGGATCCACACACGGACTGACAAGGAATGCCACAGACCACATTATGCCTATACCACTTTTACCCTATGCCTACACAAAAACAAAGTTCATCCCTCTTTTGTTTAACCATCAAATGCAAGTCTTTTACATTAAATTTGCATCAAGTAAACAAAAGGCAAAAAAAAAAAAAAAAAACATGACTCACAAGTTTCCTATGTAGCATCTGAAGCAGCAGATACCTAGTTCCGAGCTCTAGATCTTCTTACAACTGGTCTCTCGTCTTCGCTGGGGGTTGTCTCCTCACTAGAACTAGAAAATGAAGTGACTTCATCATCACTGAATTCTTCTATTCTCCTCCGTCTCCTCACGTCCCTGATGCCTCTTCCTTGCAGAGCTAGTCGCCTGCGCTTTCTTGCTTTCCTCTTGCCCTTTGGGAACTCTTCATGGTGTGACTCGATACTTTTACTTCTGACATCCTTTGAGGTTCTCTCGCTGTTATCATCGTCGTCATCAGAATCAATGCCAGAAGCATCAGCATCCAACTTGCGCCTCTTCCTCCCTCCACTTGTCTGATTCAACATGATTCAATCCATTTAGTAATGATTGTGAATTACAAAATATAAATAACTTTGAGGTCTAGGAGTTCCCCTAATGTTCAAAACTAGGCTAGAAAAGCAAGAGCTTCGCCCTCACCCAGTCTTTATTGTGCATGTGTGCATCTGCAACTCTGCACCTTCAAAATGGAGGTGATTCTTAATTGAAGAATCACTTTCAGATTTGAAATGGAGAGAGAGAGAGAGAGAGAGAGAGAGAGAGAGAGAGAGACCTTGGGACCACGGTCAACTAAGCGAGCCCACTCATTTCGGTTCCTCAGGCAATCAAGAACAGCCTGTGAGTGACTTGAATATGCATAACGTTCTCCATTGTGCTTCCGCAAGTTTGGCCAGTGCTGCAGAGGGTATAAAACAAAGAATGCAAAAAGTTAGCAAAAACATGTTCACTTCATTAGGCCACATCATAAGCAGCATATCTAACTGTAGCAATCATATACCGGTAAAACTGAGTTGCAAAGTTCTTCGTATGTCATGCGTTCCCCTTTGCTCATAATCTCAGCTATCAAACCTGAGAAGTAAAGAATGTGCTTGGTTGAGAAAAAGAATGTACTCTAATCCTCCTTGCCATGGTAAGGAGAACATCAGAAAACATGGTACTAATAATCTAAGGCATGGACCTGGTAAAGTGAGATGGGTCCGGCGGCCAACCACTCCTTTACCATCATCAGGAGGATTTCTACGAGACTTATGAGTGGGTGACAGATTATGTTGATTAGCCTCAGTTGGAGAAGATAAACCACTAGTTGCAGTGGTTCCAGATATCGAAGCATTACTTTTCTTCACAGATTGTACCACTTTTGTTGAACCATCTGCTTCTCTCTTGCTCACCAAATCAGAGGTGGATGCAGAATCCTGTCTTCCGTGATCAGATGAAGAAGGCACCCTTTCCCTCTTCTTAGTTTCATCATCAACCTCCCGGGCACCTTGTGACCCATCTTTAGCTGCATCCTTAGCTTTTCTTCTAAATGTCTGCAAACATAATTTTCTTTTCACATACAAGTCTTGATGCATAACTGAAGACGATGATAAACTTTTATTTCAAAAGTAAGAACAGATGAACTCTTTAGCTGCATCTTTTTCAAAATTGAAATGAAATGCTACTGCAATTTTTATTTTTAAAAGTATTTTTAATTAGAATTACTTTGAACTCATAAAGAATTTTCATGGGGTTGTGGGTGGGGTGGAGAAGCTACCAAAATCGGTTCTTTTCCTCCGCTACTAGATGTTTTCTTCATGGTTGTGGCAGTTGGCGGTGCCATCTGAGGTAAGCTTCCAGCATGACGCATGCGTGGAACACGAGGAACTCTAGGAGAACTATTAAGTTCTTGATGCAACAGCAATGCGAGCTGCACGTGACATAACAGAAATTAATCTCCCAGTAGGATGAGAAGAATATTGAGGAGAAAAAGACGCTTGTCCAGCCAGCTATTACCTCTTCATCACTCAGTGTTGCCGATGAACTGGACAATATAGCAGCGTGCGCTAGACTTGTATTCACTTTGGATGAAGATTGGGAAACAGACTGGTTAATCTTTTCACCCTTCTGAGGTAAAACTGCAACCGTCTTTTGTACAGTTGAAGCATTCTCATTTTCAGACATGCAAGCATTCTTTTGTGTGTTTGAAGCACCCTCATGCAACATAGTTGAAGGTTCGGAACGTGGAGCTGCAGACGCAATTGGAAAAGGTTGTGATTTGGGAGTTGAATGAAGGATATTTTCCTTTGAGTCGGACAATGTTCTCTTTGAAACCGAGGAATGCAACACCTTTTTGGACTCTGATGATTTTGACGCAGAATTGAGCGATGATTTTGCAGGCTCTTTCACTAATTTCTTTGGCCTTTCATGATTTTGTTCATCCTTGATGACCTCACTAGTAATATTGCTTTCTGATGTTTCCTTCTGCTTACTATCCAAACTTTGACTTTCAACAGTGATATTCATGTGATATGCAGGAGGGGATTTGGTTACTAAATCATCTGCTAAAGGGGATTTTCCTGTAGATAATGCAACTTCGCACTCGCCTATATCCCCAGACTGACTGGTGAGTATTCCAGTGCATTTGGACTGCTCATTAACAGATTTGGAACTAAAACCTGTCAAATCTTTATTTCTTGCCAAAATTTCTTCTGAGCCACCAGAATCTCCCATAGATTCCTGATGATAATCGGCTGATTCCTCATCAGCTCTTTCTTTTCCAACATTTACAAGTCTGATGCTTCTGCCAACATCTTCTGCCTTGTTGCTGGCTACTGAAGAAACAATAGCAGCACGATCACCCTTGTCAATTGCAGATGAGCAATCAGCAGAATTCTCCTGATATTGGACTAAAATTCCTGCAGTATCCAGCTTAGAATCATACCGTGGTAAAGGCGGCGCAGCAAGAACACGATTACCACCTAGTTCTTCCTTTGCTTTGGCATTAAGCGCCAAATTACTACCAGCCATGTTAATGGCAGAACCCGAAGTATTGTGATTATCCATAGCGGCCACGGCGTCCTCCACAAACAGTTCTGAAGAGTTGGCCCTCACACCCGTAGATGAAACATCTCCAAGTCCATGTGAACTGACAGCAGCATCACAGACAACCTAGGGAACTAGAGCACATCATTCCAGGCTAAAGCATGCAAGAAGCAACTTCACTTAATATTTAAAACAAGGCAATGAGTACTAAACTCTGTAGAGGAATATGAATGCATAAACACACACAGACACATGTACAGGGATATACATGTACAAGCATTTGATGTTCCTCTAAGAAAATTCTAGCAACTTAACTAACTTTATGCCCTTCACAACAGTAATACAACTTAATGGGATAGGAGGCAACCATGCTATAAGTTGAAGTGTGATTGTGGCCTGCCTTCATTTATTTTGTTGTAAGTTAAGGTTTGTGTATGACGGCATAAGTACAATTAATCATAGTTTATTACTTAGGCATTTTGCAAAACAAATCCACTTGAAGTTAGCAGGGAATTAGGTCAAAGTACCTTGACAAGCATTTTCAGCTTAAAAGCATTATTCTCACTCGAACATATGAGTCAAATGTTTTTCTCTCAGTATTTGTTACATTAGCAAACTGTTTACAGCCACTAGGTGAAACCTATTCCCAAAAATACTACTATTTGTATGATTTGAACCATAAGACCAAAACTATAAGTTAGTAACTTGTGTCCTGAACATTTTCTTCAATCAGATTATAGCTTGTGAGGGCAAAGGATACCAACTATACATACTATAAACTACTCCCTCCGTCCGGAATTGAATGTCCCCTTTATTATACAAAATAAATTGGAAATGGGACATTCAGTTCCGGACGGAGGGAGTATAATATTTTTTTCCCTTAAAAAAAAGCATATAGCTAAACTTGACTTTCAACCCTTTTCTTACTGGAGCAAGAGGAAATTTGAAAGCCACTGCCTTAAATTTCCCACCCAATACACAGTATTCTGAATAGAAAGACAGCACAAACAGAAAGTTACACTGAGTAGCAAGATAGTTCCCTTTAACGATCAAACCTCCATGAGACACGATACAAAATGCAACAATTCTCATCTAAAACAAGGCAAAGAGTACTGAAGAATACATACTTGGAAATGCATTATCATAAGCTAAAATGAGATATACCTCTCCGTTAATAGGGACACTCCCAGAATCAGCCTTATCGGATGGTGATGCCATGGCACCAATAGTTTTAGGAGAATCATCCAACTTTGCAGGAAGTGCATGCCCGCCATTGTCTTCCTTTGATATTATAGCACCAGCTGAATCGTCTCGTGCTGCATCACAAGAGGACTTCTCCAAACAAGTATTACTTGAGGCTAAGTGGCATTTGTGATCATCAATCACATGGTCCACCCTACCAGCACCCTGAGATGATTGACCCACTGGCAAAATGTTGCTGAAATTTGCATTTTTACGGCTTTGAGGATCAGCCTTGAAAGACTTGGGGCCTCTGTCTTCACAAAATTGCAAACCTTTTGTCATTTGGGTTCGTAGAATAACAATGCTTAAAGGTCAATATGCAAAGTACATGGAGAAAAAGAAGCACCTGACAGTTGTCTTTCTATTCTTTTTTTTTTTTGGGGTTCTTGACAAAGCTGAAAAGGTTGAATACATGCTAATGCAGAGCAAAAAGGTTGGCAGTTCTAGTATATATAAAAAATCAAGAGCTTCACAAAATTACCTGGTCCTGGAGTATGCAAAGATTTCTTCTTAAAGTCCCCATCTTTTTCCAGAATCCTGGCATTCTTCTTTCCTGTTTTATCCTTAAACATCCCAAGATCCTCTTTCTTGCGCTTTCCAGATTGCAAGACAGAAGATTGGAGCAAACTCTGGTCCTTCACCACATCACACGGTCTTGAAACCTGTAAATTTTCATCCTCTGAGTTGCGAGTTTGTTCTAAAGTCTCCAACCTATCAACCTTAGCATCCTCACCCTGACTCTTCACACCAATAGCATCCTTTGCAGGCACAGATAATATATTCTCTTTTGACATGGTTAACAAAACATCGGCACCATTATCAGCTTTATTATGAGTATCTTTACTATTCTTCTTCTCAAGCTCCTCTTTGGCCAGCTCCTCCTCATCCCAAGACGGAAACTCCCTGTAGCGAAAATTAAACTTCTTGGGAACAAAACCAGTAGATTTCCACAGCTGAGGCCCAAAACTAGATGACGATCCAGAAAACAAAGCCGGATCACCACCAGGGACTCCTTGCACATGAACCCTCTCCTCCAAAGGAGTCTCAGCCCAAAGCCTAAAAGGCCTACGAGGAGGTGGTAAAGTTGAAGCATTATAGGAACTCGGATAATCCATCCTCAAAGTCTTGGTGGGCAACTCCACAAGTAACTGAGCTACCTCAGTTTCCTCACTATCATTCCTATTGTTCTTACTCTTGCACTTATCGCAAGCGAATAATTTCTTGCTCTTGACGTAACGAGAGCACCGTGTGTGCACCCACACCCCGCACTCATCACAATTTACCATCTCTTCTCCATCATCAAAATTCACACCACATATGCAGTCTACTGTCCACGACTCCTCCTCCTCCACCACCCACTCATTGTTCGTCAAAGACCTATGTGATCGGCTCTTCATTGCAACCTTATCTTCTAAAACCTTCTTTCCGCTATAAATCTAGAACATACGAAGATTTAAATCAAATTAAAATTCGAACAAAAAAAAATAGTGCAGGACCTAATTCGGCTGTAAATTCCTCATTACTCTTAAACTAGCAAATTCTAGAGAATCTATAACAACATTAAAAGATGAAAATCTACACTACACCAGATGAAAATTTAAAATAAAAGAAAAAACTAGTGCATAGGATAATTATGCTGTTAATTCCTCAAATCTCTTAAACTAACAAAATCTAGGGCATATACAGCAGCAACAGTAAAATAGCTGATAAAAACGAATAAGATACACTAATTTATTCCAAATTTCTCTTCTAAAACCTTCTTTTCACTACAGATCTAGTCGATACGAAGATTAAAATTAAAATTAAAATTAATATATATACAGTGCAGTACCTAATTCTGCTGTTAATTCATCGAAAGTCTTAAACTAGTGAATTCTAGGGCATCAACAACAATAACAGAAAAAGCTGATAAAACAAAGAAGATAAAACCTCTTTTTCACTACAAATCTACACTACAACAGATGAAAATTCAAATTAAAAGAAATCAATAGTGCATAACCAAATTATGGTGTTAATTCCTCGAAACTCTTAAAAATGAAAATCTAGGGCATCTAAAACGTAAAAGCTGATAAAACAAATAAGATAGATTAATTTATTCCGAACTTCAGTAAAGTAATTACCTAATTATGCTGTTAATTAATCAAAACTCTTAAACTAACGGAATCTAGGGCATTTAAAGACAATAAAAGCTAATAAAACTAAGAAGATACACTATTTTATTGCAGAATTCAGTAAAATGGTATGTTACCTGGATTTATCACCGGTGAATTTTTGCTACGAATTCCATGAATTTCTCTTTCGGAGTTGAACGACAAAATGAATTTGATTTTGTATGAGTGGGGATTGGGGGAGCAGGGGAAGAAAGCGGGGGCCGGAACCCAAAGAAAAAATTGAAATTCGGGTTGTGGATTTCATTTGGAGTCCGTTGCGCTCTCATATTTCTTTTTCCCTTTTTTTTTCTTTTGGCAATTTGACGTACTGGGTCCAAAAATAATTTATTTTTTAGAATAAGGTCCAAAAATTATATTTTCATCATCTTGACAATTATTGGTCTTTTTCTTGACCAAATTTCTTGATTTCTGAGGTGCCATTTTGCTCATTTTCGGTTACAATGTTAAAAATTGAGAGACTTAACTCAAAAGAATTAAATTTTGGGTTTCATTTTTTTCTTTTTGGGATTCGATTTTTTCAAACTTATTATTTTTTCATATTTTTTACCTTTTTTGGCATTACTAAAAATGTCAATTTTGATTTTGATTTAGTTCATTTTAGCTCAATTTGAAGCTAATTTAATGTTTAATTTCAAGACTTGTGGATATGAAATTGAAATTACTATGGATGGAAAGCCTTTTGTTGCTTGCAATGACTGTGCTTTCCCTATTTGTAGACCTTGGCATGAAAGGTAATTTTTTTTTTGTTTCTTAAGTTTTAACTTATAATCCCATCAATGTTCAGGGGGTTCTAGAGTCGAATGTGATGAAGATGAGGATGAATTTGATGATTTGGAGCAATGGTCTGATTGAAAAGAACCAGAAGAAATAAAAATGGTGGGCCGCGGTGTTAAACGGTGAAGGGTAGGGAAATGAGGGATATGAAGAATGAAGGAATATGCGTAGGGTGGCGTGGTTGTGGTGGGGTTGGCGGAGGGAGAGGGGATGGGTTTAATTAAAAATACGAAATGCCCTTGTAATTTTATTTTTTACCAAGTTCAAATTTTAAATTAAAAATTGATTGAAGGATTTTTTGACGGATAAAAGATTTTGAAAACATAATTTCTGAATCCTACTTCTAAAAAATAAATTGTTGTTGGATTCAGAACGCCAATTTGCCTTTTTCTTTTCGAGCTCTCGCGCAATTTTTCCCTTTTGCTGACTTGTTGGAAAAACATTTTTAGTAGTACGGTACAATTACATTTCCTTTATTAAAATAATTTTAGGTTTTATATAGGGAAAATTCAATTTTACGACTGTTTTTTTAAATGTGGGGGAATGTAGAGTTATTTCCACAAAATCGGACATAAGAGTAAGTGACCCATAAATGCAGGTAGGGGTGTTTATGGTTCGGGTTGGTTCAGTTTTTACACATTTTTTAAACAAACCAAAATATTCGGTTTGGAAAATTTGAAATCAATCCAAACCATTCAAAATCTCAAACCGATGCATTCGGTTTGTATCGGTTTGGTTTGGTTTTTCGGTTTTCGGGAGATACAAAATATATTGATTATAAAGAAAAAACAAAACAAAATAATGAAACATAAATTCTTGATTCTTAACATTAAAAAAAAACTACTGAAAAATTATCCTACGAGGAAAAAAGCAAAAAAATTAAACATAAATTCAATATAAAATTAAACAAGAATTTATATAATTACTTAGCTGCTAAAATATAAAAGAAATAAGATTATTATTTTCACAAGTTAAACACAATAAAAACAAAATAATGAAACATACATTCTCGATTTTTTAACTTCAATATAAAGTAAAAATAAAACAAATTTTTTATATAATTACCTAGCTACTAAAAATATAAAGAAATTTGTCTATTATTTGTCACCAGTTAAACACAACAAAAAACTAATTAATGAAATATAAATTCTTGATCTTGATTCTTGATTCTTGAAATTCAAAAGATTACTGAAAACTTATCCTACAAGAAAAAAAGAAAAAAAATACAAAAATTACACCATTATTAGTTTCTAAGTAAAACAAAATTTTCAGATGAATCTAAACCACAAACAACACATGGCTCTTCAATCTCCTACTTTAGCACTTGAAGAGTTTGCTTGTCATATGGTATAAATAAAAAGTTCAATACTCCCTCCATTCCCTATTAATTGTCGTTTAGGAGATATCTAGGTATCTAAATTAATTGTCGTTTAAGGTTCTTTTATTAGTTGTCAACAATTTATTTCAATTATACCCTCCACATTTTCCTTTCTTTTCTTTATGATGTATTAGTGAGAGAGAGGGAAGGTGGGGTAATATTGGAAGTTTAGGTGAAAATGACAGCTTCCTTAATTTTCTCAAATTGTCTAAAGAGTCTTATATTTAGGAATGGAGGGAGTATGTTTTATTACGAAGAGTTCTTTAATATATATATATATATATATATATATATATATATATATATATATATATATATATATATATATATATATATTCGGTTTAGTTCGTTTTGGATTATAAAAAAATTTAAACCAAACCAAAAATTTGATTTTAATTTAGTCCAAATTGAAACCAGTGCAATACACCGCTCAAATAAAAAAATTTGATTGAATTAGTTTGGATCGATTTGACCTGTTTTGATTTTTCATGAACCCCTAAATGCAGGGTCGTACTCGTAGTAGTTGTGTAAAAGGAGAATCTAAGGATACTGTTCTAGAGCCTATTGGTTGGGTTCCCTTGAAAGCCCATTAAGCTTATTCAAAATGCTGATAACAGATCAAAGAGATCATGGGCCCTTTCTATATTCAATTGTCAATCGGGCTAATTTCTTTCCTTTTTCTTTTAAGAGTAAACCGGCCCAATTTAACCAACACAATTTGGCTTAGTTGGTAAAGATTTGACACGTTCTTACAGATGTCAAACAAGTATTCAATTTCCACTGTCGACGTGAGAACTGTATCGATGGTGATCTGTAAGTACTCTCGTAAGCAACCTACGGTCCTTATGGCCTGACTTGACCAGTGGTGGTGATCAAAGTCGAACCCACCCAAATTTTTTGTTACAAAAACCATCCCAATTTTAATAGTAAATATTTTTCTTCGTCCCATAAGTTAGCTGGGGAGTGTTTACAAGTAGCTTCGCAATGCTGACTTCGTCTTTGGTCCTCAATTCGGGGTATGATTGATTCGTGTTTAGCTGGATTACACTAACATAATCTTACTCTCTAAATCCAGATTTTTTCGACATTAAGTCACATGCAAAAGTCCAATACAATACCTTTTTTTTTTTTTTGACGCCCGAAGGCGATTGTCCCCGAGGGGGAGAGCGGAGAGTACCCTAGATAGGGAGATTGTAGCATGCTCTATGCCTGGGGAGGGAAGATAGCCTCATAAGGAGAAATTTATTAGCCCCACTTGGGGAGATATGGGAATCGAACACGGAACCACCGCCCCGTGTTCGGATAGCCTTACCACTTGGGCTACCCGATTTCCTCCAATACAATACTTTAAAATCCCGTATTTCGCGTACCAACTATTTAAATTATGTTAGATTAAGGACTAACTGCATTCGCATGTTGGAATTTCGATCCATCCCACTGGGATTTTAATTAAATGTTCCAATAAATTGCTCATGCTTTTTTTATTTTATTTACTAGGTTCATATAGCCAACTAATTACTTGATTCTAATATTTGGTTGTAGTTATTGACACATATTAAATTAAGTGGTTAAAGCTTACTTTTTTTAATTAGAAGTCTCGAGTTTGAGCACTGAGAATAAAAATTATATTGTAGTAAAAATCGCCTTCAAATAGGTCTCTGTATATTTGATTTAGATTAGTCGGTTGGTAAAATGCGAATGAGATATGGAAGGTTAAGAAAAAAAATGTTTGGTTGTAGTTATTGTAGCATGCTCCTCCTTTTCAACTTCAATGCTCGTTAATGAAGAATTGGTCTAGTGGTCATGGCTGAAGTTTAGAGCTCATTAGTTCGAATCTCCTCACCGTTTATTTAATCGCTAATTTCTTGTACAATAAATAAATAAATTTAAAAAAAGAATTCAATGCTCTCATTTGTCAAGTACCAAAATGGAATATTTTGACTTATTTTACATTTCACACGTCAATCATGGTACTCCTTGTAAAAATAGTTTCTTGTTCTGTCCTATTGTCCTATTGTGATTCACAAAATTCTTTGTTACCAATATGTATTACCAAAGTTTTCTCCCGAAAAAAAAGCCTCCGAAATTCATTACTGGCTCTTGAGGGCAGTGGCTGAGCCAGAGGAGCGACCGCAACTCACTATTTTCAGACACGACGATTTTTTTATATAAAAATATTTTTTGTAAAATTTCTTTATAAATAGTATATTTCTTCCCACAGTATGATACTAAACGACGATAATGGCGAGTTAACATTTTTTGAGCTTGAATATGATTTTAGGCTCGAGTTAAACTCGAATACTTAGATATTTGATTCGAAAGTTCACGAACCGACTCGTTTAAATATTTAAATAAAATAAAATAAAATTTTATTTTATTTTATTTTATAATTTTATTTAATATATTAAAATAATATATATTATAATTCAAAATTTATATTTTTAAATATTTTCTAGGCGAATTCGAGCGTAAAAACTCAAGTTTAAATATGAATTTTCAAACTTTCGAATCAAACTCGAACTTTAAATTTTTATCGAGCTCGAGGCTTGACAAAACAATTTCAAACTTAGCTCGATTAGCCTCAAAATTGGTCTTGGCTTGCTTCCTTTGTACCCCTAATAGTGAAGGAAAGGGAAAAAAAAATGTTGGGGAATGAATGAAAATGACTGCATACATTTATAGAGGAAGAAGAAGAATTGGGAAAAAGGGAAATGATAGGTTTTCACAAAATTCAACTTCAACCACAACCAACAATCCTTTTTCCCATCTCTCAACCAAGTGACGGTAAGTAAACCCAAAGTGGTTGCTTTGTCAATTGTTTGATGAAATTCATCATTACCATTACAATTTCCCCTTAATTATTAGTGTTTAGACTCCTCCCTAACGGAATTTCTCTTAGTTTCTCCCCCTAATTATTGCCCATTCCTCTATCTCTCTTGGATTTTCCTGATATGGACCAGGTGTACATATACCTTGTGATCCAAAATTAACAACGTCATTACAAAATTACCTCTCTACTCTTTCTGTAGTAATGTGGCCAGTTCTGAACCATATGACCAAATGGGCCTGATGCATATCAGAACTACCCCCCTCGTCAGGGGCGGATCCAAGATTGAAATTTAGGTGGTCCCTCAACAATTTAGGGGGAAACCTACAGACAATTTAGGATTGAAATTTAGGGTGATCCCTCAACAATTTAGCGTGGAAATTAAACTTGTTTCTTTAATCTTGGGGTGGTCCTGGGCTACTTGGACCACCCCTTGAATCCGCCACTGCCGCTCGTTAACTAAAGCATGGCAGATTTGGGATTTTAAATTTGGGGTGATTTTTTTTTTTTAAAAAGGGATAAAATAAAATATTTATAAAAAATCACCTATATATAGAAAATTTGTCATTTTAAAAAATGTTGGGAGGGCTGCAACTTTTGCACTCCCTTAGATCTACCACTGTGCTAGAAAAAAAGGATTATGTTTCATTTGTCTCACTCTCGTCTGTTTATAAATAATTGTCAATTATTTACTTTATTTTTTTTAAATTTTATCGTTTCCTTTAGATTTTAATTTTTTTTGAAAAAAAAATTGATATTTGATAATGAGACGAAAAATGAAATATAATATCCAAAGGGGAGACAAAGAGAGACAGCATAATCACTGCACTTCCATGTTTTATTCGTGTTGAAATATGTTTGCAACCATATACATGCATTGTTAATTATCTCCATAAATGTAGCTACTACTAGGCCTTCTGAATATACATGCCTTTGTCGTATTATGCCCCTAGTTATGTTTGAACTAATTAATTAGGCATGTGTTATATCTCTTTTACAATTATAACAGAAGAGATTAATTTGACATAGTTATGATTACATGCCACTTCAGATTTGTACCTACCTTGTAATAAAAATATACAATCTAAACAACCGACCTCTACAAATGTCGTGAGTAAAGCAGAGATAGATATAATAACTTGATATTAGGGAGGAGGGAGGAGGGAGGGGGCAAATTTGAATATTTCAAAAGGTAGTACTTGATATTCAAAGAATTTGTTTTGAAAAAAGAAAAAAATTATTAAAAATAAAATACGTAATTTTTAAAGTTTTAAAGAGGTGTATTCAAACTAGATTCTATAGGATTTTGATGGATTCCTAGGCCTAAATTTGTATGGAGAAATCTCTTCTTTTTCCTCAAGATTATGAGTTTCTCTCATTAATATTAAAATTAAATGTCTTTAATAATTTTATCTGAGATTACAAAAAATTTAGTGATCTCATTTCTTTAAAACTAAAAGAAAATTAAAGAAATGTCCAAACTCAAAATATATGAAGAAAAATTTCACATCGTTAGAAACTCAAAACATAATATATATATTGTTATAATATCCAAACAATTTTCTTCATGTTCATCTTCAAACATAAATTAAATAAAGCAACCAATTTCTTCTCTATCTAACCACAAATTTCTATTTTCCAAACATGTATTTCATTTTCCTGAAAGAGAAAATAAAAAAAGGGAAAAAGAATTCAAACAAAACTCATCACAAAACATACCTCAACTTAGCCAAAGAAAAAAATCTCAGTAAGTAATTATACAAACCTTTAACAAATAAATTAAAAAATGGCAGCAGTTTTGTGATCTAATCAAAACCCACCCTCAAACTTTTTAAATTTTTAACAAAATAATTTGAATCCAAAATAAAAAAAGTTTGATAAACATATGTTGACTTTGAATTTTTTATTTTATTTTGCGTGTTATTTAAATAATCTATAGACTTTATAAATAAGAAGAAATCATGATAAATCAATCTAATAGAATCTCCTTAGAGTTTGCATACAATTAAAACAATTTATAGAGTCAATAGAATTTATAAACTTATAAAAATTAGTTATAATTTTTTAAAAACCGAATAAAATACACCCCTAAGAGTAAGGCTATCACCAACTCTTGGATACCGGAGCAAAGCAATAATAAAAAAATAAAATAAAAAAATCACCCACCCGTTCTAAATAACAACCAACTTCACTATAAAAAATGGGAATCGGGTAGCCCAAGTGGTAAGGCTACCCGAACACGGGGCGGAGGTCCCGTGTTCGATTCCTATATCTCCCCATAATGGGGCAAATAATTTCTCCTCCTTATGAGGCTTATCTTCCCTCCCCAGGCATGGGGCATGCTTCAATCTTCCTTATCTAGGATACTCTCTACTCTTCCCCTTCGGGGGCAATCGTCTTCGGGCGCTCAAAAAAAAAAACTTCACTATAAAAAAAGAAAGAACTAAAAAAGCATGCACATTACCTAACGGTATTTTTTTATACTTGAAAATTGAAGCTCATGGCCATTAATTTCCATAATATAATATGTATTTTTCTGATATGGAACAGGTACATATAGATCTTGTGGTTCGAATTTACCACGTCATCACATAATTATCTCTCTCCTCATTATGTAGTGGTGTAGTCAGTTCTGTACCACATGGTCCAATGCACCTGGTCCATATCAGAAATATCCATATAATATTAGGCAAAAAATCGTCTATCCCCGTGTATATTCCTATTCATATACCCAATCACTCACAATTTGTCATATGTATATATAATTGGAAGAAATATACAAATGACAAATATTAAATGGTGGATAGATGTATGAGAACATGTATGTGGATAGACGATTTTCACCCATAATATTATGAGTTGTTTAAGTTGTGTCTCTTTGAGACATTGACACGTTCTATGTACTCAAAAAATAACCTCATTTCCTTGGGGATGACAATTTGACCCGTGACTCATTGACCCGCCTTGCCTCAGCGCTTTTTGAGGCAGACCAGACTGCCATGTAGAGAGAACGGGGCAGATCAGGCCCGCCCATTCGAACGGGGCAGATTGGACCTGGTTTTCGTGTCCGCCCCGCCCTGCATATTAAATTATAATAATATTATTATATTAGACCTAATCAAAGGTCTCCCTTTTGTTCCCCGTGTCTCTTTCTGTGAGGCATTTGCCTCAAATTTCTCTGTTGCTGCTTGAATCTTATTCACACGGTATCGAAAGAGAATGAACACAACAATACATGCTTATTTACTTCCGACGGCCTTCACTCCTCCAAAATTTCCCTTATCTTTCCGTGCCCTGATGTATGATTTTAATTTTTTTGTGTATTTTTTAATCATTAGAGGTCGAAAATTTATTTAAAATTTGCCTCTGAAAAGGAAACTAAGCACTGTTAATATAATGGGACCCATAGATTGAGCATAAGGAGAAGCTTGTTTGTCTGTCATTATTTCCGTTCCTGGAAGATTATGTGAAGGAATTCAATTTTATTGGAAGTTTAAGGCGGGGCGGGGCGGGTCGATGATTTAACAATACGGTGCGGGGTTGAGTATTGAGATAACTGCCCCGATTTATAACAATTTTATTCCCTAGCCTACGGGCTAGTGATTTTGTTTTATATATATTATTTTATTTCACCCACAAAAAAAAAGAAGAAGCAATACACATTGATAATATAATATGGAGTGAAAGGAAGACTAAATGATAAACAAGAATACTAATATTTATAAAGTTGTTATATTTCTCAACAGATCTACATTCACGAATCCTCGATGGAAAAATCTTTTATGTAACTTTTGCTCGGAATAAATTATAAATCCTCTCACAAGATATTGTTTGGATAGACAAATTAAATTACAAATCACCGCATAACTAACTCAGAAAACTCACCATGTGAGTTAGTGACACTCTTCAGTGCAATTAATCCTAACATAAAAAAAATTAATTTATAAGGAGCTACTTTTAAAATACTTTCCAAATATCTCGATGTGAAATATTAAGGGAATGTCCAATAGTCTCAAGCATACTGGGAGAATAGTCATTAAACTAGTTCAAACCGTACTCGATTTGAAATAGATAGTCGCAAACTTTAAAATTGTTATATTTTTCTCGAGAAAATCGCTATTTATAGCACATAACTATTTACTAACTTCGATTTTTAGTACAAACTATTTATTAAGCGAATTATAGTATGAACTATTTACGATCTGTTAAATGTGATTAATTAAGGAATCCGTTCATTTTTGTCTAAAAAATGTCACGTGCCACCACCACTCCTCTTTTCAACAATGCCAAACCTCAGAAAACGTAGATGACAGCTTCAAACAACCAACCCCTCCATCTATGGAGGCTCCGTC
The DNA here is from genome assembly GCA_026122235.1 of Vinca minor. Taxonomy (NCBI): domain Eukaryota; kingdom Viridiplantae; phylum Streptophyta; class Magnoliopsida; order Gentianales; family Apocynaceae; genus Vinca; species Vinca minor. The sequence continues at coordinate 14,179,529 of JAOCZM010000096.1, read as the reverse complement.
GTTTCCGGCGGAGGAAAGTGGAGGTAGAATGCGGCGGCGGTTTGTGGTTGTGTGTGATACCCTGGGACTTTTGCTTTCGTGTTATTTTGCATGTAATTAATTTTGTGTGACTTATTGTGTAGACGTATTTCATTTCGTGTAATTATATGTTTACGTGCCTATTTAATTTTACAACATGTTACGTGTTACATTTTCGATACGTTTTATTGAGGGGCATTTCGTACGCGTATCGTAATTAGGGGATTTAATTGTGATTCACCTAGATGATTAACGTAAATTAATTAGATGATTGATCAATTAAATTGGGAAAATAAGAATCAGGGCTTCGTGGGCATCAAGAGAGGGGTTTTCGAAAAACGTGCCAAACAAAAACAATGAAAGAGAGTGGCGGCTCTCTTTTCTCTCTCTCACAGCCGCAAGGGAGAGAGAAACAAGGAAAAAAAATTGAAGGCCAATCATGAAAATATCATGGCAGTGGGCTGCCTCGGGAACCGTGCGACCTGATAAAGAAAAAGAAAAGATTACTGTGAGCCGCGTACAACAGGAAGAAAAATAATTAAGCGTTTACTATTCTGTCTGGAATTTCGACACAATAATTGATAGGGTTCGAGATATAAGTTTTTATTTCGGGATATGCTGAATCGAAGGTAATCAAAAAGGCTTCGATGGAACGCAGACGGCATTTGATTTGGAGTTCGGAGCGAAAAGATATCAAATCGAAAGCGGGACTGATTTTTGAGTTTCGATTTCTGCACACTTTCGGTAGAATTGTCGTACAGGTAACATATGAACTCCAATCAGAGTAATTCTTTTTGATTTAGAAACTAGACTGATAGGGCTATAATCTTACCAGAGATATCAAGATTTTAACCTTTAGATTTTCCTTAATGTATATCAGAAGTAGAGGGAAGAACCAGAATTTTTCCAGCACTTGCACGTTTAACGCTTTTCCAAGAATTCGAGGTAGGGACCCCTACGTTATTTAATTTTCGCATTTATTTCTGCACATTAAAAGCGAATAAACTTTTCTATTTACAAAATAGTTGCTCGAATTGTGTTTATTACTTTCGATATTGTATAAACTGTTTTGGGCATGATTTAAATTCAGTATAAGTCGATTTGTAAATTGATTGTTGCGCTCTTATTATTGCCTTATGTAAATTGTCATAATTAACTGATAATTGTGAATTTTGGATTAATTGGGATTATATTGAATCTGCATAAATGTTACCGCTTTGATCGTCATATTTGGAGTCATTGATTTTAGTCCTATGTGGTTTGGTCGACCGAGTCGTCGACCTCTATTGAGCTGCGTCTAGGAACAGTAATTAGCAGGATTTGTCCGCCTTCTTCCTGATCTGTTCTGTGGTCCCAAGTGACCTTTCTGCTGTGTATTGTTCAGGGTCCGCATCGATGGGGCAAATCATCGAGATACGGTGAGTGGTTTTGTGGAGTCTGCGGTTGGGGGATGATGATACAATGTAATGGATGGATCCTTAAACCCGGGTCCTTTCGTTCGGGGGAAAATCCGAACCCACGTGTTGATACTAAACCTTCCTAGTTTGGTTGATAACTGGGACCACTATCGTTATTACTGAGTATGAGTGACTAGACGAGTAAGCTCATGTGGTGGGATTGTGTGTCATAGCCTTAGCGATGTTCTAGGCAAAAACGCCGATTTGGTCCTAAAAGATGTTTCTAAGAATCTTTTGAGTCCCGAAAGATTAATTTTTTCCTTTTAAATCCTGTATGTATTTACGTCTTTGTCTTTTAATTCAGTCAATTTTACAGTCTAGATACTAGTCAAGGCAGGTCATGTGCCTCACATGTGAGTCATTTTTAAAGGGTATTTCGGACATTTCAACATATTTATCTAAACAAACAATTGAGTACTCAATTGTTAAACAAAATAACTATGAGTACTAAATTTAAATAAATTAAAAAATCTCCTTTCTCCACCACCACCACCGCCACCTGCTACACCCATCCATCTTCATCCCCATCATTCTCTTCCACCACGGAAATCGGGCATCATAGCTCATCAATGGCGGCCACTACTGGTTCTACTTGAACCTATTTTTTTAATTAAAAAAAGTACTATCAAATGAGAAATTCCTCTGCAAAAATCCGTAGCAATTCTAATTCACTTGCAAAATTCAATAAAATGCAAAATCCAAACCCATCTCCTCATAATATATAACCAAAATCCCAAAAATTGCACTTTGAAATTCCTTTCACCAATTTCCTTTTTACTGACCATTTCAGGGCCCATAAAATTATCCCCTGCTAAGCCATCTTTGAAAATTAATGCAACAATTGAACAAGAACAAGCCTTATTTATCCATTCCTTGAAGAAAAAAATGTGTGGGTTCTTGTTAAAAACTTGAATCAAGTACTTCTAGAGTGAAATTTTTGAATCTTTTACCATTTTTTCACTTCTCTGCAGAAAACCCATTTGAGAAAAAGCCACAACGAAAAAAAGGATGATAAGTTTAATAGACCTTTACCATGTTCTAACAGCTGTTGTTCCTTTGTATGTTGCTATGATCTTGGCTTATGGTTCAGTAAGTGATTTTTGTTATGAACAACCTCATGCTACCCATTCAAACACCATAGATTATCTTTTATCAATTGAAGAGTTTCCTTCTTTATCTACGAGAAAGAATTGACTTTCTCGATTTTTCATGTAAAATAAAAAGAGCTTCATATCCATGGTTGCGGGGGGTGGTGGACGGTGAGTGGGGGTAAGGGCGGAGGAAGATGAAGATGGAGGAGGGAGGGAGGGAATGGGTTTAGATATTTTTATTTTTTAATTTATTTAAATTTAGTACTCATAGTTATTTTGTTTAACAATTGAGTACTCAATTGTTTGTTTAGATAAATATGTTGAAATGTCCAGAAATACCCCTTTAAAAATGACTCACATGTGAGGCACATGGCTATCTTGACGGTATCTAGGCAGAAAATTGGACGGAAGGACTTAAAAGGCAGTAGCGTAAATACATACAGGATTTAAAAGGAAAAAATTAATCTTTCGGGACTCAAAAGATTCTTAGAAACATCTTTTAGGACCAAATCGGCGTTTTTGCCCGATGTTCTAAGTATTTAAGACGAATATGTGATTGGGTGTACCGGATGGGCAACGCGTGGTGCTTGTCGTACACTCGGTTATGGAATCGTTTAGGTGCAAAGAATGTTGTTAATTGTTTAATTGTTGTTTTATACTCGATTATCTGACATAACTATTGGTTGTAGTGCATGAGTAGTATGGGATGCTCATGTCATGAATTCCGATCTGGATGTCAGATTTGATAAGTATAGTCGAACATTTGTTTTGGGTCTTTAATTGCTGTTTGCTTGGAGTCTATGTGATCGCATACGAGTTGGGATGATTGGGGTATTGTTTAGTGCATTGTTGCACATGTTTGCATCTCATTTTTAGAAACCGCGGTGATGCGATCAATCGTTTGCATTGCAACCATACATTGCATCTTTCATGCACTGCACTTCACTGCCCCTGAGTTCGAGTCTTGTGAGACTTGGATTGAGTCGTGTGCATATACTTCCCATAGGGGTATTTTTGGGAAACGGGCATCTGCATTATCATGTATCCCGATTCTCGTTGTATACATTACATTATGTCTATATATATATTGCTATTGTTATTTCTGTGTTTAGGTCCCTACTGAGCACCAGAACTCAGTCCATCCGTTTTTACTGTGCAGGTGATGTAGATGTTGAACTTTTTCATGATAATGATGCTTGGGAAGGGGGCTACGAAGAGTGATCCTAATCTACGTAGCTGCTAGACTTTATTTCCTTTTAAGTTATTTCTTTTAGAACGCTTAGACTTATTCCAATAACGTAATAAGTAGATTCATTTTCAGTTATGTATTTAGATTTCTGCTGTTAAACCTTTACTTTGGATTTAATGCATAATGAATTGCCTTTTTAGTAACTCTGTATCGTAGGCTTGGGTGTCTCATCGATCAATGAGACACTGCCATGTCATCACCCTGGAGACGGGGTGTGACATTGTGGCTTTGTTTACTATATTTGACTTCTCATTTGCCGACGAATTCGCCAGCGATTCTAATTTTCACCGCCGCAAGCCACGTCCTAGTAGTTTTTGCGCTCACCTAATTGAACTAGTTGGTTATCACTGCACCGAACACATCATAATCTTCTAAGTTAGAAATCTTGATTATCGAAATACTTTTTGGTGAATTTTTGGAGCAGGTGCCGGAGCTAAAGACGACAAGGATCTGGGTGGGTTTTTCTGCAAGGCTCCAGTATGGAACATGAAATGTTCCACACCGTGCGCAACAATTAATAGCCTTCGAATCAGAAATCGGAGGCTGAGATCATTTGGCTCAAAATACTTATTATTCATAATATTTTAAACAAAATGATCTCAGCCGTACGATGCTTGATCCGACGACTATTAATTGTTCTGCACGGTGCGAAACATTTGTTTGTTCTGCACTGTAGCCAGTCTGGTTTTCCATGGACAATTTTACCCTTTTTCTTCCGATGTCACGTGCTTGTCACGTGACATTTTTTAGCCTGAAAATTGAACGAAATCCTTAATTGGTCACATTTGAATGCCCGTAATCACTTAATAAATAGTTTCTGCTAAAAATCTAAGTTAGTAAATAGTTATGTGTTATAAATAGCGATTTTTTCTATTTTTCTCTTATAAATATTAAAAATATTAATAGACAATATTACTTTGACCTCTAATTTTTAACTTTATCTTAAACTTAAAATTTCTAATTCGGTCTATAATTCCATAACCAATACCAAAAGTGATATTCCTATATATTTGTATACCTGACTAGGCGCCCATGCACGAACAAAAGATGGCGAGGTTTCCTAATTCCTGTTTATCTTTTTGTCTCCTTATGAACTAATTGACGTCACGTAGACGTATGGTGGTGAAGCAAAATCTCCGCCAACTGATACCTTCAGCTGAGGAGTCATTTTCTCATTTCATTCAAAGAAAAAAAAAAGGTAAATTTAAAATTTAAAGATAATGGTGAAATTCTGAGGAGATCGGAAATGCGATATTTGGAAAATATCTACATGTAGGGGATAGGAGACACAATTATGGCGCAAAACACTTTTTTTTTCACATGCAGATTGCATGGAACCGCCAAATGACTTCATCTGACGACTACCATTTAAAGTGAGAAAGAAAGATAATGGTTATTTTTTTTAAAAAAGAAAAAAGACCTACAAATCTCATTCGTTAGATGATTTTATTCAACAGTTGAACAACTATTCAGTACATACTGAATAACATGAATTGAAAAAGGGAGAAGATAAGAAGTGGGACTGAAGATCTTTTTCCATGAGGTAGAGGCTAGACTAGAGGTAGCACATCGTCGTCTCAATGGAGTCGTGAAAACAACTACTTCAATTTCAACAGCAACATCTATTGTTTCATCAATTTCTGCATTTGACTTTTAATTTAGTAACCATATATGCTAACATATGGTACGTAGATTAATCAAGTCTTCTAAGTAGTAGCAGGTCCGAACTAGAGAGGTAGGGTGACACTGTTAAAAATGGATTTGTGTTTAATTCAATCCCTTAAAAGGTACCTCAAGAGGGGAGGATTGTCCAAGTCTTATATATTGCAAATATGCACACAAACTAGTCGATGTGAGATCTTTAACACCCCCTCACGACCAGGGGTGAACATCTGCACCGTGAACAATAATAGGAGCCCAATATCGAACTAGGCGGCTATACTATACATTAGTAGGAGGAAAGTGGAGAGGTGATTGATGATGAACATATGTAAAAATAATGTGGAATAGCATTTGTGAGTACGTATTTGGTTACAAGGTTGTAACATCATGAAAGGAGGGCCTTTGATGTTTTCTCTCAAAATTATTAGTACAACCAATTAAAAGAGGAGGCCCTGCATTTCTTGATGTTACAGGACCATCATTTGTTGCACCAACCTTTTTTCATCCTGGCCTTTACCTTAATTGACCCAGGACCATACTGCGTTTAACTAACTCATCAAGCATAGTGTTATGTTAGTTTGATCTTCGCTCCGAAGGTATGTAGAAGTTCGATTCATATCAAGTGTATGAGTCATCTCTTTCTAAGCTGTTGGTGTACACACAAAATTAAATGGGTTCAATTAAAATATATCTTACGAATCTTTCACTAACTTTTAAAAAAAAAGTGGGACTTTAGGGTTGGAGCTCAATCCTTTTTCTTTACCTTAATTTGTCTCCATACTACTATATATCTCTCTGTCTTAGGTGATCACATTTCCATACTTTAACTATCGTACTTGCATTCTTCTTCGGCAAACCCAAATTCCTTACCGAACTAACCTTTCTATTTAGGGTTAAAAAAGCGGGTCACTGGCATGAATCCGGTCTCGTGAAACTGGCCCACCACATTCTCACATGAATTGGAGTAAAATCTACCTACAAAGTAAGTCCCGTCATAATTCATGTAAAAGGGATGTAAGACCAGTCCCACAAAACCAGTACTATATTAGAATTTTCCTAAGGGCAAACTACTCAGTCATTTAGTGCACGATCGATGAGTGTAGAGTTGCATGAAAATTGAAAACCCGCATAAACAAGCACTTGCTACATTAGGGGTATTTAGAGTCACTCAATTTTAGAACCATTCTTATAAGACTAACCGCGCAACTCTCACATGAATTGAGCATAGCCTATATATACAGTTGTATCCCGTCCAATTCATATCGAGAACTGTGTAGCCAATCCCAAAAGTACAGTACATTGATTTTTTCGAGTACTTGGTACACATTAGAAATATTTGAATGATTTTATTTCTGTTTGCTTGAAAAAAAGGTTTGTGTTGAACATTTTATAATAAGTACTAGATATAAGGTTAAAACAAGATCTTAGTATTTTTTTTTTTTTTTTTAAAAAAAAAATCTCAAGACCGTTGGCTTAACGTGTATTTTCTTTTTTTTACTTTCATGAATAAAATTATATTTTTAAAAAAAGTAATTCATACACATATTATTTAATCATATGTAAATATAAGTAGTAATTAAATTTATTTTATAAGTTTGCCTTCTCCTCTACTTAAAGAAAACTTCTCAAATAGGAAAATATTTGGACCTCCCTCCTCTCTATAGGATCTCAAAAACACAAATAGAATCAAGTCATAACTAAAAAATATATCTTTAGCTCGACGATGTTTATTACATGTAAAGTTATTTTATTAACATGCTAGATAAATATATTAAAAGATTAAAAGTCACGTCCATGCTTGATTTGTGGCTGATTTCATAGTTTGCAACAGTAATGATTCCAAAGGGGGAGAAAATTGTATGTCCCAGAACCATGTCTCATTTTATGTCCTACCACTAGAAATGTGCCACATATCCACTTAGAGAATAAGAGGTAGAATGAAAGAGAAATTAGGAGCATGTTGTAATGCAGGAGATGATTGTGTTATGGATAATTAGAAATGTGACACATTTTTAATGGTGGGACAGAATTTCGGGACAGACGATTTTATGGCCTACCATTTTTTGAAAAAATGGTTTTATTGTAGTGTAAAATAATAATTCACCCTTCAAAATAAGTTTTTTCCTAGCAATACACATGCTGTCCCTAATTGGTAACAAAATCATCACATGGTGTTTTACCTTTTACACATGTAGCTGCTTCTTGATTATTAATTAGTAGCATATTTTACCTTTTCCTCTCATAGGGAGGATTGAGAATATGGAGTACAATGCATAAAAGAATATATCTCATTAATTCTCAATACCAATTCACTTTTCCAAACTTACTGTGGAAATGACACACGGGTTATGATGCATAACCTTTTTTGTTTATACTGTACGTGTTTTTCTTAAAAGATGAAAGCGTTTTCAAAAGAAAATTAAATATTATTTCTTAAAAAGATTTAGTCGTCAAATTTTACGTTCAATAGTCGAATTTGTTTCAAACGTATTGAAATTAAAGCGTTCTAGTATAGAGCTGGAGTGATGGATATATGAACCCAATGATCAAGTTCTCACCCAAATATAGATATGAAAGCTCCATGTCTCCATCCTCCCTGGCCCCATTCATCATCGTGATTCCCCTCTCTTTGCACAAATAAAACGAGCCAAACGGATCCCTAACATATCCCCTCCCTCCCCTAGAGATTCTTCTGCATATAGTGTTAGTGGTTGTTCCAAAGGTAGCTTTCTTTGAGATTTTAAGGTCTGGTGTCATAGTTGTGAGATGGAGTTGTCGCCCGCTTGGAATATGAAACCTCTAACGCCCACCGATTAAGAGCGAAAAAGTTAGGGTGTCGAGACCTATATATTAATTCATATATTATCAGAAGTTGGATAGATTTAATCTCACGGTTAAATATTTGAATAGGTGAATAACCATTAAACTATATATTGAGATCTATTTTTTAGCATATGTTAATGCATTATCAGCTATGCTGGGATGAATTCGATCGAATCGTTAAGTATTTAAATAAGTGAATAATTTGTAAATTATGTGTTAAGATCGATTTTTTAGTATTTGTTTATGCATTATCAGCCATAGAAATCCGTTTCATCTTATGCCTAAGTATTTTAATTCGTAAATAGCTATTTAGGAGTTCGAAAAATAAAAGATATAACTATTTAAACTATGTTAATAACTATTTTCGCACGTTAAATAAAAAATAACAACCAAAATTATGTGAGTATAGATACTAATAAAAGTGAGTCTCAACATCAGAAGTGGGACCATCTAATGTTCTTACCATATTGTAGGACCCTTGAAAAACTTACCCTTCTTTCTTAGGTAGTCGGTTGGTTGGTTCTTCTCGAAGCTAGAGGCCCTACACTAAAGTACTACCTCCATTATTAAATATAAGACTTTCACTAAATATTATAAAAATTTAGAAAGTATAAATTAAAATGTTATTTTAATCAAAATATTAATATCACTATTTTAAATAGAGTTAGTGATATACAAATACTACCTCCATTCCTAAATATAAGATTTACATTACATGTTGCGAAAATTAAGGAAGCAAAAATTATGATTTTTTTAATTAAAATATCAATATTATTATCTTAAATAAAATTTGTATGTCACTAACTCTATTTAAGAGAGTAATATCGATATTTTGTTTAAAAAAAATCCTAATTTTTCCTTCCTTAATTTTCGCAATATGTAATGGAAGTCTTATATTTAGGAATGGAGAGAGTATTATTTAAAAGCGTAATATTAATATTTTGATTACAAAAATATCGTAATTTTTGCTTCCTTAATTTTCGCAACATGTAATGAAAGTTTTATGTTTAGGAATGGAGGGAGTACATTACTGGCCTTGATACCTTAAACTTTTTTCATGCATTTTTTTTGGACCTTCATGTTCCCCTAACACTTCTTAGATTCATATAAATGTACATAATTCCCCCCTTTAACCTTTTCATTTATAGTGTTGTTAAATACCTTTTCTATAATCTCTCTCTCTCTCTCTCTCTCTCTCTCACACACACACACACACACAAAGATTCTAGTGTTGTTCTTCATCAAGTAGTACTACTGCTGTGCATAATGCCAGAAGAAATCATGAATATTTCTGTAAATGGTGAATCTCAGGTTCCTCCTGGTTTCCGTTTCCATCCAACCGAAGAGGAACTTCTACACTACTATTTAAAGAAGAAAGTAGCCTCCAAGAAGATTGATCTTGATGTTATCCGAGATGTTGATCTCAACAAGCTTGAACCCTGGGATATTCAAGGTTAATTATTTATTATTAATTATTATTTTACCCCTCTATTAATTTGTTGATCAAAATAAAATTGTACATGTTTATACATTCCTCTGAGTCTCACTCTAGGAATAATTTGTTTCGCTATCTTTTTTTTGAAAATTACCTAAAATTTCAACTATGAAATAAAAATATAAAGTGATTTTCAATTTCTAAATTGTAGTAATCAACCTCCCAATATTTAGCGGCTCATTACTACTTTAACTAGTCCTCCTGTTTCTCAAACGAATCTCTTAGTTGTTGAGAATGTTGATCAAAATGGCTATATAGGACATACTCAATAAAACTTACATGTAAGCTAGAGATGAATATGCCTACTAGCTGGAAACACATAAATTATATGTGACCGGAATCTAAATTATGTTTTGTTTTGTTTTTTTGGCAGATAAATGCAGAATTGGGTCAACCCCACAGAATGATTGGTACTTTTTTAGTCACAAAGATAAAAAGTACCCGACCGGAACTCGGACAAACCGGGCCACTGCAGCTGGATTCTGGAAGGCAACAGGTCGGGATAAGGTCATTTACAGCAACTCTAAAAGAATTGGAATGAGAAAAACTCTAGTCTTCTATAAAGGTCGTGCCCCTCATGGCCAAAAGTCGGATTGGATCATGCACGAGTATAGACTTGATGACAACACCCATGATGTTTATGTGAGTGTAATTTATTACTATCACACTATTGTTTCCATTTATAATTGACTATTCCTTTTTTTTATTATTACAAAGAATAAGAGAAAAATTATATATATGTATATGAACTATTTTCACTTCTCTTTCTATCAATAAACTTTTAATATTTTGTTCTTTATGTCCTTAAACTATTTTCGAGTTGCGGCATTTGTCGAGTTAGTATAAAATTGGTGATTTCGGGCAAATTTTGATAACGTATTATGCACATGTTGTCGGCTTTAAAGGCATTTATGTTCATTTAAGTTCTTAATTGAACAGAGACATGTGTCGAATACCCGATCAAAAGTGGTCGAAAACTACTATAGTATCACACTAAATTGACAACAGCCACCCGAAAACAGTTTAGTAATAGTAAACGTTAAAATAAAAGTTCACTGACAAAAAAAAAGTTTATATACACACAAATAGTTTTCTCATATATTGAATTCTTAACTAATATACTGTTGTGAATTATCTAGGCTTGTGGTATGGTAGGAGAGTTGAATTCTGAAGAAGGTTGGGTTGTTTGTCGAGTATTCAAAAAGAAGAATTACCATAAAGCAATAGAAAGTTCCCAAAATTACTCTTCCATTCCAATAGACTCGGGAAGTTTAGCGACCAAAGATGGTGTTCTTGATCGAATCCTCGTATACATGGGAAAATCCAACAAACAGGAAAACACAACTCAACACCTTCAAGTCGAAGATACAATGCAATTCATTAATACCCCGATGAGTGGCCTCGCCACGTCAGACGCTAAATTCATGCATCTTCCTAGGTTGGAGAGTCCATTGCTCCCAAAAAGTTGTAGCTCCGTCTATAACTATAATAGTTTTGGAACGTTTAATTGTGACTCTTCGATAAAAGATATAATAAGAGAATTCGAACCTTCGTATACAAAAGATGTCGATCCAAAGACTGTATCGGTGAGTGACTGGACTACACTTGACAAACTCGTGGCTTCCCAACTAAACGGTCAAGTAGATCATGATGAGGAAGAAGTCTTTTGCTTTCCGGGTATTAATGATACTAACGAAGGATATATAACAACTGGCCCACATCCGACCCGGTCCATTAGATCACACCACCAAGCCCTTCAAACTCAAGTCTATGGTGGTGAGGTTGACTTCTGGAGCTTCGCGAGATCATCTTCATCATCCTCATCTGACCCATTGTGCCACTTGTCAGTATAACTAAACAACCTACGAACTGAAGATACTGTAATACTATAGTAATAGTAGTATTATAATACCTTTCTTTTTTAAGGTAAAAAAACGGAAAAATAATCTTCTGTCCCAAATTCCTATCAGGCTCTCTGTCACACTAGTAAAAAATTGCCACGTGTTTACTTTTCCTTGTGAGTTTTACCATTTCTATTAATTTATAGATTTTTTAATAAAAAGAACTAACATGCGACAGCTTCTTATTAATAAAATAGAAAATGAAACACGAAATGAGATAGAAGATTCTTTTCTGTCAGAACTGGGTTTTATTTGATACATATGTATAGTATATATATGTACACACGAATCATTATATATATACTGAACTTTATGGACAAAATAAATGGAATGAACATATCTGTATTGGATGGAATCGTCAACCACAATATCTTTAACGATCAATAACGTTGTCTTCCATTTTCAGCAGTAGTTTGGATGATTGCTATGATTTCTTGTCTTAACTTGAGTTTGTACTGAAGAGAATTATCTTTTACAAATTCAAGAAAAAGATGAGCCAACTTTTTACATAACGTACGTAGTTTGGCTTGGTCCCCTACATATGGATAGTTTTGATGGATCATTGAATTAAAAATCTGGGATCAAATTTAAATTAAGAAGGTATAAATGTCACATTAAATTCTAACAATCATTTACATTTTATACTTTTTTATCCTTGTTTGATCCAAATTTTTTTATCCAACAATCATTATAGTACAAGATAATTTTAATTTTTTTTACAGTTTTCAATCTTCTATCTCATTATTATCTTATTTATATCATTCATTAAAAATTGTTACGTGCTCTACTGTTCTCTTTTATGATTTCACTATTTCTCCTTTCTATATTTTGTAAAAGAAAAATATTTCACGTGATAATTTAATAACGGGACATGAAATTTCAGAAATTGATTATTACGGCCTGTCAATGTTACACTACAGACGTATGTTCGAATTTCCTTGTTGTGTAGAGCTCTATAATTCATGACCGCTGAAATTCAGATTAGTTTAAAAAATAAGGATATATGCCTGACACTCTATAGAGTAACAAACCAAAAAAAATTGAGACCGAAATTGAACGTAAAATGAGACGGAAGATCTAGATATGTTAATTGCCACGTAAAGGAATATATATATATATATATATATATAGTGTTTGTTGAAACTATAATTTGTATGTTGAAAATTCGAAGAATCGAGAGGGGCCCTTATTCAACGAGAAAAGGTTTGATACTTTTTACTGGGAGAAAATCGTCTGTCCCAAAACTTGTCTCCTTCCCTATTCCACTATTAAAAATATGTTATATGTTTCACTTAAAGAATAAAAGATAAGAGGAGAGAGAAATTAGGAGTATGTTGCAATACAAGGAGATGGTTGTGTTATGCATGATTAGACATGTGTCACATTTTTAATTGTGAAATAAGAAAAGTGATGGAATTTCAAAACAGACGATTTTATACCCTTTTTTACATAATACGATCGAATATTTGTCTCCTGGCCCTAGTTGGATTTAGTGATGCTTTCATACACTAATATACAATTAGTCAAAATCGCAAATTATGCTACTACTATGCTTTGCTAGGATTGCCTTTTTTAATTCTCGTAAGCCTTACGTAATCCAACTCCTTGGGAAACAATTAATTACGTAACCAGAAATATCAAATTTATGTAATAACTGTATCATCTCACTATTTTATAGGCTCCTTGGATAATTAAAAAAAAAAAGTAAGAAAATTATTTTGATACGAAGGGGAAGGGGTAGGTTCGAACAGGGAATAGTCCCGAGCCGGAAGGGGATATGCTCGGCAAATAATCGTACGTACCCGTTCGTATATTTATTTTTGTGCTCAATCAATCATAATTCATCATGTGTATATATAATTAAAAAAAAAGATCACATGGCGAATTCTTATTGGTTGGGCACAAAAATGAGTAAACAGACGTGTACAAGCGATTTTCACCCTGATACGCTCCATAGGGCTACCTTCTTTACCCAGAGTTAGAAATTATTCTATAATTTTCATTTTTTTAAAGAAATTATATAATGTTTACCATAAAATAATAAAGAATGTAATCAATACATCATGTTGGATCAAGTGGTGAGAGCTTCATCTCCTTAACCAAATTATATAATGAGAATGAAAATTGCATTGTTGGAAAAATCACCCTAAATGTCTTGCAGTATTTAATCTAGATTAGTTGATTTGCAAAACACGTACATAATACCCGATGTCCAAGACAAAAAAAAAAATGTAGAAAGTGTCATCAAGGATGTCTGCTTAAACTGATGAATCCCCAGCTCAATTAGGTCAGTCCGGATTAGACTTCCAATTCAGCCAAGTCCATTGTCATCCCTATCATCGACCTAACTAAAAAATACAAATAAAAATACCATAAACTCTGAGCATAAAAATGTTATAATTGGGGTGTGATACCAAGAATGGTGTAAGAATTATTACATCGGATCTAAAGTGCTAAATAATTACACGAGTATTTACATAAATAGATTAATATCTTAATCTCTAATGCTACCATTCCTATTGATTATTGTTTTTTTTTTCCTTTCAATGGGACTATTGATAATTGATGTGTTTAATTATTCTTAAAAAAGAGGAATTATTCTGTCGTTGAAATTTGAAAATGACAACGAAACGTAGTGGGTGGGTTGGGATAAAGAATCATCGTACGACAAACTTTGCTTTTTTTCATGGTGAGATGTCTCTTCCATTGGGCCTCGGCCCTCATTATATTGCCCAAGACTAGTTTATTTGGACAATGCCACAGAATTTAGGGTTTGAGCAAAGAGTTTATACTGGCCCACACATGATAGCAGACTCTCTAATCGCATTACTCCATTCTCTGGCACAATTATTATTTTTATTATCTAAAACATTAAAAAAGATACACCAATATTCAAAGTATTATTGGTTCGATTAATCCGGTTTGTAAGGTACTTTAGCCAAACATCCAATAAATTGTCACTCTATGCACCAGAAAGGGATCGAAGTATCAACATTTAGTTGAGAGGCTTCAATCACATTACTTTATTCTCTCAAACAATTACTATTTTGGTCGACAGGTGTTCTTCAAATAATGACCAGACTAATCCTGCTAGAATATGAACATGATAAACTTGACAATTGAATATTAAAATTGCCCCTAGGTGACTCGAATATGTGACACTTCCCTGGACAAGACCTGAGGATTGAAGGTGAGGCAGGTAAGCTAAATCAAACTGTCTTGCTACAATTACTATGCACATGCTATCCCTATAAAGTTGAATCACATGATTGTCGTAGTATATGGAGTTCATGTGCATAGGGAAGTGTTATTGTGAAAGAATGCCACAGAAATCTTCTTGAAATAGCTTATGCTTGTTTAAAGCAGGAAAGCTCCAGCCATGGACAGCACTCATTTCTCTAATGAACAGAATCACTACCGCATATAGTATTTATTATATAAAATCAGGCCAAGCAGGTAACAGAAAACACAAACACAGTAGGATAAACAAGCATAACGTAGTTATCCACGCGATTTTTTTTATATGAACAATGTAATTCAGATTTATCCACATCAGATTTTTTCTCTCCTGATGTGTATAAGAAAAACCGATCTGCACTCAATATATAATTCAGACAAGTCTTTTATGGTAAAATTCATTTGCTCAATGGGCTTCATGAAGAGAAATTTTCAGGACCAGCAATTGTTTGAATGAAAACAATCATGAGTTTGTAAATGACTCTCGGGTTCTAGCTAAATTCCAACTTTTACAGAACAGCTTACATATGACTTGTGAGGAGCACTGATATCACATCACATTCTCTATTTCAAATATGCCATGGGATCTAGGAGTACAATTTTCCTTATATTTCTCTACTGTTAAATAGAGCCCCTTAAAGATTTGAGGAGCTCCACAAGAGTAGTAATAAACAAATAACCAAAGCTACAGCTACCTATAATATTAACATGCAATCCATCACTCATACACCTAAAAGACGGGAAACTCGCGGTTCAGCGTCTTCTCTTCTACGGAGATCTTTGCATAAACATGGCCCTTTTTAGTTTTGCGAGTTTGAGGGTGCTGAAAATATACTTTTGGCAAAAGGGGCTTCAACTTGATTAGTAAGAATTGCACTATGGAATTGCTTCAAGCCCTGTGGCGCCATTTCAGGACTTTCACGGCAGTAGCAGCAAGATGAATCAACGATCATATAGACCATTAGATTCATACTGCCATGGCAGCCCAATAAAACTCGTGAAAGTAGGAACATTCTTCTACACAAGGATCATACCAGAAGTTCTATAACAGAATTTGGGCATATCTTACTCGTAAAAGGAGCATTTATATATCCAGGTCAAGGAAGGCTAGCACAGTTGACACAGTACTTTTGACTCGGAATAATACATCCTAGATTCGACACCTCGGAACCATAGATCCTAGATTAGACACCCATACCTGAATAACTTAAGTCAATTGGTCTATCTGTTTCCTCGACAGTTCATGATACTTCTTTAGCATTGAAAGTGATATGCACCTCTAACAAAGGCATCTCCTTCAATACCAAGAATGTCATATTTAGGTCCTCTACTCTAATCAACAAGACAAGACAACAACCACAGATAATCTTAAAGTCTCTCTATATTATCTTTAAGTGTCAAAAGATATAATATCATAGTTTTTCTCTAGTCTTGTTAAATTTGACTATGAATTCTCAACTCTTCTTGATTTCTACAAGCCAAAAGGAAGTATTCTACAAGTTTTTTTCTCACCATTCATTACCAAAAAGCAAGAACCTCAATTTATTATCAAGAAACATAGACGAAAGGATGCTTTACAAATTACAACCAAACCATTTACCAATTACATTCCACGAGATCGCATTTTTCACCTTTCCCCAAACAGAATTCATTTTCACCAAATACAATTATAAAGAAAGCACTTAAATGTATAAAGTAATTAAATTTACATACATTAAGTTCACAGGAACAAAAGTTTCGAATAATCTAAACTGCATTATCATATATGGCAATATCATTATATCATACATCTTATCAAGTTGATAACTTAGTAGGGGTCAGGGAGAAAAGCGAAATTTAAAAAAGGAGGGGTCTTTGATTACCTCAACCTATAGTAAGAATACAACAAACAGCATTATTCGATAACACATAATTTCAGCTGCAAATGGGGCATAGTACCAACCCATTCTCATTACAATCAGTGCATCTCACCACCACGGTCCTATCTCGTTTCTCAACCATCATTTCTTCCTCGACCGCGATCACCATCTTACAACTTCCATTACACTTAAAACAAGGCAAGAATCTAACACCACCACATCCTTCGCAAACATAACCACCACTCTTAATTTTCGGCAATCCCTTAAGCAATTCCCCCAAACCTCCTTCTTCTAAAACTCGCATAACTTCCTCGACTCCGCCTATATATCTCCCATTTATAAACACTCTTGGAGGCACCATTTCACTACTATTATCTTTCCCCTTCATTAATTCTTTCAATTCCTCCTTAAACCCTTGATCCATCGAAATATCCCTCTCACAAATTACAAACCCTAATCCCTCAATTGCTGACCTAACGGCATTACAAGCTTCAAATGTTTTCCTAATTCCCCTCAATGTAGTTGTGTAAATTACCACTTTACCCTCCCCATTTGGAGGACACAGCTTTTCATAACTATCAAGAAGTGAACTTTTTGGAGCTGCTAAAACGACATCGTATTTGTTGATCAGAGGGAATTTTGGGTTTTCGAAACTGTCGAGAGGCGACGAATTTCTCGGAGAAACTAAAACGACATCGTCTGAGTGTTTAATTGGTGTATTGATCAGTAGTAGGAGATTTGGGTGTGAATTCTCTTTCCTAGGATTTGGGGGAAGAGGAGAAAGTCTGAAGCTATGGTCAGCGAGAGGGGTAGAATGGGAATCGAGACCGGCCATGAGTTCCCATGAATTGATGATTTCTGGTTTGGAAGGGAGTGGTGGGGACGGGAAAAGTGAGCCGAGGGTGAAACGAGGAGGTGGAGTGGGGGCCACAGTAGGAGAAGAAGAGGAAGGGGGTGATGGTGGTGGTGGTGGTGGGTCCAGAGTTAAGAGGCCGTAGGTGGTGGAGGTTAGAGAGACAATGTGGTGGCCGAAGGCGGCGGAAGAGCCGCCCATTTGGGTGAAATCGTCGGCGTCGGGGTGGCTGAGGAAGGTGGATGAAACGCAGCCCATTGATGATGAAACGGTGTCGTGGTGGTGGTTTGTGAATCTGAGGAAGGAGATGGAGTTGGGAGTCAGAGTGAAGGAATGTGGAGTGGGACTGGTCGTGCGTGATGAGGACAAAAGCTGGATTCGGGGAGTGGGTCCTACTCCCATGAGGAGTGTGACGTGTTTGGGTTGATTGGATTTGAATTTTCAAATTCCATGGTGAATGGTACTTATTACTTTTAGCGCCCAAAATTGTTTGGTTTTGTATTTTGAAAGGGGAGAATTGTAGTCCTAGTACACAAAATAGGACTATTATAATATTAGTATTAAAGAAATTTCTTCAAATTTTAGTAGAAACTCGAGAACATGCCCAAATTCTTTTAGGAGATAAAAAAAGTCTGAATCAGGAATATAATTTGTTTCTAAGTATTAGATATTCAAGAAAATCGTATGGATAAAAATGTATTATTTTTCTTAAGAGCACGAGAAAGAAATAATAACTGACATTACCATAATCACAATGTACTGTCAGCCTAAAAAGGAAAAAAAAAATAGTTTATGAGAAAAGACTAGTCTGATTTCTATGTGGAATAACTTTTTTTCAGTACATACAAAACGCCTCAAAACATGTATTTTTAGGCTTAGAATAGGTGTCTTAAAGGCTCAGAATAGGTGTTTCGTACGGTAAAAATAGAATAGGTGTTCTGACTGCTCAAAACAAGTGTTCATTTAAAATCTATATTAACCGTCAAAATTTTAATCCAACGAATGAGAGAAGTTCCGCACGTGTGGAATTAAGCGTCAGAAAAAAACATATTTTAAATAAAGCAATTGGATGGAGTTCCAACCTCAAATTGAAATTAATATTAACTCATTCATTCTCTCACGATTAATTTAATTTTTTCATAAGTCAAAAATAATTTAAAAATAATAATATAAACTCTATCTAATTCCACTCAAAGAGATGACAGTGGTGGTGGGAAGTGATGGATATAAGGTGAAGAAAATGAATGAAATAGAGAAAAATTAAAAGAGTAGTGTTAAGTGATTAAAATTTTAGCCAATTAATTAGTTAAAATATCACAAAATTTCTTCTACTAACATGAGGTAAATAGTGTTTTATTTTAAATTTTAACAAATTTTGCTTAGCCATTAATCATTTTACAAGTTTAGAGTTAGAGTAGTGTAAGTATCTTTACTCTTTAAAAGTGGTACATATGATAAATTTATTTTTCGGGCATTACTCACATTCTCACACATTCCAATTTTCAGCACATAATTTCTCAATTTGAACTACGTATTTTATTTTATAAATATCTTACTTTCACTAATAATGCACTTAAAATTGATAGATGTCGCTTTGAAATCGTAACTATAACAGCCAACTCTAAAGTTAATTTTTTTTTTAGTTTTTTCCGAATTATTCAAAATTTAGCTAAGGTCGGGCCCAGGGGATCAATTTCATCTGCAAACCAAACGAGACTTTGTATATGGACTAGGATGGTGATTATTGGATCAAAATTTTAAGGATCAAACTGGGATCAAATATACTAGAGCTATGTTAAATTCCATGAATACCCTTATGCAAATTAGGGGTAAACATCTGTTATATCTCCCCAAAAAAAATTCCAAATAATTGCATTTATCCCAGACCAGCCGCCAAATAGTTCATTGAAAATTTACTACAATTCATCTTCCAACACAATGTAGATGGCATGCCAGCAGACCAAATGATTCCATTAAGTAGACTTCAATTTTCTTTTCAAAGTGAATAATAGATGAATTAATAACAACAAAGAGATCCAAGAGGCAATACATATTCATTCTCCATTTTGAGATAGACAAAATCTTGAAGAAGAGCATTCCTGTAGAAATTCGAAGGGCATTATGGAGAAAATTTCGAATGGATGATGTATATGACTCAAATAGCGAAAGGCAAATTGAGAATACTAATGGGGAATCAGAATTTGGTAATGATGAACTGAATCCAATTTGTGTGTCTGGTGATAGTTATGTAGAAGACCATAACATCGATTACATAAGTGAAAATACTAATGGCGCATCAGAATTTGGTTATGATGAACTGAATCCAATTTGGGTGACAGATGGAGATCAACAAAATGTTATAGAAGATGGAAATTCAAAGGTTCCAACAGTTGGTCAGCATTTCAATACAATTGATGAATTGTTTTTTTTTTTTTATCAAGAGTATGCAAAGGAAAATGGGTTTAGTGTGGCAAATAAATCACTTGTAAAAGGTATTAATAATATTAGGCAATATCAAACAATAAGCTGTGAAAGAGGTAGAAAATCGACTGCCACTCACTCTTCCAAAAGAATCAACTGCCCTGCACGTATAAATGCCATTCTCAGAGATAATGAAAAGTAGAAAATTTCAAAAGTAGCCACAACACATAACCATGAACTTGATCCTTCAATGACAAGGTTTATGGAAGGTCATAGGAAGGTAACATCTGCAATAAAGAGAAAGCTGGATGCAAATGATGTTGCAGGTATAAGGCTAAGTAAAAGTTATAAGATGATGGAATGTCTAGTTGGAGGGCCGGAAAATATGGGTTGTATGCCAAGGGATTGTCGAAATTATATAGACAAAAGAAGAAGGTCCAAACTGAAAGATGGTGATGCAGAATGTATAAGTAGATTATTTCAGAAAATGCAAGAGAAAAATGCTGATTATGCAGAATTCCATGATGTTGTGAGTGTAGATTCTACATATCTTTTGAATCGTTACAAAATGCCTTTTGTGACGATAGTCGGTGTTAATCATCATGGACAATCGATATTGTTGGGATGTGCTCTCATTTCTCATGAAGATACCGAGACATATAGATGGGTTTTTAACACATGGCTTACTGTAATGGGTGGACAAGTTCCAACGGCCATTTTGAGCGACCAGTGTGAAAGTATCGGCAATGCCATAAAAGAAGAGATGCATTACACGACACGTCGATATTGCATATGGCACATCTTATGTAAACTTCCAGAGAAGTTTAAGAAGGTTCATGATAATGTTCAAGCAAGAAAAGAATTCAAGGCTTTGGTTTTTGCTAGCTTATCCATCTCAATGTTTACTTAACTATAGTTAACTAAAATTCGAGTCGAGCTCGAACATAGAAATGTGCTCGCTTGTTAATCGAACAAATATAAGATGTTCAAGAACTCGTTAGTGTGTGTGTGTGTGTATATATATATATATATATATATATATATATATATTGTTTGTTTGTTTGTTTGTTTTATATGATATAATATAAATATTTTATTATTTTTATTATAAAAATAATATTTATTGTTTCTCTCTATATTTTGTTAATTCTAATTCTATTTTGTTTGTTTATCAAAGTAATTAGAGAGAAATTAGTTAAACGAGCTCGAGCTCAAACTCGGGCGATTTTTTTTTGAAAAATACAATTTTTTAAAGCAAAACTATTCAAACTCGAATTATTTTCGAACCGCCAAACGAACGAATATGAAGAAAAATTCAAACTTGAGTGAAAAACAAGCGACAATATTCAATCTATATGGGGCGTTTACAATGGAAAAAAGTTACAAGGACTGAACCAAACTCTCTTGCTTGCTTGAAGTAGTGATTTTGTAAATAAAGGAGACAGTTCTTTGGAACTCGAAATTCGAAAGTTTTTTGGGATTGGACAAGTTATGATGTCCAATGAGAAATCACTTTTGAAATTTAAACATATAAATTTTTTAAATTTGTAAGCCTAAAATCTGTAAGGGTATTAAGATAATTTTACGTAATGGTTTGATTAGATAGTTACAAAAATACCATTTTGATCCAACAATCATTATTGTATGGACTATGCGAACGTGATTAAAAAGCTCCCGGCTCCTATGCGGGATAGCTTTTTGTTCCGCACATGTGAGACAAATTACCAGCCGTCGGATGAAATTTTTTAATGATCTAGATCTGGAGACAATTTTTTTTTTAATATTTTAAGTCCAGCCAACAACTTTTCTCTTTTTAAATTTGGGCCGTTCACATTCCATCCGCACGTGCGGAACAATTCCTATTCCGCGTAGGAACCGGACTGGATTAAAAACCCGACATGAAAACGCCACTTTCGCTAAGGAAAAAGAAATTAGAAAATCCAAGAAAGAAAAAAAAGTAGAATTCAAAGAGAAACAAACATGGCCCCACATGATCTCCGTCGACCTTTCAAGAGACCAGCCATCTCCGACCAACAACGCCGCCGTGAAGCCTCTTTACGCCGGCAAGACGAGAATCGAGAAGAAGCTAAGCGCAAAGCTCGTTCTCTAATCTCCACCGTCCTATCCTTTCAATCCGAGCCGCCAAAATCATCCCCTTCAAACGAGCCGGAATTCGAAGAAATTGAGGTCGAAGAAACTGAAGAACATAATTCATCTACGAATGAGATATATGATGTTCTTCAAGCATCTAAATTTAGAGGACAAGAAGCTCGTCGGTGGTTTGCTAAACAGATTATGCTCCCCGAGTGGATGATTGATGTTCCTGATAACCTAAGCTCAGATTGGTTAGTTTTCGATTTTTCTTATTATTTTCATATTGCAGTTACTTCTATTGGCTTTTTGTTTGAGAATTTCTGTCTCGCGATTGTAAATTTCGAGATGGAGATTGTGCACAAACGCACTCTCCTTACTAGTGAATCTGGTCTATAAAAATGCTATATTTATTATAAACCCTAGCTTGCATCAATTCTATAAGCATATCCAGAATGAAAGCTTGGAAACAAGCTTCTGTGACTGATAATAGGAAAGTGAATTTTCTCCTAGAGCTGTAATTAGAACCGAATGTTTGCGAACAAGTTCGTGTTGGAAATTGGTTTGTTCGACTAGTAATCGAACCAATGTACTGAACACAGTTTTATAATTTTTAAGTAGGAAACCTCCAACTACAGTAATCTGAACGGATAGTCGAGCTTTAGAACAGCTCGAACTCGAACACTCAATTGGTTCGGACAGCTCGTGAGAGATAAATGAACAAACACTAACAAATTTCGAATGATACGAACGAATCCGGATGCAATTTAAAGTTCGGTTCGTATTTGAACGAACATGAACATTGTTCGAATTCTAAACGAACCGAACTCGAAAATGCACTATTCGGTTCGTTCGTGTTTGAATACACCTCTATAAATGAGACGGAGTAGAGAAGTATTTTTAGTACATAACTTAAATATGTATCAGGTAATTTCAAGGTTTAAGTTTTTTGCTTTCCATAGGTATGTATTCGCGAGACCGGCTGGAAAACGATGCTTTGTGGTGTCTATCAATGGAACAACAATCAGTAGATTGCGCAATGGTACCATGCTCCACCGTTTTCCTTCTGCCTTACCTGGTGGTGCTAAGAATGCCCCTAGGTCTGGTCAATCTTCCTGCATACTTGACTGCATATTTCACGAGGTATATCATATGTATTGATCGTTGTTTGAATTTGATTGTTCGGCTCTGCTGAGTATTCACAATTTACTTCATAAAAGGATGAAGCTTTTATAGATGAATGATTGTGGAATCTAATGTAATGGTGCATTTTCCTCTGACTTGCAGCTGGACCAAACGTATTATGTCATTGATGCGGTATGTTGGGCAGGAACGTTATTATACGAGTGCACTACTGATTTTAGACTCTTCTGGCTAAACAGCAGGCTTGTTGAGGTAGGGGCTTGTGATGCTCCATCAACTTACCATAGATATAGATTCAGCACTCTTCCTGTTTACAACTGTGACCAAGAAGGCCTGCCCATAGCTTACTCAGGACACGTACCATATGTCAAGGACGGACTGTTGTTTTACAACAAGTGAGATTTTCATACTCTTGTACTATATTCACTTTTAAATTCTCTTGTTTTTCTCACCTTGCTTACTCAGGACCCGTGCCATGAAGTAGATGATTTAAGAAGTATTCTCCTGCACAAGCATTGATTGTTTATATTACTGAAACACAAATTTTTTGGATATCCGTGATATGTATTTCAACCACAAGAGATATACATGTTGATTTTCTTACTACTTTTACTATAGGTTTCTGTCTCATCTTTCATTAATTTAACCTTCTTCTTTGGGTTACTTACTTGGATTTTTATCTTAGGTATGCACATTATCAGACAGGAAATACACCATTAGTTTTAGTGTGGAAGGATGAAAAAGTGCAGTCAGTACGTTATTGACACAGATAGTACCGGACAAGTACCAAGTCAGCAACAGGTACGACTTCATTTATTTTTTCACCTATGCTTTTATTGGTTGAGTTCTGTCATCAGGAAAGAACTTCTATTTTTTATATCTGTTAAAGAGTTGCAATTTGGCAGTAAAAGTATTACGTTTGGAAAGGTTTTTCAATCTGGCTGAGTTCTGTCATCAGGAAAGAACTTCTATCTTTTATATCTGTTCAAGAGTTGCAATTTGGCAGTACAAGTATTATGTTTGGAAAGGTTTTTCAAGTGGAACTCCATAGATTGTAATTTAATGATTAAACTGCTGTTGGATAAGTGATTATAGTATTCACGGCTTACCACCGGATTTACATTCAAACTCAGCCGATGGTGAACCTTCTAACTCTAACTCTCATTTGGTTGAAACTGTAACAAAAAAATGCTTAATGGCACTTGGCAACACCCCACCCCCTCCCTCCTAATCCTCTAATACTATTATATTTTCTACTTGATAAGGCTAATCAGGCTCAGCTCGAATTAATAGCCAATTTGGTCATCAACGTATTTGTGCTTAGCCAATTTTATCCTTTTTAGCAAATTTAACTTTCTGAGTCCCCAATGTATTTACGGACTGCCAATTTCATCATTCCGTCTAAAACTTCGAAAAATCCCGTCAAATATGATGACATGTTCTAACGTTTCAGTTCCATTCTCTCTCTTCGTAGGGTATTTTCGGGAAAAAAAATTCTCTTTTCCATCAATCCTATAATCCGTCATTTCTCTTAACCCCATACAATAATTTTATCCTAAATCTGAAAATCCCCAAACCGTGTGTGGAGTTCAAGATGAAAATGAATGAGAAAATGGATAATTCAATTCATTGGCTCGTCAAGGTCATAGCAGCTAACTCAATGTACAGAATAAGCAAAACCATATTGGTTGAACATTGAAGGAGATGATGAGATCACAGATGAACAGATTTTCGTGAAGTTATCAATCACAATTGCAGATATATTTGCTTCTTGCTTTACCAATTTGCCGCGAATAATAACCCTCAAGTGTCAATGTGATGCTATTGAAGAGAGGGAGAGAAGCGTGGGAGAAGCAGCTCCTCTGCTTTTTGATACTGAAAATATTCTTGAAATTGTTCAACATCGTCAATTATCAGGTGCCATTCCTGATCAAGTAGTAGGTTGCATTGATGATGGGTGCATTTAAATCAAGAACAGGTGCACGATGCCTTCAGTTTCTCCATTGAGTCCTGAAGGAGCTGCCAACCCAGAAGCACAATTCCCTACATATATTTGTAAAGCAATTTAGTGCCATAATGGAATTTCTGGGGAAAAAAACCCAACATGATCTGGTTCAATTCCAGATTAGGGATTTTCAGATTTGGGGATGAAATTATGATATTGTTAAGGGAAATGACGGGTTATAGGACTAAGGGATGATGGTAATTTTTTTTCACGAAAATACCCTTCGAAGAGAGAGAATGAAACTGAAACGTTAGTCCATGTCATCATATTTGACGGAATATTTCAAAATTTTAGACAGAATGATGAAATTGGCAGCCCGTAAATACATTGGGGACCCAAAAGTTTAAAATTTGCTAAAAATGATGAAATTGGCTAAGCGCAAATACGTTGATGACGAAGTTGGCTATTAATTCGTCTCAGCTCATTGTTTCCAACAGTGATTTGCATGCTCTAATGGTGTCATGTGCTCTTTGGAAACTATTTCTGCTGCTCTGATATGAATCATTGCATTGGAGTTTGATCCTCTTTTATGGGTCTGTTTATTTAGGTGGTCTTGGAGCTCCTTGACGATGGGAAGCTTGCTACATCTGATGATCCTCCTGTCATATTTGGATGCTTGAATAAGGACTTCATCCAAGAGGTTTGTCTATATACTAGATAACTTGATGTGCATAATTTAACCTGTTTACAATGAAATCATGATTCAGTTTTTTTTTAGGGAAAAGTAGTTTCTTGATTGATATGTGAATATTTTTGTTTTCCTTTTCTTTAGTGGGGATGGTTGAATTGAGAAGTGAATGATCTAGGCTTGAGTCTGAATGTAGTACATGAGGTATTAATAGTAGAAGTGGATAAGTAGTAGATTATGAGTTATTATCAGTACAACTGGAGAGATAGAAGATGAGGCATGTAGTTTTTCCATTATTATGATATTTTCCCACTCATATGTCATTCAAAATCCTGTTGCAGTTTATACATCTTACAGTTATTTCTCTTTGTTTTTGTCGTGTGATTAAAATATCAGTTTTTAGTATTTTGATTCTTACTTTTTTATGGTTTGTTTAATCTTTAGAGAGGACTTCAATCAGGAATTCTTCTACGTTTTGCGGTTAACAATGATGGATTAAGTTTTGTTGATGGGAGGTTGGAGAGGGCTGATCTTCAATACATTGGCAAAGTCAATCGTTCCCGTACATTTGCAGATAGCTACTCGAAGGTAGATCCCGTTCTTACGTTGGTTTCAATTACTAATAACAACTCTCATTTCATGTGGTCAATACACTATTGGAGTGCCGTAGGTCAAGTTGACATCAGTAGAACCCTCCCTTGCTGTTAACACTTGTGTGATATACTGTCTTTCGAGTTCCAGTGCTAGTCCACTTCTTGACCACCCCCCCCACCCACCACAACCAAATTGTTTATTTTTTTTATAATGGATTATTCCGTGAGAGTGTAGGAAGATTCACATTTTCATTTCAGGCCTTTTATCATGGTGAAGATGGGAGCTTGTTTTGCTAAATGAGAGCTTGTTTTCATGTTTCAGGTTATGTTCCAGTACACCGTTCGGCATTCTCCTTTAAGAATTGAGCACCTATTTGCATCAATTGGATCTTTTGGTGAAGATGGGACTATGACACATGAAGTGGAGATGGTTGGCTGATTATTCTGTGAATAAGAAGCCACACACCTAGAAGCATTGGGCAAAATTCTATCATTGAAAACAATACTTGCTGTTGCGACAATCTCATGAGGAGCTTCACCTTCATCTTGAGGGGGGAAAAATGTGGTTGCTTTTGAAATGTAACTTTTTAGATTTTGTATAAGTAGAATTGTTTGCGAGATGAGACGTGAATGCTAAATGTAAAAGTTTGTTCGAAACAAAAAAAATTTGTTCTCTGTTTCGTGACATAACACTATCTATACTAGACCACAGTCTTTGATCAACCTGCTGCTTTTTGTTTAGTTGTTAGTGATGTAGAAACAAAGCTATCTCATCAGCTTAGTAAAACATGCACAAAGTTACAGTCAAGCATATCTTCAAACAATGCTGGAGATATTATAGCAGTGTGATTAAAAGGAAATCAATAATTTTAATTAATTTAAGAAAATTCCTAGGTAAAAATGTGCGAAGATTGTCTTATTTTTTCGATAAAATGATCAACAATGTAGTCTAATGCTAAACCTACATTTCTCGTTTAAATAGCTAAAGTAGTTGGTTGACAACCATCATGTACACAAGCAAGTACATCCCTGTAATCTCTTGAAATGGTGAAAGAATCATGGACCTTTCCATCGCGGCTTTTCTTGTACTCAAAAAGAAGGGAGAAGTGATTAAATGCTGTCATTTTGACGAATCCCCAATCGTAATCCTTATATATACTCCATCTTGTGTTAAGTGAGCTGAACTCCGACAAGTGAGCTCCTGCTCCGCCAACTACAACATGGATTGTTCCGTTCACTACCCCAGAGTAGTGTGATTTTTCAGAGTTGACACATCGACTCTGCAGCATTAGAAGAAGCTTAATATATGAGAACTAAGAAACAATGTTTGCAGTTCTAATCATACATCTAAAGATCACCCAGTATAAAAGAAATTTCGTGTATTTGTGGGAAGTCATGAATTTAGTATAAACCTGGTAAATGGGGCAACTTCTTTCATAGTTGTGGACATGACCGTAGAAAGCAATATCGACTTTGTACTTCTGCCAAAGCTTTTGTAAGCTTTCCCTACCCATTGGCTCTTCAAACGAACCTTCTAGGCCATAATATTTGTCTGAAGAATAACCAAGGACTCGATGTGCAGCAAAAATCAACCAAGGTTGCTTTTGCCTGTCTACTGATGCAAAACATTTCTCAATAAACTTGTATTGTTCAGAACCCTCTCTCCAATCATGTTCGCTGTCCGCTATGCAAAACCGAAACATGCCATAATCTGTTGAATACCTGTAAACACACAGAGTCGATCAAATTGGATGTCAACGAACTTCAGCTAGACGTCCTGTTAAGGTTTCTCTACTTCTCTATAGCATGTTTTCTCTAGCTTTTCTAGTAAGTAAAAAGTTGTTAGTCAACATTCATTTCATGATAAAAGCCTAAACTATTACGAATGACGAATCTCCTTATATGTGAGCTCCCAGCTTACATTAAGTTTTATTACGACATCTTGTTTAGGAAGGATAGGCAAAATTTACCAAAAATTTTTCTCTGTTCTCGGCAGGAACAAAGAAATAGTTCTGTGCTGGTACTCCACATTCTCCTCCAGAATCTGTCCCATCAAAGAAGGATCCTGAATCAGGCCAATCACGCTCATGATTGCCACTGTTGGAGGAGGTAAGAAAGGGAATTCTTTAGATTCGTGGAGTTGCAAAGCTTATGGAAATCTTACATGAGAAAAACAACAGAACATGTGATCATGAAGTAAGTGAACCAACCTTCCAATCATATAAGGTACAGCTGATGCAATAGGTTCCACCTGTGAGGTAAATTGGTCCCATTGTGATATGTAACCGTTGGC
This sequence comes from Vinca minor, assembly GCA_026122235.1. NCBI lineage: Eukaryota > Viridiplantae > Streptophyta > Magnoliopsida > Gentianales > Apocynaceae > Vinca > Vinca minor. The sequence continues at coordinate 14,150,710 of JAOCZM010000096.1, read as the reverse complement.
ATATGTAATATCTCCGATATGGAAAACTATATCAATATTCTTGAGATCCCTAATGAGTTGATCTGTAGTATTAAGTGCGCCAGGCTGATAATTGTTGTACTCGTTAGAGCCATCACGCTCTCCCTGAAAAGCCAAACAAGAATTTTTTATGGGTTTGTATATCCAAAATCTTTTGCAGCTCAAAGCCACTAGTAAGCAGTGACTGATACTATAAAGAGTTTCTGGCACTACTATACCTTTCCCATGTCCCCAAATATTATGACACTTTGTAACGAGTCTTGTCCTGGATAAGGGGATGCCCTAAATGAGTATGTTTTGCTCCAAATATAACCACCATTCGGTAAAAGATGACCCATTCTATAGGAGTACCTGAAAAGGCAATCATTGAAAATATCAGAGAAATGATTTATCAATCCCGGATGCTATGAGAACTTAAATGGAAGAAAAATGGCCTTAGTAAAAACTTACATAGTGTTAGGCCACAGATCCTTCAAGAAACTTGTATGAATGAAACCAGGGTCACGCCAACCAACAGTTCTAGCAGGTGAACCTACAAATGACTAGAAAATCTGTATAACCATAATCATTTGACGAGAAACAATAAATACGGGGAAGACATTAATTAACAATTATTTGGTTCCTGTTGATTTACATCAAGGAGGTCGTCTAACTCTGTATGGTATCAGCACGAATTTTGTAAAACCCATCAAAGACAAAGTTATGATTAGGATTTGGTTGTTTTGTGATTAATGAAGCATACCAGGCTAAATACAACAAAATACGGAAAAGATTCAAGCAGATAATTTATAGTATTTAATAATGAGGCTTGAATAGTTGTATTATTTCTTGCATTCCTTTGTTAACATTTTAATTGTAGCTCAAGCCCCAGTCGTGAGGATGACATAATGAGAAGGCAATATAAATAACCTGAACTGCTAAATTGTTCTTAGAACTAAAAAACCGGCCCATTTAACAAATATTAAAGAAGATAGCAAATATACAACCATCTCAATGCATACCACACATGCTGTTTCTGTCGAATGTTAGTGTGCCAGCAGGTGCACGCCTTCGTTTTTGTCCAATCAAACCCCACGCAACAAAAGGAACGGCTTCATCTATATTATATCCACTTGTCCAGGTGATTGTCATCTGCAAGAAATTGCAATAGGGAAATTGTAGAACTTCAGTTTCATTATGTTGTGCAAAATTTTCATCATCTAAAAGAGTTGTGCTGTGAATAGGGCATGAAATACAACCAAAATATTCTCAACCAAAGAAAATATTTCCATTACGAGAAAGTGTTGTCAATAGAATAATGTTTTGTGCCACAACAATTTTTTACGATATATGCAGAAAATCAACTTACTTCATTCCAAGACTTCCCTTGAGCGATGCGGGGATACAGAGGTGCCTTTGGATTTGCAAATGATATGTGATTTGAAACTGCTATTAGTTTTGGCTGTAGAGAATAAGTACATTTTAGGACATACCCCAAGCAAATATTCTCAAATGATCGAGAAATAGGTAGTAAAAATAAAAGAACTAACAGATTGAGGAATAGAAAATAAGGAAGTATTTCGAAATACCCCATCTAATGAATGCATAATCTCCTTACAAATCTTAAGAGTGCAAGTCGAAAGACAATTCAAAGTTGAATGGAAAAGCAGATGAAGTTCAAGATTGTCAGGAAGGAAATTTTACGGACATTGGACAAACCGCCTGAAAACAATGCAAAGGAGAAATCTGCTCGCTGATTGATTAATATTAACTTGATAGAAGCTTTCCCTATCTTCCCATAATCGGAATTTCCGAAGTTTGCAAATTGGTACTGCAGCAAAGATTAGCAAAAAGAATCACAAACGTCAATGTGTCATTCAAATGGTTATAAATCAGAATTCCAAGGATTTCTTACCTTTATTGGGGCTGTGCAAATGTATGGTGACTGTTTTTTGGGCTCATTTTCTGGATTACAAATTGATCCACTGACATGTGAACATATTTATAGTTTAATACTTGAAAAAAGAGAAAGCCGCAGAATAGAGTTATCAACCAGGCTATTTTAGCTCTAGAACTTGCAGAAGGAAAATCCATAACATGTTTAAAGAACATAAATAGGGAGATTACTTGAAGTTTGCCGGAGAGAATACTCCAATCCAATCACCTTGAGATGGTTCAGAGTTTTCAATATCCACACTAACCCATTCAGAATCTTGACCCTGCCATCAATCTACATACTTTAACATCGCGGAGAACAAGCATATATTGGCATGATGCAATTATCAACAGAATACGACAACAACAACAACAACAAAGCCCTAATTCCAAGTAAATTATCAACAGAAGAATACGCATATCAAGGTATTCTTTTCAGTATGGATTCTACTAAAGGAACAATACTCTTCAAAATTAATTGATCATGAAAATTTTCAGTTCTTTGGGAAAATTCATCACATTAGTGGTGTACTTAGGTAGACTTTTTTCAGCCACAATTTCTAATAAAAATTTTTGACTTTCAATTGCACATCTTCTCTCCCTATACACCCTAGAATTGCAAAAACGAACATACATAGGCATTCTTCCTTGATTAGTGTAGGCTGGTTGCACATTAATTCTTTAGTTTCACAAATCAATAAAGGAGTCATAAACTAATCGTAAAACCTTAGTTAAGACCACAGAAAGCTTCAAGAAACATAAGCAACTAGTTTATGCCTGCCACAATACTTCTGACTAGTAACCATAGGTCTATGTTCAAATAACCCCTCCACCAAAATAATATATATATATAAAGAAAATTAAACGCAGAATGTCAGGTAAGTCTAGTATAGTTGGAGAGCACCACTTCTGACTAGATACAATAGGTTTCATGTTCAACATAACCCCCATAATAATTGCACTGAAGAAAATAAAAATTAACTGCAGAAAGCCAAGAACTTGTTTTGATAATTGAACAAAAAAAAAACCCGTGATTCTTACTAGCTAAGGAAAAATAAAGTTCAAATCTTGAAGTCAATAATTCGAGATTTTGGTAAAATAAAATAGACCTGCAAACCAAGAAGATTAGGAGAAGCTTTAATAGAGGCGGAATCACGAAGAGCAAGAGTGGCCTTATGAATTTGTATTTTGGATAAAGGCTGAATTCCCATATGTGCAAAAGCAATATTTGAAGAACCCAAAATCATTAGAAACCCAAATAAAAGAATTTGCAGAAAACCAACAACATTGTTATTCATCTTCTTCTTCATCATCATCATCCTTTGATGATAGATTGGGTCAAGAAGAAGTGAACTGAACTGAACTGAATTGAAGTAGTTTCTAGTTATATATGGATGGATATGACAAATGGAGATTCCAAGATATATTCGATTCTTGGAGCTTGACTTCTATCTAGGCCACTTTTTTAGTTTGGGAAGTTGAAGTCAGCTTAAACTCAAATTTTCAGTTGATTGAGATTACTGGTGTTTATTTTGGCAAATAATCGTATGTATTCGGTGGGTATGTATTTATTTTTATTCCCAACTACTCACAATTCACCATGTGTATAATGTGTATATATAATTAGAAGAATTGTTCACATAGTGAAATTGTAAGTGGTTGAACACAAAAATAAAAATATACACGAATACATGACGATTTTCACCCGTTTATTATGCAGCTGTAAAATTTATCATCTATACAATGAAATTTACTACCGGTAAGATTAGTGTTAAAAATAATAAAATTCGAATTAGAATAAGTAAGTTTTAGTATTAAATAGTACTCCCTCCATTCCTTATTAATTGTCGTTTATGAGAAATCTAGGAGTCCAAATTAATTGTCGTTTAGGAGAAATCTAGGAGTCCAAATTAATTGTCGTTTAAGGTTCTTTTGTTAGGTGTCAACAATTCATTTCAATTATACCCTCAACATTTTCCTTTCTTTATAATATAGAAGTGAGAGAGAAAGAGAGGGAGGATGGGGTAGTATTGGAAGTTTAGGTGGAATGGACAACTTCCTTAATTTTCTCAAATTGTCGGAAGAGTCTTATATTTAGGAATGGAGGGAGTAAGTTTTATTTTTTATACTAAAATATTAATTAATTAAAATTTTACTATTTATACTCATTAAACTTTTTGTATTTTATACGAAATTTACCACTTTTTAAAATGGTAAGATTCAGAATTAAAATGGTAATATTCAATTTAAAATAGATAAAAATTTAATGGTTAATGATAATTTTTGAAAATTATTCATTGTAGAACTTACTATGTTTGTCTTAAAATTAAACAAAAAGTCCTTAGAATTATCAATTTCCAGTCAACATGTAATCAACAATTTCAGCTACCGGTTTGATCGGTAGCAAGTCTCCTTATTTAATGACGTGTCAGTATAATAGATCAACACATCATCACAAAAAGAATTAATAATTATTTAATAAAAAATTGCCAATAGGAGGTATTTTTGCTAGGATGAATTAGATAAGATTAAATGTTTTTTTTGTAAGAAAAAGTTTGGGTGGGTCTGTCTCCGGTAATCACCACGGGTCAGGGCAGGCCCTAGGGACCATAGGTCGCTTACAAGAGTATTCACAGATCACCCACCAACATAGCCCTCACGTCGGCATCTGGAATTGAACACTTGACATTTGTAAAGACGTGTCAAATCCTTACCAACTGAGCCAACTTATGTTGGTTAAGATTAAATATGTTGGTGAGACCACAAAAGGGATCGGCACCACAACAAATCTCATGAAACACATATTATTATAGTCACGTCACTTGATTTAAGGTTTGCTGATAAACTGTAGAGACCGAATAGTTTCATCACACGTAAGTTAAAAGTGCAATTCACCATAAAGAGAATTAACTTTTTATCATAGTTTTATTTCATTTATTGGTGTGGATATAAATTTTAAACTTACTCATCAAGATATAATTTATCGAAGAGACCTCTTTCTATATTTTATGAAGAGATTTGTGACCTATATTTTTATCCCTATAAACAGAAGACTTGGTGTAAAGTGATATATGAAATCCATATAAATATAGCACTTCTAATACTTCCTTCTCTTAACTACTTTTTTATTTATTTATTATTATTTTATGTTTTAGGAAATTCATTCTAGATTTTCATCCATTTATAACACTGTTCATTTTTTACTTAAAATTTCAATCATGAGATCAAGTAATCCGACAAATACAATATGTCTGCATGTGCAGAAAATATTTGATTCCTCATCGGAAAGATTTCTGGCAGTTTTTGAAACTTTTTTCTATGAAAAGTATCAGTTCATATACTACATATGAATTTTGTAATTCAAAAATTATACCTATTGCGGCTAAGAAAATAGATAATTTTTTTTAATTGTTATAAGGTATATATTATGAACTATAAGTTTACAAAGTATGTTAAACTATGTCAATGACATAATTATTGTTTTTTTCTTAGTATTATAGAATGTCACAATTCCATCCCCCTTACCTTATTCCTAGGAATCATCACGAGTGTATTTGGATTCGATTTGTTTTGTTTTGAAATTTAAAGCAGATAAAATCCTTTCATAGAGAATCTAATTTTATAAAATTCAAAATTAAAATATTAAATATATATCCAATTTATAGTTACATCATAAACTTATAGAATTGTTTCAAGTGTTTCACATTATTGTGATACCCGAGACTTTTCTTACGTGTTAGTGACGTGTAATTAATTTTGTGTGATTTATTGCGTAGGCGTAATTTATTTATGTGATACCCGAGACTTTTCTTACGTGTTAGTGACGTGTAATTAATTTTGTGTGATTTATTGCGTAGGCGTAATTTATTTTGTGCGATTATGTGTTTACGTGTCTATTTATTTTTATAAATGTCACGTGTTATTTTTTTGGATACGTTTGTGAGTGCGTTTCGTACACGTATCATAATTATTGGACCTAATAGTAATCACGTAGAGAAGTAATTAGTTGGAGTTGGAATAAAGAATATATATAGAAAATGAAAATAAAAGGCCGAACGTGTGTGTGTGGGTGAGAGGTTCTCGGGAACCGTGCAAGGCAACAAAATAAATAAAAGAAAATGCATATCATCAGTTTCGTGGGATGAGATATTGAAGGTGAGTGGGCAATGAATATGGGAGACGTTAGAATTGAGGGGAGTGGGGAAAGGGATTTATATATATATTAAATAAAGAAGGTAACAGAAGCTTTATATATATATATATATATATATATATATATATTAGATATAGGATTCTGGGAGGTTACTAATCAAAACATTAGAAAGAAATAAAAAGGGGCAGCAGCCATGGAGTCCTTGGGAGCCGTGCCCAATTAGAGAACAAGAAAAGATATAGCAGCCGTGAGTTTTGCTCCTGGGATTCGTGCCAGAATGAGAGAAAAGGTTAGGCGGCACAGTAGGTCACCGCAAGAAAACAGGGAGTTTTTGTGAGTTTAGATTTCTGTTCAGAACTTTGAGAGATCACTGAGGGAGTTTTACCTGTACGTTTTCATCCCACAATATATCGATTCGAAGATAATCGAATAAGCTTCGAGTGAGCGCAGACGGCACGTTATTCCGAGTCCCGAGCAGAAAGTTATAGCTCCGAGAGTAAGACTGGGCAATGCTGTTTCGGTTTTCTGTTATTAAATTGTCTTCGTAAGAGGTAGGGACCCCCTACGTCATTTAATTATCGCATATACTGCACAGTAAAAGCGAATAAATTATAAAAATTTACCAAATAGTTGCATGAATTGAGTTTAATTGTTTCCGTTATTGCATAAACTGATTTGGATTTAAATTAAATTCTCTATAATCTGATTCGTTAATTTATTTACTGCTTTATTATATTGAAAATGGCGTGAATCGCTATTGTAAGTGTTATACGTGTATCGTGAAATGTTAAATGCTTATTTGATGAACTTGTCTAAATGTTTATCGCTTGGGTCGTCCTAATTGGTTATTGTCGTTCAGTCCTTTTTGGTTTTGGTCGACCGAGTCGTCGCCTTCTATTTGAGCTCTTGTCTAGGATCGATTGATTAGCAAGATTCATTCGAATATCGAGTCGTATAAGAAGATCCTTTGTGGTCTAAGTGAACAGTGAAACATCCAGGGCCTTAACCCGATGAGGAGATCATTGGGGACTCATAATCGGTTTGTGGAGTCCCTCGGTGAGGGATGATGAGGCAATACATAGAATGGATCCTTAAACCTTGGACCCTTAGTTCGAGGGGTCATACTCGAACCCACGTGTTGAAACATCTTGGGCCGTCCTAGTTTGGACTATAACTGGGGCCGTTACAGTCATTGTTGATTAATAAGTGACTAGACGATTGAGCTCGAATGGAAGGATTTAGTGTCATAGCGGTAGTGATGTTCCTAGTGTCTAAACGATGTAGTGATGGAGTGTATTGTGTTGGTAAAGCGTGGTGCTTTGCATACATTCGATTGTGAAAGCGTTTAGATGTGACGAATATGACTACTTAGCTTATTTGTTGTTTCATACGTGTTTGTTTTATCATTGGTCCCTACTGAGCACCGAAGCTCAGTCCATTCACTTTTACTGTGCAGATGACTTAGGTGATGAGCAACACTACGGAGATGATGGCTTATGGGATGGGGATTATGAAGAGTGAATCATAACCGGTTTCAATTAAATAATTTAGTTTATTTTATTATTAGTATTGTTGAACAATTTCATTTGTAATAATTAGTTTCCGCTGTTGAACTCTTATTTCGGATATTTCATAATTGAATTTCTTTTTAGTAACTCTGTTTGTCGGCTTTGGTGTTTCATTAACCAATGAGACACTGCCATGTCATCGACCCTGGTTACGGGGTGTGACAATTATAATTTTATCAAAACTACACCAATGACATACAATGAAAGAAAATAATTTTTTTAATCCCTCTTTCCATTTCATTGTTTGTTTCTAAATAAATTAGACCTTAGATTTTCGTCGAATTTGGTTCAATAAATTTGTCATAAGAATCATTAGGTAGCTTTAAAAAATATTATTAATAATAATAATAAAAGAAGATGAAGAAGAAAAACAGAAGAATCATTCGGATTCGGGCCAACTAGACCGCGCAGGCAAGGACCAGAAGCTGCTAAGTTTAAACTTTGGTTCAGCCAGTATTATTAATGAGCCCATGTTTTTAAGCCCGGCCCAGGATAATGGGCCTGGTAAGACTATTTAATATCTCTAAGTTAATCTTGAGCTCACATAAGCCTAGTAAACAGTGAAGCCCGCTAACATAATTGGTTTAGAAATTTCCTTATCCTCCTTTAATAAAAAGAGTAGTGATAGAGAGATAAAATTTAACCAATTAATTGGCTAAATCGGTGGAAAAATGGTAAATAATGTGGTGAATCTCTTATACCAACAAGGGGTGAATAGTGTTTAATTTGGATTTTTAGCCAATTATAACCAATTTTGCTTAGATCTTTATCATTTCCCTAATAAAAAGGGGATTTAACCCGGACTTAAAAGGACTCACCGCTCCGTCTCTAGAGAAGATAAATCGCACAATATACCTTAATTGGGATTTATCAAAGTTACATGTATATTGACACTTCATAAATGGTTGATTCTTACACTTGACAGCAATCGAACTTCCACCATGTCAGTGAAAACAATATTAACACAACACTATTCATACTGATTTGTCAGTTGATATATGCCTAGTACCTTATCCTCCTTTACTATGGTGATCGAAAGTGATCCTCCTTTAACACGAATATTAGTTCAATGATAAAATGCATTTCTATAATTGCCTCATAAGTCTGAATCGTGAGAGCTCTTAGACATATAAATGTTTCAATTATATATATTCGTGCTTGATCGTGAGATGTAAATTGAGAGTGCAATTTATAAATTTAATAACTAAGCTATTTTACAATTATACTAGGTTGCTAACCTGCGCGTTGCGCAGATACTTTCAAGTTTAATTGATGTATTTTTTATGCGTATATTGTTATATTCAATAATTTCACAATATGTCTCAAAATAAATTTAGACAATATATAATAACTAAACTTTTTTATTCGTATGCTTATTCATTCTTTATGTATAAGAAGTAAGAACAAAGCCATCATAAATATTATTTTTCCTACAATAAATAATAGTCATACTTTTTGACATTCATATTTTATAAAATTTGTCCTATTCATTGTGCAATTACCAACAAATTTCTAATCTTTATTACTATTATTTTTCAAGTGTTTCCTTCGGTATCATTGAAGATAAAGAGTTTTGACATGTCATTATTTTTTGCATTGCCATAAGCTTTGAGAATTTCTTGTAATCATGAATTTGTAGAAAAATTTGATAAGTTTCTACATATGATATAAAATATGTATTCAAATAAAATAAACATAACAAAATACCAAAAATCCTCCAAGAACCCTAACTTACATCTTTTTTTTCTCTTCTATCGCTAAAGAGTTGCTTGGTGCCCTCCCTCTTACCCGTCAGCCCCTTGCGCTCATTCTTTAGTTACTCCATTTCAAGAACATTATTTTGGGAACCTTCAAGAGCCATTATACCCTGGAGAAAGAAAATAAATTGTCACCCTCCATAGTGTATTACATATTCTACATCCTCATTCTCAAGCAAATAAAAGTAAGAAAATAATCACACACAAAAAAAAATTACTTAGCAAAAATAAAAAAGAGCAAGAAAAGAATTGAACCAAGTCTCAAGATTGTTTCTTACCAATGTTTGTTAGACTGGCAAGCTCGTTGCCTCCGATCAACAAAAATTCATTATGGAAATTGAGACACATGTTCTCTTATCTTGATACTTGAAGAAGAAATTATATTTGAAATAAAATTATTAGATGTTTATTTATAAACACAAAAATTAATATTTCAATTGAAGACATGAATTACATTATTAAAAAAAGAATTTCTTACCTATGGAAACCAAGAAGATCATGACGTGTTTGATCATGCAATTTATCTATATATAAGAAGTAAAAACTCTTGAACTTCTTAAACGGAAAAATAATAACAATAATAATGACAATAAATAAAATATCAAAACTCTTAAACTTTATGGTTTCCCGAGAAAGTCAAAAGTCACTTTTCTTAAAAATATCAAAATTGATTATCATTCAAGTCTTTTGAAATTCTTTTTTCCCTATATATATATATATATATATATATATATATATATATATATATATATATATATTATTTAATAAAATTTCTTGTATATATAATTTTTTGCTCATGTTTTTAGCTCTATGCATTAGTAAATTCATAAAATAATTATAATATCTTTTATTAATTTTCACGATACATTAATTTATATAAATAGTAATCAGGAGTAAATTTTTTTAAAACTAATCATATATGTGTGGAATATGTATAATTTCATAATTAAATACGGATAAATATAAATACCAATTGTCCCTTTCATTGTCTTTTCAGTTACCCTTTTCTTTTTCTTTTTTATTTGAAAATGTATTATAGAGAATTGGAAAAGTCTCTTAATAAACCCCTCCATTGCCATGATTTTCTCCATTCTTGTTGATACATTTAATGTACTGCAACCATTCAACTACATTTTTTTTGTGTCTTGTGAAATTCTATTTGGCTTTACCTATAGCTATTTCTTTTACAATAGTATTTTTTCTAAAGCTAATGATTGTAGTTTCATATTTATAGAACTCAAGAAATACATGTTTATTGTAAAGCATTAGTCATTTATAATAGATTCATTATTTTGTTCCATAATTATGAATGTAGTAGAAGAGTTTATGTAACTTACATCATACTAATTGTAGTTATTTATTGTTGTGGTAAGTTATAATATAAATTTTGAGTTCAAGTATTTTTTTTTTTTTTTTTGAAAATATTGAGTTCAAGTATTTATCTACATAATAACTTATGATTGTAGCTAAAAGTTATAGCTCATGGCACACTAATTTGGAGAGGAAAATTAATGATGAAGTTGCAAAATGAATGTTTTTTATTGGGCCACATCCCACAATATGCCACATGTCACTCCATCAAACTTCTATCTCAACTTGCCCTAACTTTATATATTATAGATTTGTAATACTAAAATAAATATTAAAAATGACCAAAAATACCTAAGTGCGGGCTAACATAACATTCTATCATAGCCGTATCAGCCATGAGGCAACTTATGTCATTGCCTTAGACCCCACAAAATAAAAACCCCAAATTTATTTTATTTTATTAAAACTTAACTTATAGAAGCCACATACAATTACATCCTACACATTGCCTACTAAAAAAGAAAAAAAGAAAAGAAAAGAAAAATAAGACCGGAATCAATGATAGAGATTCCACCCAAGTTTCCCCTACAAGTCCCCACATAAACTAACGATGAAATAATGGGAATAAGCAACGCCTAGGGCACAAAATTCTATCAAGATGCTACTGCTAGAAACGAAAAACAAGTTTGACTGGTCCTCGGGTTAAATGCAAGGGGTCCCGCTATACTGAGTAATTTACAATTTTTTTATACTTGCGAAAAATAAATAGTTGAATGTTTAATTTGATGGCTGAGATTAAAAAAAAATATAAATCTTTTAGATTTTTTTGAAAAGAAAAACAATGATGGTTTACCTCCACTAAATATTCTATTTAAACAGTATAATTATAACAGTTGTTTCACACATACAGAACAATTGTTAATTTCAAATCATAGTCATCCTCGTAAATTTGGATTCATCGTTTTCATTTTATTAATGTAAAAAAATGGAATTGGCTGGGGATTTCAGTTCGGCTCCTATGTGAAACAAATTTTTTCATTATATACGGAAACATTTAAAACATGTGTTTTTTAGCTTAAAAATAGGTATTCGTACGAACTGATGTTTTGAAATTAGAATAAACATTTTATTAAATCAATATTAACAGCCAAAAAATTAATTTAATGGACGAGAAAAGTGTCTCATTCCGCACTGGAGCCGTGGTGGGGGATTCCTTGTCTTTCTATTGGTTTTGAGCTCTGCTGATTGTTTCAGGTGGCGTGGTGATCGAGGAACAAGCGGACGACTTTGCCCTTATCTTGGATTCTTTTGTGACGAATTCTAATATTTGACCAGACTATAATTTGATAACATTGTAATTTACTGACGGATTTTTTCTATAAATTCTTAATTTAAGTGGTTCTTGCGATATTTTGAATTTGCAATTTTTCTCTAATTTTTTTTTTAAGAGTGGTAAGTGTAACCAGTTAAACTAGAATCATTTGACCTTACTAGTATTATTATTACTTCCTCTTTGACTCCTTAGGCAGAGACAATCGGACTACAAGGTAGAATGTTAAAAATTCCGTACGTACGGAATATCTGTCACTTGTAGCATAAAAAATTTGAGGATAAAATTATATTTTCACTAAACGTATTAAAATATTTTTAACAAGTGTTGTGAAATAAAAAATTTCAGCGGTCAATTTTTTTAATCTGATAACTGTCATGTATTCTACACATGCGAAATACGGTATGAGACAGCACCCCCAGAAATATAAAAGAAGATTAAGGATAGTACTTAAAGCAGGAGCTGCACAAAACACGTGAAACCACGAGGCCAAGTCAGGCCTGTTATTAATTATTTATGTAAGAGAAAGAGAAAGAGAAAGAGAAGGCACATTCACCTCACAAGGACTCTCTTCTTCGGTCTATCTTGTCGTAGACCAGGGTTTCATCTGGGATCATACTGGTCCCGGATTTAGCCAGCATCACTGTATTTTTACCCTCTCCTCATTCTGCAGAGATGTGACCAAAATCGAACCAGCGTAGTCACATGATCGTGCGATCATATCAAATATTTCCCTCTTCTTCTCTTTATAATGCCATGCTTACTACTTTGGTTTCTTATGGTAGTAGCAGGACCCAGCATTTTACCAGTCCCCACTTATTCAACATCCACTATTCAAATATTGCAATGCAATAATAGGATCATCTTCCTCAACAGTCTTTGTGAAAGTCACCTCAGCCCATATATGTATGAAATAAATCAAAAAGTTCTGATTAATATATAAATATAGACATAAATAATTATTGTTATCTCAGGATATTTTATCTTGACATAACAAATTTAGTTAATAGGTTGATGAATGTAAGTGCTACAAGACCTAGCCAAAAAAAAAAAAAAAAGTGCTACTAGACCCTGTATCGCATTTCAGGCCCCTTGGATCCAACATAACAGTCACAAATTCCAATTTACGATTACATAATATAGCTTACTTGATCAAACACCACTGTTTTCTTTTATTTTCTTGAATTAAAGTATTCTATCAGTTCATAAAAGTATAATTATTTTTACGAAATAGTACAAATAATTTTTTTCCCGGTTAAGCTCCAAAATCAAACCCAATTACAATACACCTAAGTTCACGTTCTTATACAAACGAAATAGTAAAGAAAATATTCAATTTTGAAAGGAAGATGTGATCCCTCGGTCTAAGTGGGATAAGTTAGAAAACAAAGTATGAATGGTAGATGAGTATATATTTAAGCAAGTATTAATTGCCATCTTGAGATATTAATTTTAGCATAGTAAAGACGGTTGCTAACTAGTTGATAGTGAGTGATATTTAGTCTTATAAATTTCCTTTCGGGGATCTTAGACATTAAACGTGACATTATGATGTTAGATTCAAGGTTATTAGCAAGTAGTACGACAAATATGTTACACCGCTAAGGCCTATGAGGGTGAATGCGATACCACACCTGAATCGTTACAGATTACCAAGTGATATCTAAGGATAAGTGTAAGTATTGATGGTCACTTGGAGGCAACTACTTTACTATAGTAAGCAATCAAAACACGGTTACAAGTTAAAACTAAGTCCAACAACGTGCACAATGAAGATTATATTTAAAATTCTATACCCCTAATTAATCATCAGAAAAAATTTCGAATTATTAAATGAGAATTAAATGTGAATCTAAATGTCTATATATTTTCATTTCGAGGATATACATTTTGATATATGTAACAGTTAACGGAGGTTTCCAAGTAATTAATTATCTACTTTGACCGATTCATAAGTTTCACTTTTAGGTTCGCGAACACGAGGTAACATAATAAGCATTACCCGTAACTATAATACATTAAAATTTATGTCTGTGATGATCTAATAACCATGTCCTTGACATATTTACGTCCAATTGTACCTAAATAGTATAATTAGCTATGTTCAATCAATATTCCAAATATCTGACAGCTCCCCACCAATACATTACATTGGATTAGAATAGTATAATTAGCTAAATAGTATAATTAGCTATGTTCAATCAATATTCCAAATATCTGACAGCTCCCCACCAATACATTACATTGGATTAGAATAGTTTCCCACTTCCCACCATTCCCCCCACTATACTATAGGGTTCACTCAATCGTACCTAAATAGTATAATTAGCTATGTTCAATCAATATTCCAAATATCTGACAGCTCCCCACCAATACATTACATTGGATTAGAATAGTTTCCCACTTCCCACCATTCCCCCCACTATACTATAGGGTTCACTCAATCGTAGTACAGTCTTTGTGGGACTAGTCACACATTTCCCTCATATGAATTGAGCGAAATATACATTTGCAAATAGATCTCACCAAATTAATGTGAGGAAATTGTAGAGTCAGTCATAAAAGAACGGTTATATGATTGAATTTTTCCATTAACTCATACATTTAGCAGTTCTCATGTTATTGGAGCTCGTAAATTTCTTGTTGGATGCTTATTGTTATCTACTGTAGGAACAATATACACTAAAATATATGAGAAAACAGATAACTTTACAAACTAGATCAAATCTTGTGATATACACAATATCCTTAAACCGAATTCGCCTTCTTCCCTTTGGTGCTTAGGACTTTTGAAAGTGTTCGATTCCCAGGATAAGATGATCTGCAAGTAGAGCCTTCACAAGCACTGGAAGCTCCACAAGCGAACTGCCGACGAGCTTGCGACTATCACCAAAAAACTGTTTTAAAAATATTGTAGAGTTTCAGATTGTTTTTTTTTGCGTTGTGTGTGCAATGGAGAATGAAGGGAATATATAGTGAAGCTGGTTCTCTCCAAGAGTTCACTGTAATTACTAGCTTTCATGAATCCAAATTAAATTGATTCATGAATTTACAAACATTCACGAATCCAATTGATTGCTAAATTTACTAACATTCATGAATCTGCTATTGAACTCCCTAAATGTTTCAGATCAGTAATTGTGTGTTTGGGATCCCAAGGCCCCGCTCCCGGACTAACTAATGTATTATTTAATCTACCCGAAATAATGTTTTATATTAGTCTCGGTTGAACTCCGGTTGAACCTTGCATGCACCCGCGGGGGCCTGCCATACTCACACATTTACTCTAGCTTCTTGGTTCCCTTCTTTTTAAGTGAACAAGAGATACCAAACAAAACAATGTGGGATACCCACAAATTTTGCATTCACTAATAATATATCCAACATCTACCACTGTCATTTCATTTTTTGTCCTCTTTACCTTTCTCTTCTTTCCTGATTCATTATAATTACTAGCTACCACTTAGATACTTTTGCTTCAAATGCATGTATGAACAATGGGAAATAAGTCAGGTCATTCTTGGTTGACTGCTGTCAAAAGGGCCTTTAGGTCTCCCACTAAGGACTCTCAGAAAAAGACTAGTAGGAGAAGAGAAGAATCTGAGGTTCAAGAAGAAGAAGAAGAAAAGGTAATTATATATCTATTTTGAAAATTATATATTTTTTTTAAGAAAATTTTACTTTCAGTAAAACCCTTTGAAATATTAAGTCCGCCTCTCAAAATGTAGAAAAACTTGGCCCCCAATATCAAGTTTCTGGATTCACCCCCTGCACTTAGTTTTATTTATTGTATTAATTGCTTAAAAAATTAACATTACATTAATCATTTTAGGCTATGAATTGGTCTTTTCTGCAGAAAAGAGAAAAGAAAAGATGGCTATTCAGAAATAAGCCCCCCACCAATGCTTCTTCTACTTCTTGTGCACATCAAAATGAAGTCAAGGCCGAGCCAGCAACAATGTCGTCTGCTCCTGCAGAATTGGTACAGGAGCAAAGCCACGCATTTGCAGTGGCAGCAGCCACTGCAGCCGCAGCTGCTTCGGCCGCTGCAACAGCTCAAGCAGCGGTTGAGATTATCCGTCTCACTCGGTCCTCAAATCCTAGTTCAGTCAAACGACAACAATATGCTGCCATCATTATTCAAACATCTTTCAGAGGCTATATTGTAAGTAACTTTCTGATATGGATCAGGTACTCATTAGTCTCGTGCTCCAGAATTAGGCACATCATCATATAATTGTATCTCTTCTCATTTTGTAGTGATTTGGTCAATTTTGTATCAAAAGATCCAGTGAATCTAATCCATATTAGAACTATCCGTAAGAGAATATGAGTTTGTCACGCGAATATCTACTTTTCTATTCACAATGTGAATTATTGGGCCGGTTTGAAATGCAGGCTAGAAGGGCTTTAGTGGCACTAAAAGGGATAGTGAAACTTCAAGCATTAATCAGAGGACAGAATGTGAGAAAACAAGCAAAGATGACATTGAAATGCATGCAGGCCCTTCTTCGTGTGCAGGCCCGAGTTCGTGACCAGCAAGCCCGACTTTCCAACGATGGAGCCCGAAGCTCGTCCACGTTTGCTGAGTCCAACAACTTATGGGAGTCTAAATACCTCCGGGACAATATTCGTGACAGAAAGTCATTGGTACGTCGTCGTTGCATTGACCAATCTAGGAAATACCCCCTCTCCAGTCATTGGAGCATTTTGTTCTGCCTGACATTATATTTGGAGTGACAATTCAACAATTTTTTTTGGTTTTAAGTGGGCTATTTTCTATTATTCTTTTTTAAGAGCGTAAAAAAGTTAAACTAGTATGAAACGGCAAAAAATCATTTCTTTGTATGTATTCCTATACCCGATCAATGACAATTCGCCATGTATATATATAATTAAAAGAAATATTCGCATATCGAAGGCATGGTAGCCCAATGGGTAACATCCATCGCTGCACTCGTGTGAGAGTCAGGGTTCGATACCTCCCTCACACAAGGGGAATGATTTAATTGTCATTTCTTTGGGTTCCCTTGTGTGAGGTCTTATACACCCCTCACGGGGCACCCGCTCAACGGGACATCTACTTCTCCCCTCACGGGGGTTTCTACTACTCCTCCTCTGGTGAGGTCTTATAATAATATAATTGTAATAAACTGTACCATACTTATAAATGGTCTAGTTTAAAAAAAAAAAGATACATTCGCATAACGAATTCTGGTTGTTTGGCTACAGAAATAGCGACATACGCGGGGACAAACGAACGTATGTTTAGCCTAGTATCAAAATCTGATATGACTTTTGGCTCCAACAAAAATATTCCAAACTTTATACTTGAATTGGAGATATTTAGAATCTTTATCATTGAATTTATACTAAAGGATTTTTTAGTGTATTTAGTCACTAATGAGACGCTAAATCTAACTAGATTATATAGGAACCAAAAAGATTACTAGCATTGTCCTAAGATGTACTTATATATTCAATTTTTTTTTTGGGTGCAGTCAAAGGACAGGATAAGTTGCATTTCCGAGGATTACTTGAGTGAGTGCCCGCGTACGCTTGAAGACCTTGAAGCAGCTTTGCAGGCAAGAAAAGAAGCTGATTTAAAACGTGAAAGATCTTTAGCTTCTGCTTTCTCTGATCCGGTAATTAACCCTCTCTTTCTTAGAGTCCATAGTAGTGGCGGAGTTATGATTTAAGTTTAGGGGTCGTAGTAGAAAAAATTGAAAATTCTTGATGAGCCGTAGTAGAAAAAAATCTCTTTTATTTTGAACCGTATATATATATATATATATATATATATATATATAAATTGAAAATTCTTGAGGACCCTGCCCCTTCAATGCTCCGCCATTGGTCCAGAGATTCAGTGCGGAATATGTTATTTCATGCACGTACATACTTAAAATGAATAAGTATTTCGCACGTGCAGATAAAAATTTAATTCCGCATTGGGTCCATTGGTTTTTTCTTACAACAGTATTCTTCTTAATTTGAACAAAAAAATATCCCACACACCATGGACGAAGCCAGGAATTTGGTTGAGGAGGGGGGCGAAACTGCAAAAATACGTAGAACTACAGAGCTCAAGTGATAAAAACGGCAAAAAAGTTCTTGGGGTGCAATAAAAACGGCAAAAAACAAATTATTAGGGGGGCGAAAGTGATAAATTTTTTAAAAATACATATAAAATTTTGATAAATAATAATATTTTTAAAAATTTCGAGGGCGCACACATATATTCTTGAATTACTATGTTCTTGCTACTAATGGGGATTTAAGAGAGAAGTGGCGATCACCTCCAAAAATTTTAAACTCACATATTTTCACTCTTAAAAATTGTAATTTTTTTTTATATTTTATCTATAATTTCATGTTTGCTTTCAATATTTTTGACAAAATATTTTATAACATGTATTATTGTTTGGCCCACCCAAACTTTTAATCATGCATTCACCCATGCAAAAACCCCTTTGAAATATTAAAGTCTGCCCCCACAATTATTATTAATAAATTAAAACTCGCTCCCAACACTAAATTTCTGATTCCGCCCCTACTCACTACATGTTTTTAATTTGTTTGTGTAAATTTGAGGAAGACGTGGGATTACGAGAGTGGATATGAGAAGGAGTTAGAAGAAAGAACAAAGTGGCTAGACAAATGGATGGCAACAAAACAATGGGAACAAGACAGCAGTTGCAGTATTAGAGGTTCAACAGATCACAAAAGAGACTCAATAATAAAAACTGTTGAAATGGACAGTACTACCCCTAATTATTATTATTATTATAAGCAGAATAATATTTATAACTCTAATTCCCCAGCCAATAATCCAAAAAAACCCCAAAATATTTACTATCAAAGTCCTCACCATAATAGACCTACCACTCCTAATTCAATTTCAGCTGCTTCTCCTCGCCATAGATCGTTCTGTAATGGTTCCCCAGCGATTCAACAGCCAGTGACTCCGTCTCCATCAATCAAGAACAGACCTCTACATGTCCGATCAGGTTAGCCAATGTCGTGGTTTGAGATCTTCTGTCGTACCATTATCCGTCTCATTTATAAATAATTGTGTCGTGTCACACTTTTTTTTAAGACATTTCACTATTGATTTTTTGCTATAATTTTTTTTTTTAAAAAAAGTAAATAAATATGTAGCAGCTTATTGATAATAGCACGACGACATCATTTGTCTTATTTTTAAATAATTGCGACATGTCAAACATTTTCTTTTTTATTTTAATATTTTTTTTAAGTTATATATTTTTTTAAAATAAATATATATCAGCTTGTTGATAATTTAACGGAAAATTAGGATTAGACATGAGAATTATAATAGTAAATATTGTGTGTGGGAATGTGAAACCGAAATTAATGGATCTGTCCATCCCCACATTCCCGATAGTAACACATAAGATAACCACAAAATGTGACAGATGATATCTCAACCGCTTTATAGGGGTTGATTTTCTAGTTCTTAGTTGATTTTTCTTTAAATTTGTCACTTAAGATTTTTCCAAAAGCATCTTTATAGATTTTAATATGTAAAACTTGAATTTTCTAGTTCTATCTATATACGTACAGGTAGTCCTCGACGACTTAAAGAAGAGAAGAGTTATTCAACTGCAAACACACCAAGCTTACGCTACTTGAACCGTCTAAACACTACCTCATGTCGCAACAGCACTTCAACAAATGGTGGAACTACACCCAGTTACATGGCTACAACTGAATCTACTAAAGCTCGAGTTCGATCCCAAAGCACCCCAAGATCAAGACCCTCCACACCAGAGAGAGACCGGGCCGGGTCTTGGATTGGCCAGGAAACGTCTTTCTTTTCCAGCACCAGACCCATTCTTAAATGGGTTTAGTCAAAATTTGAGAAGCCCAAGTTTCAAGAGCCTTCAGGCTGGCTGTGTAGGCTTGGAACAACAGTCAATTTATACTGATAGTATTGGAGGAGAAATTTCTCCATGTTCAACTACTGATCTCAAGAGGTGGTTAAGATAATAAGACAATTAATTAGGGCCATTGAATCCAGTGTGGGACGGGTTTTCGTTTGCACATGTAGAACTCGTGATAAATAGGTATTCATAATTTAATTGCTAGCTTTCAGGATTTCAGTGCAAATATCATTGTGGCAACTGTTAGTGTGCATGTTGATCGAGAGCATCTTACTAATGAATTTTCAGAATCAGGAACTCGACACGAGGACATTTATGATGATTTCATCCCACTCTTCTGCGTAAAAGAAAGAAAAAGACCCCTAAGAATGTTTTTTTTTTTTTTTTGCTAAATAAGAAATTATTCATTAATCATAAAATAGGAAAGGCCATTACAATCAAAAGATAATATGAAAATACAGAAAAATAAAAGTTAACAATGGTTTAGACAATATAACAGATAAAAACCCACACCCCCGGAACTGGGTAATAACACTAATAAAAGTAGAAAAAATAAATACATAATAAAATTCTTCGCATCATCTTCTCCGTAATCCTTGAACAACAGTAGCAATAGAAGCTCAGTTTCAACATCTTTCTTAGAAATCAACAATCTACAAGACCATGGGCGTATCAACCGTTTTGTATATTGTCTCGGAAAGATATAGAAACATGAGAGAGGGCACAGAACAACTCCGGGTTGAGAGAGAAACTTCAGATATGGAAGGATCTGAAGTAGATCTTGCATCCGCGTCTTGAATCTTGACCTTGAGAAAAGTTCATCATGATTTACGGCACAAAAAGGGGTGAAGACACAAAAAATGAAGGAATGATGGCTAGATCCAACCAAGATCCGATTGAAAGTCGAAGCTTTTGGTTGGATCTAGCAATGGAAAAAGGAAAAATGAAGAGAACCAAGAAGACGAAGAAGAAAAAGAAGAAGAGAGAAAATATTAGAGAAAGAAAAAAAGAAGATTTTTTGACGGACCGGAGAATTTTGTCGTAGTATTGTTTCATCACATAGTAGTGACTAAGTATAAAAAAAATTCATAACCGCTAGTAAATTTTATGTTTGATGTTTTATTTCTTTCGATATCAATAAAATTTATTTATTTTAAAATAAATAAATAAATAGATATTCATCACAGGATGAATAGTAGATGAATGTCTATACATTATGGATTCACATGCACGGACAAATAGCACGTCCTGCGCTGAATCCGGCCTCGAATTTAGGTGAAGGATTCCAACCAATATGGTGGAGGGGGGCTTTGGATTTGATTTGATGACGATTGAGCCCCTACTAGGTTTTGTGGTTTTCTTGCCGTATTTAGATGGAAAAGTTTTCGATATTTGGGGGGCCATGTTTGTGAAAAGGAAGTAACAATAGATAACAAGAGTGCTTCATTTCTGCTGATTTGTTTGGTAGCTCAAAATAGAATATCTATGTGAGGTTACCATCACTGATCTCACTAACTAGGTAACTTTCCTTTTCCGACAATTACCTGGAAAAATAAAAACTTAAGACTTATTCCATGTGGGGAAGTAGATGTAACCTCACTTTCTCTGATCCGATTTCTGTACTAGACATTCATTACATCGGCATGTATTGACATAATGTTGATCTCAATTCAATGACTGAAAATAAAATGAAAGGTTGAATAGTTATTTAAATATTTAAAATTCAGCAATCAAATAAAACTAAACACTGATAATGTATCCAGTACGTGACATATAAAAAAGTGTTTGGCACTGAATTTAGATTACACTTTCTCTCTTTTCGTTGCACAAAATTGAGGAGTGAGGTTGCATTACTTATTATATTATTTTGAAAAGTTGCATAATTTGCTTCGTTACAAGTTTTCCTCTATAGAACTACAA
Organism: Vinca minor; assembly: GCA_026122235.1. NCBI lineage: Eukaryota > Viridiplantae > Streptophyta > Magnoliopsida > Gentianales > Apocynaceae > Vinca > Vinca minor. The sequence continues at coordinate 14,128,832 of JAOCZM010000096.1, read as the reverse complement.
AAAATAGAGGAGTGGCGTCACCTCTGACCTTAAAGGGCATTGCTTATTTTAATGTCAAAATTCTGAGTAATTCGGAAAGAGATTTATGTCGCATGCTTAGACTTATTCTGAAAATATCTCAACCAGATAAATTATTTTTTTTCAGATACCAGTTCATCAAAAAATTTAGAGACAAATCATTAAAGATTGGGTGCAAATTTGTGGGTATGGACCGGGTATATACTTGATTAGGAGTGCAATCCTAATTGGGCCTTCATCATGCATGTTAACTTTGCTAGTTTGTAGAATAGTTTAGTTGCACTTGTAATGAAAACATAGAGCTAAGCCCAACACAAGCCCATACTAGAGTTCTTTGCTAATATAAGACTCTTTGCTAATAGACAAAGCTTGGGCAGCAACATGGGTCATGAGGCCCAAGATTCTTCAATTGACACAAAATTAACTCTCTCTTGTTTAATGCACTTCGGATCATCCAATACATTGTCTAATATATTAACGAAATTATCACAAATCAAAGGTCTTTTAGCCTAGTGAGGCAAGGGTCTGCGCCCACGACCAACAGGTCGTGGATTCGATACCCTCCCCGTGCATGGGGGCAAGCTTTAATTGTCTCCCTTTCTAGGCTTTTCTTCTGCTCTTGTGCTCTCTTCTCCCCTTATGGGGCAACCGCCCATCCGGGCATAAAAAAAATGAAATTATCACAACTAAACATCATTTGAGAGAATTAATAATCTTAAATTCATTAGATTGCCCAAAGTGAAAATTAGTTCATTAGTCTCCATATCTTCTAAAAATCAATTATCAGAGAGAGGTGTTAACCCATGAACTTATAAGTTATTCGGATATTTCTTAGGCACTCGATGTGGGATTTCAAATTTCAACACTAACTCTCACATCAACGTGTGAGTCAATTTAAGGCCTTCTTGGGTCACGCAGGGACAGGGACACATGAAGGTCAGTCGCCCTACTTGGGTCGTGCGGGGACAATTAGAACCCACTTGAGCATTATGAGCCTCCACAAACAGAGTTTTCCATATAACGGTTACCGCACTGGTGATAGCATAACGATCAAGATACCATGAAAAAGGATCAGCCAAATAATGTGAGAGAGTCACTTGTGTTCAACCATTCTACAAAGAAGCATAGTAAAAAAGGGGGAAACTTTTGCTAATCCTCAACCTGTTCTTGATTCAAAATTTTGCACAAATGAAGGGTTGAAGGGGCAAACAGTATGAGAAATCTCGAAGTACTCGAAACAAAAAACAAAAATTAAGACACTTAGCAAAAAGAAGCATAGTAAAAATCTTGTAGCTGCCCAAGTTCTTGATTCATTTCAATAACAAAACCTTGTGTGTTTTTAGCCAATAAAATTGTGTGCTTGGCTACCATCCTCGCAAGAACTCCTGCTGCAGTTGCTCGTAGTCGTAGGGCTATTACTATAGCCATGGGGAGACGGCAACCCTGAACCACGCCCTTTTGCATTACTAGCCATCGAACCAAGGCACATAGCTTCTCCCAAAGGTCCACCCGGGGTCGCATCCATCCAAGCAACATGATTCATCCACTGCCCATTTCTTGCCAATCCCATCATCATCATCCCGGTAGTATCTGTATCGCGATTCTCATGATGATCTTCACGATCAATTTCATTCACACCAGGCATGGAAAGAGTGAGCGAAGAAAACGGTAGCTTCCTACTTGAATTCACAGGTTCCTTTTCGCAGACTTTATCTAGTCCTCTTTTCTCTCCTGTTGACATGGCATCAATGAAATGCCTCGTCGTCTGAGTTGTATTAGCATTCAAAAACGCCATTTTTGAATCAAGATTTGAATTGCAATATCTATTTTCCCATTCTTGGCTACCACCAAGATTATTATCCTCCCTATGTTGGACTTGAAAATTGCAATTTTGTTCCTTGTTAAGCTCCAAATTGTTTCTACTCAGTTCCATTCCTGATGATGAATGCAAGGGATGCTGCCATTGATGATTACTAAGGCCACCTTTAGTGAACAGCTCAATACCACCACCCCTTCATTGATATCCCCAAATAGTACACAGTCAAAATTCCACAAACATTTATTTGCAAGAAAACAAGAACACACAGAAAAGACTAGACCCACAAAATAAATAGTGGATAAGAACAAGAAATTGAATAAACCATTTAACAAATCAAAGTAAAATTAATTCCAAGCATAGACGAAGAAACCAAGGGGGCGGGGAGCAGTGACCGCCCCAACATTCTTGAAAATTCCTTTACAATATTGATTCTTTTAAGTTTTTAGTCACATGTTTTTTCAAATTCGTTCACTCAATATTTTTCCCATAACTCTCCTTATTCTAGTTTCGTGTATGATATCAAGAATCCAAGAATGAAGATATGTCGAGATTAAAATGAAATCAAGAACCTGATTACCTGGTCTGGTTATAAGATACCGGAGATCCTCCAGTTAATGGCAAGTGATTAATTGGTTTTCGAAGTGGCTGGCTACTACTACTAGTACTAGTATTAACTGGGAAAACATTTGGTTCTGAAGAGTTATTGTTGTTGGTGGTAATATTGGCTTGGTGGGATTGATGAATTTCCACAGGCTTTCTTGAACGGGCTTTGCTTTTGTGGGCATGTCGCTCACAATATTTCTGACTAGGCGGCATTGCATTCCTTGAACATCTCCATTTCTTTCCGTCTGTCCTTCGACACCTCCAGGGCTCTGGATCCGCACTATTCGAAAACCTCAAGTCCAGAACCGATGCTGCAAACAACCATCACCAGCATATATATAAAATAAAATAAAATAAAACCACAAAATATCAAACCAAATCAATCATGTAACTGATTCTTAAGCATTCTACAATATTATTCCAAGTGTCAGAGTGACCTTACTGACACGATTCTATGAGATTCAGTCCTTTAACATTAACAATAAAATTTGAAAAGCACAAGGAAGACTGATGAACAAACTTCTGGGGGCAAATATCAAACCAAAACCACTATGTACAGGGACGGAGTGACCTTGCCGCCACAATCCTTTAAGATCCAGCCCATTGTTTCTTACAAACAAATTTAAACAGAAAACCAACAAATATTGAACTAAAATCAATTATGGAACTAATTGTTAACCATTTTCCAAGATTATTATGAGTGACAGAGTGACCTTGTTATCACGATTCTCTGAGATTCAGCAATTTATTCAAAGCAATCAAAAATTGGAAAACTAACAGAAATAATGAAACAAAAGAATAAGAAACACAAATTTAAGGGGGAAATTTTTTACTAGTAGTTTGGGAGATGGGCCCAGAAAATTGATTCTTGGGGAGAAGTTGAGAGGGAACAGGTACTGAGGCCATCATGTACTTGTATATCATTGCCTGCCTCTCAAATTCTTGGCGCTGTGAAGCTGTAAAAACAGCACCTGTAACCAGCCATGGTTAGAAACAAAATCATCTTTACCATGAAAAATTTACTCCAAAAAGAAACAAACAAATAAATTTACCAGAGGAGTTGAAAGATGTAGTAAAATCAGGCCAAGAACTTGTTGGTGGAGCAGCATAGTAGAGGTCGCTGAGAGAGGGCCCACAAACAAAGTTGCTGCTACCATCTTCATCATAACCATTAAAGACAATAGTACCCTCAGAAGAAGGCTGTTGGGTGGCAGGAGGCAGCATAACCATGGTTCTTTTATAAGGGTAGTATGAAGAAGAAGATTCAGTTGTTGTGGGTTGCATTTGCATATTTAAACCCAACCCAACTTCACAATATTCTAAAGATGATTTTCTATCTGCCATTTTTATCAAGAAACAGAAGAAGAGAAAAGAGAAGTAGACAAAACAAAACAAAACTCAATTTCTTTCCTACCTTTTTGTCATTTCATCTAACAAAACACACACAGTAAGAGAAACCCACAAAGAACCTCTGTCTCCCTCTCTTATCTTAGGTCATGACTCATGACAAAGCTTCTTCTATATCTACAAGTGTATAAAATTTTGTCTTTTCCTCTCTAAAAGAAAAAAGATTTTTTCTCAATGAAGCATGTAATTTAAATTTAGATTATGTTATCCATTAAACCATATTTTATAAAAATATCTAAATTATATTTAGTACGTATACAAATAAATATCTTAATTTTTATTTATTAAAATTTATCTAGCAGAATAAATCGCGTTTTGCATTCAGACGGAAGCAGAGGTACATCCAATTTGAACAGGGTTGGTTTGTTGTATATGTTGCTTCCAACATTCGCTCCCCCGTTACGGGTTTTGTTAGTAACGAAATTTGTCCACCGGAGTTTATATGGTCCCCCTTATTATATTTATATACTCTATAACTATCTTCCACGGTATTTTAACTCCGTGATGAGACAGAGATATACATAAGAAATGGACAGTCAACCTAAAGAATGAATAAATTACATACTCTTCTATTATAGTAGTACCATCAAATCCCACATTTGACAAGCTTTGTTAACGGTCAATTTGAATTTGTCTTTTAATTAAAAAAAATCAATTTGATAATTTTTATATACATGTTTTTGAATTTTTTTTTTTGGTAATCAATCACTCACATAGTATTACTACTAGCAAGCTCAATTTCTTAACATCTAAAATATGACGGGTAATGCATGGGGTTGAAATATGAAGTCTCACATCGAGTGTTTAAGGAAAATCCAAATAACATATAAGTAATGAGTTAACATCTCTCTTTACCAATTGATTTTGAGAGGATATGGAGATCCATGAGCTAATTTTCACATGGTATAAGAGCGGACTCTTAGGCGGGATGTGTGGGCTCATAATGCTCAAGTGGGCTCTAAGTGTCACCGTATGACCCAAGAAGGGCAACGGGCCTTAAATTGACTCTCACCTCAATGTAATGGGGAGTGTTGAAATATGAAGTCTCACATCGAGTGCCTAAAGAGGATCCAAATAATTTATAAGTTAATTGACTAACACCTCTCCTTGCCAATTAGTTTTGAGAGGATATGGAGGCCTATGAACTAATTTTCACACATGGTTAAGAGCTAAATAAATTTTACTTTAATTAGTTTTATCTGCAATCACATCTAAGAATATGATGTGTAGTGCAAGATTAAGAGACAACTAAGCTTAATTTAACTAGTTTCATTTACAATCTCTCAAAAACTTGCTTAAAAAATATTATAAACAATATACATATCATAGACAATTGTTGTTTAAATTGTTCGTGAACCTTAATACTTTTTTTTAAATTAATTGGTAAATAAAAATTGTTAATTGGTAAATTTTAAAATGATTTTTTTTTTTTTTTTTTAAGTAATTGACGTGAAACTTTGACACTGTGCTAATTAAGTCAACTAAGGCCCGCACCGCGAAACAATATCCCTCAAGCCGTCCTGCACACCGTTTGCTATTATGTGGCATTGGGAACAACAAAGAAAAGAAGAGGCAGGCCCACTGGAGTCTTTTTTGGAGGTGTGGCGGTGGAAAATGGCCACGGATTTAGGATTTAGAGTTGTTTTATACAATGTTTTGAAACCCGGAGCGGACATCGACCCGAAAAAGTTATAAGGTCACGGGTTACTGGTCGGATCAGTGGTCAGACCGTTCATCGACCTGGTGACGTCATAAATATTAAAAAATATATAATATATACTTATTAATAAAAAATATTTTTAATGTAAAGATAGTTCAGATATATTTTATCTTGATTATTTCCTTAAATATCTCCTTTAATTTTAATATCCAACTAAATGTTGAAAATAGACTTTTTAGGACTTGTTTGTACTATAATTATTGTTTAGGGTTTATGTGATAATATTTTAATTGCCATTTTAGTCCTAGATATATAAAGTCTCTTATCCAACCCTAAAAAAAAAACCCTTATCATTTCCTTTCCCCTCTTCTCTCCCAGCGCCCCTTCCCTTTCCCCTCTTCTCCGGCGGTCCTTTCCCCTTTCCCCTCTTCTCCTTCTCTTCTCTTCCTCTCATTCTCTCTGCAGCAACTCCCTCCCTCTTTTTTTTTTCTTCTCCTCCTCTCTGCACCGCCACGCCACCGCCCCTCCCTTTTTTTTTTTTTCTTCTCCTCTCCTCTACCCGGAACCGCCCCGCCACCGCCATCGGTTTCTCTATTTTTCTTCTTCTTCCCTTTTTTAATACAGAAAAATTAAAAAAAAAATGTATATTGTGACCCGGCCGGTTTTCCCAAAATCGTTCCGATTTATGGTTTGAACGGTCCGACCGGCCGGGTCCACCAGGTCAGTGAAATCAGAGCGGTTTTTGACGAAAATGGGTTTTGGCACCTAATCGGACCGCTCGGAGGTCCGATCGACGGTCCAACCGGCCTGTCCGGTCCGGGTTTCAAAACATTGGTTTTATATATACAAAATATTTAGGGTATGCTTCGATAAGGTTTTGTTTGATTTGGTTTGGTTTGGTCTGGTCTGATTTCAAACTTAAATTCAGATCACCTTTGGATTGAATCTCAAGAAATCTGGATATAATCCATATTTTTTGACCCAAGAATACTATCTGATCCGGGTGGATATAACCCAAGAACACTATTCTTATCCGTCAAGCCAAAATTTGAGCTTGAACGAATATTTGGAAGAAAAAAATTTGAATTTGAATTTCTCTCGCCAATTTTAGAGGCCAAAATTTGAATTTGAATTTGAATTTGGTGGATTATTTGCTTATGGGCTATTTGTAAGTTTTGACCCAATTTGAATTTGAGATTAGTTTAAGATTCAAACTCAAACCCAAACCCAAACCAAAACTTTATCCCAGCACACCCTTAGTAGATTGTTAAATGAAAATATTTAGAAGATGATAAAAAAAAAATGATTTTTTAATGTTTTTTTTTTAAAATTTAACAATTATTAAAAAAAATTATTTTCTAATTTAAAACGTCAAATGAAATATTCAACAACTCTTAATGTTTTGTAAGTACAAAAATTGATAGATTATGCACCATAGTTAAACCGGTGGTGGTGGGGTCGGGGTTTTTGATGAGAGGGGGACCACAAATCAGTGTTCATCTTTCTTGGGCTTTTGCCCCTGAAATGGACTGATGTGCATGCGTTGGTACAAGTCTTTACAAACGCATCTGCACCCTCAATTTAGGAAAATTCTGATATAGACCTGGACTATATGTGGGGTTATGGACCACTTGATCCACAATCAACCACATCACCTCTTTTTATTAAAAAAAAAAAGTTCTTCATAGGGCCCACCTGTTTTTATTATTTTAATCAAAACTGTGATGTGGCTGAATATGGACCAAGTGGTCCTGGTAGGCCTGGTCACAACAGAACCGTTCCTCAATTTAGAGGTCTATCCCTGCTGTTTGATCATCTTAACTTATTATTCTCCTTTGCCTTTTCTGTTTTTTTGGGAATTAATTGCCACTTTGGTCATCAACGTATTAACGGACAGCCACTTTTATCATTTTTTAAAAAATTTAACTTTTTCCATCACCAAACTTTTTATTAACTGCCAAAATCGTCATTCCGTCCATAAAAGCCACAAAATCGTTAAATATGATGATGTATGCTAACATACACATTTCTTTCTCTCTCTCCACAAGGGTATTTTGGGAAGTTTACAATGTATCTTCATCCTCTTTCTCAAACCTTCTTCTCCTCAAAACTTCATCTTCATTTTTCTGTTTCTTTTTAGTTGTAGCTCTAAAAAATGGCTGTGGCAATGGCTTCGTGGGACTACTTTGGCCTCTTCTTCAGATCTAGGTTGAGAATTTTAATGGTGATGAAGATTAAGATGTCCATGGTTGAAATTGAATAGAAGGATTGAGGAAAAAGATAAAGTTTTGAGGAAGAGGATGAAGATACATTATAAACTTCCCGAAATGCCCTTGTGGAGAGAGAGAGAAATAAATGTGTCTGTTAGCACACATCATCATATTTGACGATTTTTGTGGCTTTTATGGACGGAAGGATGATTTTGGCGGTTCGTAAAAAGTTTGAAGATGGAAAAAGTTAAATTTTTTGAAAAATGATGAAAGTAGCAGTCCGTTAATACGTTGATGACCAAAGTGGCAATTGATTCATTTTTTTGGTGTTTGTAATGTTTGGTAGTGTAAGGATTATGGTTCAATCAGAACCGTCCACATTATTTGATCAGAGAGTAGAGATTATTGTTATTTTTTATAACGACCGTTTCTCAATAATTATTCAGTAATGTTTGACTAAAAATATATTTGGTCAGTACTAATAGATGTGTTGATAAATATACCTATTAACATCGTAACCTAAATGGTAATGTGCAGTTTCGTAGAAACTCAAAGTGGGGTCGACAAATGTAGTTTGGAAGATGCTTAGAAAGCGTCTAAGCAAAAACAACAGATCATCAATTTGCGCATAGTTTTAGATATATTTATTCTTGGTGATGCACCATTTGAAACTAATCAAGGTCATCGTGTTGATTGATTTGATGACTGAAATAGTTATTTAAGTACAATTCTATATTAAATAACTATATGAGTCATCATATTAAATTATTTGACGCTCTAGATTAATTCAATAGTGGTGACAAAATGTAAAAATGTTGGGACTTTCCATTAGAACAAGCATGAAGGAAAAAACATCCAGTAAAATTCTTATGCATTACATCCTTATAATATATACTTCTACAAGCTAGAAAATATCAATTCTTCTGTCTCAAATTAAATATCCATTTCTTTATTAGTTTTGAATAAAAAAATGGATATTCAAATTTAGACGAATGAAGCATTGTAATTTCTAGAGCAAACACAAAACACATAAAATGAATCAAACCTAAGAAAATAACAGAGTTCATGGGCACCTTGTAAATACATATTCGAGAAAAGGGGAAATCTTAGGTGGTAATAACACTATTAGATCGAATGATGAGACTAGTCTTTTGTTTGAGCAGTAACCTTAACTGAGCCTTTTGACACTCCAACTTTGTTCCCAAATGCTTACTTTTGGAACCAATCGCCCTAACCACTTTTGGAAATTCAACAAATCCTTTTATACCTCGTTTAATATGATGATTTTCAGGCTCAGGTCTCTGAATTGCCAGAGTGGCAATATTATTGCGTGTTAGATTCTGTTGAATTTGCGTGTTCTTGATATTTGCTTTTCTAACACCTTCCAATTCCGACGTCTGTTTGCGTGTTAGATTCTGCTGAATTTGTTCGAAATCTTCCAATTCCGACAATCTCTCTTCCAATAAAAGTTTCGCCTCCGAAAGCTTCATTTGAACTCTCTCTTCTCTAAGAACTTCCGCCACTCGCAACATTTTCCTCTCTTCCACAATCTCCATCTTCATTCTGTTTATTTGCTCCTTTTCAGATGAAATTTCTTTTGCAAGTTCTTGAAATAATTTATCCAATGCTTCTTTTCCTTTTCTCTCTTCAGACAACTCTCTGGCTAGTTTTTTATTTATGGATTCCGCTTTCTTACGAGCCTTGCGTTCGCGTTCCACTTCAGTCTTCAACTCCTTGAATTTTTCGCGAGCCGAGACAAGTTCAGATTCCATCAAGGGCTTGATAAAAGAGAGATCCCAGAATGAATCCGCGATCTTTCTTGCAGAAATAGGAAAATGGAGACTATGAATTTGCTTCTTATGGCTAATGTTTTGATGAATTTGAGAGGGCTGCTGAGTATAAAATGGATTCTCGTAGAGTTTCCAGGTAATGGGAGCATCGGAAATGGATTCAATTCTGGGATTTTTTATCATCATCCCTTCCATTGGCTACTCTTTGGAGTGCTTTCTTTCTATATACTTTATGTGCAATGTGCCTTTTCTTTGCTATGCTTTTACTTTTTGAGTTTTCTAATTGAATTAGGGGCCATTCTATCTATCTCCCTGTCCACTATAGGGATTGTAAAAGGGAAAGGCACATAACACGTTTTTTTAAAGGTCAGAATAAATCAGAGAATCTCATACTCTGTGGGGTTACATATAAATGTTTATAGCTCCTTTTTCAATTTGACAATCTGAATTAGGTGAGTTTGTAGTTCATTCACTCCTTATGTACTTCGCCATATCTAATTATACGCATAAAATTCTTTTGTTTAATTTTATTTATAAAAAAAGATAAGTTAATTTTTTTTTCCTGTTGGAGTCCCCCCTGGTCAGTGAAGAGAGTTAGAGCTACATATAAGTATTCATAGCTCCATTTCTACTTAGCAATTGCCTCAGTCGAGTGAATTTGTAAAGTCGACACATATTATGGTCGTTTTTCTCCTCATAAGACTTGGGGATGGAGCATTGATACATATAGGAAGAAAATCATATAATTCAACGACAATAGTCACTCTTAAAATATTTCAAATTTAAAAACTTAATCTGAATAGAATTCTGGAGAGTCGTATGTGTAATCAACTTAGGACAAAACTCTTTGGATTTTCTGCTTGTATGTAGAAGTTGAAGGCCTTAATACATATAGCAAATTGATCAAGAATTAGTACAATGATAACTCTTCACTCCTTTGAGACGTAAGCAAAGATTTTGAGTTCATTCAAGACCAACATCTACCTTAATCTATTATACTCCCTCCATTCCTATTTAATTGTCGTTTAGCAGATATATATGTATCCAAATTAATTATCATTTACATTCTTTTATTAGGTGTCAATAATTTATTCCAATTATACTTTCAACATATATTTTATTGAAAAAGTGAAAGAGAAGAAGGAAGGGGGTATTATTGGAATTGTGGTGGAAAGATTATTGTTTGTTTGAGTTTTTTAATTTTTTTAAAGTGTCATAAACGACCTATATTAAAGAATGGAGGGAGTATTATCCAACTCAGAGTGTCCTGTCCTAAAAAAAAGACCTTTAAGAGTAAGCAATGGATAGACTAGTTAAGATGGGGACACTTTGGTCCACAAACCTACCAATTTTCTCATCATTTCACATGGATGTTCTACCAAAATGTTTCCTTTCATGGTCCCATTCTTACTCCATTAAGTCACTTTAGAACATGATTAAGGGTTATCATCTAAGCTAATCTAGGTTAGAGGTAATCCTCAATAATAGTAATGTTTTTATGCAGAATATAACTAGGGTCAAGGTGGACATAACATGGAACAACTTTAATACTACTCTCCAAAACAATATGCAATTGGACCACATGATCGGTTACAAAAACATGTTTTTCTCATGCTGATGAACTGCCTTTCGATTCAACGGTTAAAATTACTATTTCGTTTTAAAATGTTTGTCACATTTAAATTTTTTTTATCAAAATTAAGAAATAATTTGAAAATAAATAATATAACAAAAAATTTAAAATTTGATTTCTGAAACATAATAAATATTTTGGAAAATAGAGAATGTGTGAGTGTGACAATTATTTTGAAACAAAGGTAGTAATACTAGCTTTTGTTATGGCTGAAATCACTATTATCTTTTTTTTTTTTCTTTCTTAAACTTAGTTATCGAATCAAACTGATCCAACAGGTAATCATGATTCAGTACGTGTCAGGAAAAACATGCATGATGCTCTTATACCACATAGCTAAAATTGGTCCAGAGCCACATTTGGAGGGTTCAAGTACAATCTTTAAAACACTGCAATTGTGTTCAAATAGGGAAAAGACATCTTCAAGAATTGTACTGCCATGCCTGCTTGTTTTAATGTTGTTGGTTTCTATTTCTCACCCTCTCAGTTCCTTTTTCTGGGTAAAAAACACTTGCAGATGCATGTCTTCTCAAAGAGGAGAAAATGACAGTGGAACTGGAAGAAGCACATGTAAAGGCAATTCCAAAAACACTTTGTGTTTTAATTTTCTAGAAGCAGAGACCTATGGAGCCCATAATCCTAATAATGAAGGAAAATGATCAGTAAGATCCACTTATATAACAACTTATTCTCCAATCTTGGTGGTGAAAGCAGGAAAAGAGCCCCAAGAGTGATATATAACAGTTCACTAATTCCAACTTCTGATGGTGGATGCCAGAAAAGAGATCCCAAAGATTAGGCAGAAAGTAAGAAAATCGACAAAATGAAAGTGAGAAACTGAAGAATTGCATCTCAGATTTGTTGGGATTCTCTCAATATCCCACATCGGTTGTGTTAGTAAACTAGGAGGGAGGAAAACCTTATAAATAGGGATCTCCTAGTTTAGTATTATTTGTGTGTGCCGCGTTGGGTGCCACCAACTCAGATGGTGAGTTTCCTGAGTTTGGTTTGCGAGAGGGTTTGTAATAGTGAAAGTTTTTACCCTTCGCGGTCGTGGATGTAGGTCTGCGTTGAGATCGAACCACGTTAAAAATATTAGTATTCTTTTGTGTTGATTTATTTATTCTTCTTTTCTCTCTATATTATCTGCGTGTTTGCTTCCGCTGCCTCAATAAGATTCTGCCTGAGTATCACAATATCAAAAAACTAAACTGTTCAAGACTTCAAACTCCATAGGCAAACACTTGAGTAAAGTACAAAGAAATTACCAGACAAAAATTATTCATCTCCAACAAATAGCACAGCAAAGTATTATGACCATCAATAACGAGCTTTCCAAAGTACTCAATTAACAAAGTAACGATGTTATTTAGTCTCATATGACATAAAATCTATACGGAATTCTCAAAGCGGTCAATAAATTTCACAGACACGTTATAGTCCATGCAAGATATTATACTATCAGCAAGGTACAATGAGCATAGAAAAAAAATCAAAATATCAATGCAATAAAAGAATATTACAAGAGCAAAAATACTCCATATATTACCTACCGAATGATCGACTTCTACCTCTCTGCTGGGGGACTTACAATTCAAACTCTTCTTCAAGCTTCAATTGCTCAACAGCAGCCTCCTCGTCCTTATCATTAACCCTAAAATACGGATTATGCTCCTCAGGCTTGAAATTAAACCCTGTAAAAACATAGAACGCGAGAGTCGCCAATTCAGCAGCCACAACACTAGTCCAAAGATACCTATATATAGTAACAGTCTCCAATGCATAAACCACAACTCTCGTAAAATATATATAGCAAATCACCACAATGTAGTACTGCCTAAACAGAGTTAACTTCATCAAATTCACCGCGGCCTTCCCATCCGTCCTTGCAGCTTCTCGCAAATGCTTAATAGACCAAACCATCGGAAACAAAACAGCACAACAACACAAAACATCAACCAACAAGAAAATCTGTTTCCACGTAATCCAATCTTGCCCGTAAGGCCCCTTTTCATCAATAACAACCTGAGCTATATTCGCAACCACTTGCAACGGAATCACAATCATTAACAACTTCTTCTCCTTATCTTGCAAATACGGCTTCAAAAACGACCACCCCGTCCCAATAAGTACAATCAAAGTAAACAACATTATCCCTTTCAAGAAGCTAAATATATAGAACAAAACATCCCATCCATGAGCACTTCCAGTTCTCTTAATATACGACTTATCCTCCGCCTCACATAACAAATTCAATGCCTTTAAAATTACCACAGCTAACATAAAGAAATGAATCCCGAATGAAGTAAACCGGTTCTTGAATAAAACATACATCCAAATCGCCGACATTGAGAAATAAATCACGGAAAATAAGAAATAAATCCTAGGTAAAATTGTTTTACCAGCAGATAAATAATCCTTGGTATTAGTTTTACCATCTAAATTATACATAGCCGATTTAACATTCATGGAAATAATAAAATCTTGGAGACAATTTGAAAAAACTAAACTATATTGTTCAGGACTAGAAATGTTATATAATATATTAAAAGAATCGAACCCATTTGGGAGGGAATCGAAAGAGACGATCATCCAAACGGCGTCGGATTGAAGGGGGCAGGTGATTTCGGAATCTTCTAGTTCTTGAAGAACCTGGAGCCATGAATCTCGGGTACAGAGGAAAAACCCGAGTCTTGAGAGTTCGGGTTTGGTGGGTGGGTCTTTTGTGGAGAAGGTAATGGAGGTGACTTTGAGTTCGAGACGGCCGTGATGGGTGAACCCGAATTCGTCGAATGGGATAATGGGTCGGGAATCGGATCTGATGTCTGTGAATCGGATTTCGGCCAGGGCGGTGGTCGTAAAAGTAATGAGGAAGAAGAAGATGAGGAAAACGAAAGGGAACGACATCGTATTGTTGTGATGAAGGGACATTGTTGGCGCCATTTTGGCTCCTCAGGTCTGGGAGAATGACAGTGTATTTGTAGTCCTAAAGTTTCGTGGGTGGTTGGTTAATAAGGTTTGAGATGGTTATGTACTATGATTTGGGCGCGAAAAGAAAATGACCATTCTCTTTTGCTCATGGCTCTACTGTATAATGGGTATTGTTCCGTGTGAAATAAATTTTGACAATCAAATTTTTTATTTATTTATTTGAGAATTGAGTTTTTTTATATAGAAATAATACTGATCCTTGAATCGAGAGAACATGCGTTAATTCTCTTCTCAATTGTTAAATAAAAAATTAAAGACCGTCATTTATTTTGCATTAACAACAAAATAAAATAGAACACAATCAAATTTTTTATTTATTTATTTGAGAATTGAGTTTTTTTATATAGAAATAATACTGATCCTTGAATCGAGAGAACATGCGTTAATTCTCTTCTCAATTGTTAAATAAAAAATTAAAGACCGTCATTTATTTTGCATTAACAACAAAATAAAATAGAACACAACATAAAATCGAGTCGGCTAGGGTACTTAACAGTAAATTGTTCAGCACTTTCGAAACACAATAATAACCGTTAGATGAAAATTAATTACATTTAATGGCCAGATGCAAATAAGATTGTTAATAGGAATAATTAGGGCAATCACATCAGATCCGCGAATTAAGACACCCGCATCAGATCCGCATCTACAAGACATCGAGTGTGGTGGACTTTTTAAACAGACTGATGAATCATAGCTATCATATATAAATATGTGAGAATGAAGAGTTAGAATGCTGTTCAACAAGTGCTGAAAATTAACATGTTGAGCACCCTAACCCCATACACATAAAATAGAAGATCTAAACAGAACAATTTTGCCTATACTCTGACTATAAGTGCTCTTTCTTCACTCAAATCACACGTGTGTATATATATATATATATATAAAAGTTCCTGAAATGACAAATCAAATGGCACTCGCAGAATCTAATTCACACTTAATGTGAGATTAATCAAAGTTAAATTATATTTGCACTCGCAGAATCTAAATCTAATTGGAAAAGAAAGCATGCGCAAAGCTATTTTATGGCGCCTCCAAACCCATATTGGGGTATTGATCGCTCCGAATTTCAAATTTAAAACCCTTAACTAGTGTTCCCACTCATTTCCAACATTACCATAGTCAAAGTATATGTGAATTTTGAAATGTTTCTGCATTTTGATATTATGACTTAAAGTATGTTTCAAGACTCGTATTTTTATATGCTTTAAAGTGTTTTATATAAGTTTGTAGTCGTTTAAATGTAACCCATGAGTCGTTAAAATGGACAACTATTTTATCTTCCATATTAAACTACTGCTGGTTATTATATTATAGAAACGATGAATTTGACCTTTCGTTCCGATCCGCAAAATTTACTTTCACAGTAGCATTTTTATAAAATATAAGTTTGTGCATTTAATATGATTAGAGATTGGTTCCGCTTCTGTTACTTTAAAATAAAATTAGAACAGATTCAGGCCCTTTCTTTTTTTTAAAACCGCCACATAATGTTTTTCCAAAACTAAATAAAAAGTTTTGGGAAAATAGCTTGATTCCGGAAGTTGTATAATTTTCTTACTTTAAAATAAAATTAGAACAGATTCAGGCCCTTTCTTTTTCTTTTTTTTTAAAACCGCCACATAATGTTTTTCCAAAACTAAATAAAAAGCTTTTGGAAAATAGCTTGATTCCGGAAGTTGTATAATTTTCTTACTGAGTTGGAAGCTTATCCGTTTCCATGTTGTTTTTCAGGTAATATTAGCAATGATGATAATGAATTAGGAGAGTGGGAAGAAGTCTTATTTTGATGAAGCGTGTGTTTAATTTATGTTTCGATTCGGTTTATGATATGTTACGCATTTTTAATAAATAGTTGAAGGTTAATTTTTTTGTTCATTTATTATTTATTTAAGACTTCCGCTGTTTTGGATTCAAAGTTATGTAATGAAATTTATAAAAGGATTATTAGTTTATTGATAATTAAGGTGAGATTTAAGTTTTGAGACCCATGCTGCAATAGTATGGGACTTTATTGTCACGAGTCGTGTTCGCTTTCTTGGAGACGGGACGCTGTGAGGCAGGGGAAGGGGGACGTCGAATGAGAGACGAAAGAGTCCCTATCCCTTATAATACCAAGTTGTCAAGTATTATTTTTCTTTTTAAAATTTTTAAAATCTCTAATGGTGGAACCTGAGAGATAAGTCGTGTGATGCAAGAAAATTATCTACAATTGAGACAGCGGATGAGACATAATATCTTCTTTTGTCTTGTTCTTGTCTCATTCTTACCATTTTATGGATAATTATCATGTATATTCATGGATGAATCCGGAACTTAGAGTTTTGAGGCAAATTACGTATTTAAATTTTTTTGCCATTTTAAAAATATTGGAGGCGATCGAGCCCGCAGATTATATACATTGCTTAATTAGTGATTAGTAGTCAAGAGAAAGATAATCCAATTATTTAATGGTGATGAAATCTATAATTTCGTTTTACTTACAAACATCAGCAAAGTTGTTTAGATACTGGATCCTCTTCAAATGGTGGTGGAACTTGACCATACACCATATATCAACACATTATATTCAAAATCTGCATTCTCGCCCAGCTGATAAGGTATTATGTAAAAGCTTTTAACTCAATTGAATATTGTTTTGTCTCATAACATGACATAAAATTTTAAATTTAGCATTCACATTTCATAAACAATTTAACATTTTAATGAAATTTAAGACGTTCCGACTTATCATGTAGAGTAGAGATGAAAGGAACATACTTGGTGTCATTGTCAATGGGAGTCCAAATTCATTAGTGAAAAAATCTTGTGTGGGTATTTTGCACATGTTAACACACATTCCTAAACACCCACTGTTTTCCAAGTTCCTTTAAAAAAAAATTAAAAAAAAATGCAGAAATTACAAGAATTAGTTACTGGGAGCTAAAGAAGCAGATTCATGAATGCAATAATTTGAAATCAACTGTTGCTGTTAGTTGACACATTCGTATAGTAAGTGTACAAAATATTATACACTACTAGTATGGCACATGCATGCACTTTTTATATTATACTCCCTCCATTCCTAAATATAAGACTCTTTAGATAATTTGAGAAAATTAAGGAAGTTGTTATTTTCACCTAAACTTCCAATATTATCCCCCACCCTCCCTCTCTCTCACTTCTTTGTCTTGAAGAAAGGAAAATATTAAGGGTATAATTGGAATAAATTGTTGACAACTAATAAAACAACCTTAAACGACAATTAATTTGGATACCTAGATATCTCCTAAATGACAATTAATAGGAATGGAGGGAGTAATGTATTATATATGCACTATAATATATATTAACTACCCTATACACTAATGATATATTTTATGAACATTATTTTATATAATTTACATAGTAAAATACGCTTGATACGTTGTTAAATATATCAAATGTTTGCAACATTTAAAATTTCAACTTCAATTGTTAGAATCTCAAATCCCTAAAGACGCTATAGGAAAGGATTACTAGAGAACTTGCAAAAGCATAACGCATTGGCTATTTGTTTTAGAAATATTGTCCTTTCATAGTCAATTTCATGGTGCAATTGAATTTCTAGGCATTTGAGCGTGAGTTAAATTTGGAGAAATTAAGGTAAGAAAGAAGTTGCATTTTTTTACACGAACTCCACTCATTTGCTTCACTCCATTAACCTCAACTTCCATCACCTACTGGATATACATGTTACCAATATAAGTATATATAATTCAACAGAACTATAACTTTAATTATAGAAATTAAGTCCAAGAAATTTAAGTAATTATATAGAGGTTTTTTTTTTGAAGCCCGATTGGGCGGTTGCGCCATATAGGGGAGAGAGAACTGCCTCATACGAGGAGGAGATAGCCCTAGAAAGGGAGATTAAAACTTGCTGCACGCAGGCGGAGGGTATCGAGGTCGTGGGCAGGCGCCTGCCCCACTGGATTAGGACACTTTGATATTTATATAGAGGTTGAGATGAAATAAAAGTACTTCAAATGGATCAACCGATCAATGAAAGAACGGAACTGTTAGTGCAGCATTGAATTCTGCTGCCCACTTTGTTGGTGGAAAGAGTTTCTTGAACTGTTACAAATTAAGTTGATTTATTTCTGTTATAAATGTAATTCTGAAAAATATGACTGGTGTATAAGTGTGAATTCAAATTTAATAGTTATTTAGGATACTTTTTTGGTATAACGAGTACAATTATCAAGAAAGTGATCAAAATTTATGAATTGTGTTTCGAGCCTCAGGCACGGGGCGTAACAACAAATATCACCAAAACAATGTATATTTGGACCGAAACTCAATTAAGAAACTTTTTAACTTCTTTCTTGTGTATTCGGTTTTTTTTTAAAATTTTCTCTTAGAGATTGAAAAGTTGAATTTTATTTGAAAGAGATGCGGTGTTAAATTAAAAAATTTTGGGTTGAAAAGTGGGTGAATTTTGCGAACAAATTGCACCCTAGAGTGGAAGAAAATATGTACAAAGGCAGATGTTATGTTTGCATAAGTATATTGTGGAAGACCATGTATAAACAACAGCTGGTTTGCCCGAGTGGTTAAGGGGGCAGACTTAAGATCTGCTGCAGTTTAACTGCGCATGGGTTCGAACCCCATAGCCAGCATTTTTATTATTTTTTCCACTTTGATACAATTATCTAGTATTTATTGTTTTATTTGAATTTTATTGATTTTTTAAAACTAATTTATTCCATTACACTGTTTATACAACTATCTATTACTTATTGTTTTTTATCTGAAATTATATTATTTATTACTTTAAAAAAAAATATTTACAAGAGTTAATAGCTATTTATAGCACTAAACTATTTACGAATTTCTATTTATAGTACTAAACTATTTTTTTTATCTAAATATGTCACTCAACTATTTACGTTTATCAAAAAATATACAACCACCCATTTTTTGGGTGTTTTCCGGCCAGCGATGTCACGTGAGTTGCTTCGGAACATGAACAACGACGAAAAGAAAAAGAAATATTGGAAACGTCGGGCCATAACTGCTTAATTTGACAGACCCGTTTAACTTTGCAACAACAAATTAAGCATTTATCGCCCGACGTTTCCAATATTTCTTTTTCTTTTCGTCGTTGTTCATGTTCCGAAGCAACTCACGTGACATCGCTGGCCGAAAAACACCCAAAAAATGGATGGTTGTATATTTTTTTGATAAACGTAAATAGTTGAGTGACATATTTAGATAAAAAATAGTTTATTACTATAAAGAGAAATTCGTAAATAGTTTAGTGCTATAAATAGTTATTAACTCTTAAAAAATAATTCCATTACAGTGTTTTTTGTTTCAAAACTAAAGTCTATTTATATTTTGTTCCTATATAAGGTATAGTTCTGATATGGACCAAGTATATTGAACCATGCGGTTCAGAACTGACCACATCATTAAAGAATGAGGAGAGAGGCAATTATGTAGTGATGTGATTAATTTTGAACCATATATGGTCCGTATCAGAAAAATCCCTATATAAGTATGTGTGTGTTTTCTTTTTCTCTTTTTTTTTTTTTTTTTAATCATAAATCTTACATGTTATAATGGGGTTTGTAACATCTTCGGATGTACTTACACTTGGACACCACTTTCTCATATTCTTTAGTACACAATTCTTATCTTAGACCTTATATTTTCTTTTGACAAACGATTTACTTTTTGAATATTCGGAATAGAAATTTTCATAAAAAAAAATAAATCAAAATCCATATTGTTTCGTCTATTTTTGGTTCTCTTGACTTATTTTGGCACACTCAAACAATCATGTACCAATATACTCAATTAATATATGTCCTTTTGTTTGAAAGAACAAATAATGCACCATTTTTCTACTACTTTTTCCTTCAATTAAATTTATGTTAGTGTGTAATTCACCATTTTTCTACTACTTTATCCTTCAATTTAAGTTTAATACATAACCCTTGAACAAAAATTTGTGACAATAATGCTAATATATAAGAGTGGAACTTGATAATGTTTGGATTATTTGTAACAGTCTAATAGTACACACGCTTATTTTATATATCTAATAAACCCTAGATATGAATAATATTATAATTAAAAATATTACCAAGAGTACTACTGCGTGTGATGAGATAACTTTTGTTAAAAAGGGGGTAGGGTACTTGAGCAGGGGCACAGGTGTAAGAATGGATAATATCTCTCGAACAACTTGCTGCTTTTGCAAACGATTTCTTCCTTGCATTACTCTCAGTGTGGGAGACAGGGGCGGGGCAATTGCCCGTAATTTTTAAAAATATTATTAGATATATTAAATTTTATATGTAATTTGAAATATTGTTTAATCAAATTCGCTCCAATATTTTGTGCGGCATACTGTTGCGATTTTTTGCTTCCAACCTAAAAAGTTTTAACTTAGTCCATGAATACTCTTATGGAGACTTCAACAAAACTCTCATAATCATAATCAAACCAACCCTTCTTATTCTTCTTCTTATCTCCCATGGAATACATGGACGATTTTAGGTCGGAGCCAGTCGTCCTCCGATATTTTTAGAAATACTATTAGATATAGTAATTTTTATATAGTTCGGAGATTTATATCAAGTTCGTCTCCCCGATTTTTTTTTTTTTGGTAGTTTTTATAGGTAAGTCGATATACTGTTGCAGTTTTTCGTCCCCAACAGACAATTCCTAACTTCATCCCTGATGGCATATTTAGATGAAAAATTCTCCATCTTCCTAGCAAAAAGAGTCATGAAAGCCTTCTCAAATAACCCATCATTGTATTTTGTCGCCTCACCCATTGCTTCTGGCTGCCCTGATGGCTCAGCTATCCCGCACCGAATATTAGTCAATGCCACTGGCAGTGGACATCCTGATTTTGACCCTCTACTATAATCAAGTGCTGCCGGGCTTATGTCGACTGCTTGGAAGCTCTTAACCACCATGATTAATGCCTTTAGAGTGCACCTCTGTGATAAATTATGTTTTTTTCATATCTGTTAATGTGATTTCTAAAATAAAAGAAAGGACTAATTGCAGATTAATCCACTTAGATTAGACCACTTTAGTCTAGAAAGCAAAAAGAAAAAGAAAAAAAAAACATTATTTATAAGGGTTCAACGACCAGGTTCGAAACCAATTACACCATTCCATTCATGTTCTTATGATTCCCAGAAAGATTCACTGAATCATCATCAAAGCTAAGCCCTCCAAAAAACGAACAGCCCTCTGAAACCGACGGCTCTGATTTCTCTAGTATGATTCTCTGTAGTTATCTTTTACATATAGATATTGCAAATTCTGATTTTTTTTTAACCACTGTTTAGATTTAAGTAATGAATTTTCTTGTCAAATGTTGTCGGAATACAAAAGGGTCAGCTCCAAACTTCATTTTCTTTCTTGTGATCAAAGATGCAAACTTGATGTAGCCTTAATAGACTCCGGACCTTCTAGTACGTCTTATAGAACACTGTTCATTATAGCAATGAAATTGTGACATGTGGAGTAATGAAATTGATCATACAAATCAGTAAATTGTAAAAGAGATCATTGCATATGTTGAACTGACCTCTCATAAACAAGTTTGAATTTGAGAATTGCTAGCCTTATTAAGTAGAAAGAAAAAACTTTTTTAAGAATAGATTGCTAGCAATTTATCAACTGGTATCTCTGACTTTGGTCTAGTTTTTGTACTTCTTTGCTGCTATAATAAAGCATCTGCTGTTGTCAAAATGAAAAAAAATAATTAATGTTGAACACGAAAGTTTGGCAGTTTAGCTCCAATCTTCTCCCTTTTTCATGCATGGCATTCAATTCGAATAATTTTCAAAAATTGACTTGTTGTGGTTCTTCTTTTCTTTTGTTAAATTTTTTTATTGTCGGGGGAGGGTATCGAACAAAGATATATAGAACAAAGACCTATAGTTATGAGTATGAAATGCCACGCTAATTACGCTTTACACTTAGTGTTGGTTGCTAATTAGTTTCAATGATCTATTTTTAGTTTTTCTTTAGTTGTTGAATTTCTTGGGGGCGGATTCTCATATAATGATCTCTCTGATGATTCTTAGGATGACTGGTGAGCTCGTAGCATTACAGAGACAATTCCAAAGCTCGAGTTGTAGATATGCTTGCGGAGACGTCGTAGTCTGGTTTGAGGCGAGAGAGCACGCGCATTTGGGCGTGCTTCGACATCTGCGTGCTCCCAGTACTTGCATGTGGGCTCCCCATTCGACCCGTCTTAAAACACAGACTAAAGAGTCTGAAATATGCGCAAGCAATATGGGCAAGCCTGCATGAATAAGTCAAAGGCAGAATTGATATAAAAGGTGAAAGATATCTGAAACTTCTGTCTGTCTTTTAATTTCCTTTTTGTGTTTACTTCAGTTTGAATTTGGTGGAAAATGCTTCATTAAATTAATTGAGGTTGGAAAATCGTCTCCCGATATGAGGCAAGACCACTCATTTCTTCTGCTTTCTGGGTCCAAAATCATACTCAAATCAGTAAGTAGTTGAAATTTGAAAAACTAGTATTTTCTATTCATAAGTATTCTATCTTCTTGGATTTTATCTCGTGAAAATTTGAGTTAGTCAGCCATGCCCAACTCCCAACTGCTTTGCATCATATGTTTATTCTAGTACTACTAATTTATGTACATATAGCTTAGTGGGATAACCTGCCACGAGTATTATATATTGTTGTAGCCTTGTCTGCACCCGCAGTGTAGGGTTCGAATTTGTTATATCCGAATTACATATAAAAATTAAAAAAAAAATATTGGGGGCGAATTTGCTATATCCGAAATACATATAAAATTTACTATATCTAGTAGTATTTTTAAAAAATTTGGGGGACAAATTTGCTATATCCAAAATACATATAAAATTTACTATATCTAGTAATATTTTTAAAAATCTCAGGGGACGACTGCCACCCCGCCCCCTCTATCTTGGTTCCTGCTCATATCGACTGCCAAAACTGTTGCAGTTTCCCCTTGCATTGGTTCTTTCCTTTTTCATCTTTTTTTTAAGAATTGATTCATAAATATACTACAAAGTACCAAGATAAAATTAAAGGGAGGAGATATTGTCAGAGCAATTATCCTCCTACAAGAGCACTTTGTAAGTTAATGACAACATTACCCCTTTTAATCAACACTAAATCAAAGCAATCAATTATTTCTTTCTCCAATATTCTCTTCCTTCACTAATCTCTTCCCCTTCTCTCTCCAATCTTCGGCCATCTGGCCTCTCTATACACAATATTTTCCTCAACCATCATCTCTCTCTCTTCTCTAACCCATTTCACTTGGAAATTATACAATTGATGATATCCTTTCGATTTTTCTTGGCCAACGGATTGCAATTAATGATAGAAAATCTCAATTCGGGTCATTTGGGTTTGGTTATACTGCTTAGTCTCCATAATTTAATGGTCATTGTTGGATATGTTAGGAGATGACACATCACTTAATGAGTTTTTATGGAGACAAAAAGGGAAATCAGCTTATTTAGTCTCCCAAGAATTTTCGGTTAGCCTGTAAAGTCCCTAATGTTTAATTTCAGCCTGTAAAGTTCTCTAGGAATTTTCGTTCAGCCTGTAAAGTCCTCAATATTTAATTTCAGCCTGTAAAGTCCCCCCGGGAATTTTTGGTCAGCTTGTAAAGTCCCTTACCTATTTAATTTCAACCTATAAAGTCCCTTATCTATTTACAAGTTGCATATAAAGGTTCCACCGCCTCTTCTGCGGCGGAATCATGGCAACCCCAAATTCATGTCATCCCCGTGCTTAATGAGCGGGGGAATAATGATCAGTTTCAATCTATAAAATTTACAAAATACAAAAAATCTGGGACTAGGTAAGGGACTTTACAAGCTGAATGAAAATTCCTGGGGGACTTTACAAGCTGAACGAAAATTCTTGGGGGACTAACTAGGCTGAAATTAAACATTGGGGACTATACAGGCTAACCGAAAATTCCTGGGGGACTAAACAGGCTGATTTCCCAGACAAAAAATTATAAAATTTGTCTGTTATTACTCCCTAACTGTTTTAGAAGCATTTGGATAGTCGTTAGTAGACCTGCAAACATCCATACAAACGAATACGAAATTGTCTATTTGAGATCTATATCCGTTTTTTTATTTTTTTCTACCGAATCCGTATTCGTATCCGTATCCTGACGGATCCATAATATGTATTACCAGATTCGCTGATTTGGATCTGAATACGGATATGGTAAAACCCGTTTCAAAAAGTCCAATCCTCATAGTTTTTACTTTCTATTTTGACTGATTAAAAACATACATGTTTAATTTAACAATCTTATCTAACAAATGTCACTTCACCCCAATTATACTATCATCAACAAATAATTCTACGAAATATAATACAATCAATAATCATATTGTTGTTCAAAGTTCAAAATTCAAATAAAAACAAATAATCAGAATCTCGATCTCATTTCAATATAAATATTCAGAAGCCTCCTCAAAATAAAATAAATAACGCTTGAATAACTATGAATCCTCAAAACAAATCTAACTAAATCACTTGGACAAAATGAACTTGGTAAAATTTTCCTTAATGCTACGATTCTTTGCTTGAACTTGTAAAGATTATCTCATATATAGTTTGATATTATTGACCTTAATGAGACATAATATTTAGAACTGAAAAGTATATATATATATATATATGTGCTGAAACGGATTCGGGTCTAACGGATACGATTTTTTATATTTCAAATCCGTAACCGTTTTATTACTCTTATACGGATTCGGATTCGGATGCGGGTATATAGGTCTGGAGTACTTACCAAATCCTAAAAAAAATTCGAATTCGAGTCGGATACGGATAAAAATCCGGCCCGTTTGCAGGCCTAGTCGTTTGGTCCTAGTTCGATAACAATATTATTGCTTTCTAATAGATTTTGTTGAGGCTAAAAGTAAAGCTTTTAAGAACTTTTTTGAGGATAAATATATATTTAAAGGAATTCGAGATGATCTTGAATATTGTCGAAAAAAACAATTCCTCAAACCTTAGATAGAAGTTGCAAGCATGTTATATAAGTAAATAGGATATAAATTTGTCTCTGCAATGCCTTGGGTGAATTTCTATTTAAAAATAATTTTACCCTATGTTAATTGGTGTAATTTGGATTTTGTAGAATTTTCATCAAGGAGTTACAGGATGATGATAACAATGGAGAAAGAGGAGAGAGAAGATCAACTGGGTGAGAGAGGTTTGACTTCATTAATTAGTGTTGACCATAAGGGCAATCTCATCATTTAACTACAAACTGATCTTGTAGGAGCAAAATTGCTCTGGCAATATCATTTCCCAAATTTAAAATGTAGTTTCGTAAAACTTTGAATAGATGAAAATAATGCAAAATTGTCTTATTTATGAACTTATATAGTTTGATCAATTTGTTAATGACAGGGTATTCATCAGCTAATATGGACTTGCCAATGAGGCATTGGTCCGAAAAATTCGCACCCAATACTAAAGGTGTTCATGGTTCGGGTTAATTCGGTTTTACACACTTTTGAAACCAAACTTAAATATTCGGTTTGAAAATTTTAAAACCAATCCAAATCATTCAAAATCTCAAACCGATGCATTCGGTTTGTATCTGTTTTGGTTGGTTTGGTTTGATTTTTCGGTTTTCAGGAGATACAAAATATATTGATTATAAAGTAAAAATAAAACAATTTTTTTTTATATAATTACTTAACTCCTAAAAATATAAAAGAAATAAGACTATTGTTTTCACAAGTTAAACACAATAAAGAATAAAATAATGAAAAATAAATTCTCGATTATTGAACTTCAATATAAAGTAAAAATAAAACAATTTTCTTATATAATTACCTAACTACTAAAAAGATAAAGAAATATGTATATTGTTTTTCACCAGTTAAACACAACAAAAAACAAATTAATGAAACATAAATTATTGATCTTGAGTCTTGAAATTCAAACAAATTATTGAAAAATTATCCTATGAGGAAAAATGCAAGAAAAAAAACAAAAATTACAGCACTATTAGTTTCAAAGTAAAACAAAAATTTCAGATGAATCTAAACCAAATACAACATATGGCTCTTCAATCTCTTACTTTAGCACTTGAGAACTTGTTTGTCATGGTATAAATAAAAAATTCAATATGTTTAATTACAAAAGAGTTCTTTAATATATATATATATATATATTCGGTTTGAATTATAAAAAAATTTAAACCAAACCGAAAGTTCGTTTTTAATTTAGTCCAAACCGAAACCAGTCTAATGCATCGCTCAAACCGAAAAATCGGTTTGGATCGGTTTGGTTTGGTAGGTTTCGGTTTTTCATGAACACCCCTACCCAATGCACAAGGCTCCTGCATAAGTAGGTCTGGGAAAGGTCTCGATATACGCAGCCGTGCGTTTATTTATCATAAAGAGGTTTTCGATATTCGAACTCGTGACCTAGTGGGTAGCAAGTAAACACTTGCCCACCGCGCCAAACACGACATTTTGATCAAATATTTCGAACTACGTATAAAATTTAATATATCTGGTAGAATTTTTAAAAATGTCTGGTGGCGACTACGAGAAGTTTTATCTTGGTAGGTGAGTAAGTTTAAAACTTACATTCAAGTCAATGAATACAATACACATAGGTAAGAGGATTGACTTTTTGGCCTACGTGTATTGTATTCATTGGTTTGGATTTAACTTTAAAACTTACTCACCCAGGGAAGAAGCCAGGAATTTGGTGTGGGGGGAGGGGGGATAAAACTGCAACAGTATGTCGAACTACATATAAAAAAGGCAAAAAAAAAATTTGGGGGAGAAACTGATAAAATATTTCGAACTACATATAAAATTTATTATAATAGTATTTTTAAAAATTTTGGTGGACGACTGCCTCCCCGCTCCCCTGTCTACATCCCTGACCTACCAAAATAAAAAATTCTCGGCGACTACTCCGCCCCTGAGAGCCAGAGAGAAGCACAGCCAATCTATTGCTTATCGGGAAGCCGCATAAGCATTTCCTTTTTACCATCGTTGACTTTGTTCGCCATTAATACTGAATCCCAGAAAGAGTTGACTTCTTACACTGTAGCAATGACTTGCAGACTTGTTGATAATCACTGAGGAATGAGAAGGTATATCCCTGAATCTGCAGCTCCTGTGAAGCTTCCAACATCATAGTGGTTATGGTGGTGATCAATGTTCAATGGAGAGCAGTGGCGGAGCCAGGAATTTGTTATAGGGGGACGAATTTCTTATTGAAATTTTTTAGGGGGCGAAATTCAACATTTATGAGAAAATATCACCCTAAAAAAAAAATTCCTATAAAAAATTTGTCGTTTTTTGAAAATTTTGCCCTCATGAAGCTCCGCCACTAAAGCTAGCATTAACATCACCACCCATTTGCTTTTGTGCAATTTCAAGATTAACAACTTCTACTATATTCTTTTTGTCTCAAATCAAATATTAGTTTTTATATTAATTTTACATAAGATAGTGTAGATTCAATTAGTAAAACAGGAAGGAGTAAAATAATCATGAATTATATAAACATTTAATCGTCAGTAAAAATTTTAGCCCGAGACAAAATACTAGCCAAATTATACGGCTAAGAATACCTAAATTGTGTACCCATGCATGTATCCCACCACTCAAAAATTAATATGTGTCAATTTTTTAAATAAGAAATTTATGACTTAAGATAAATAATTGAATCTGTAAATAAAATATATTTTCTCTCTCCACGTGTCAATTTCTGAGTGATAAGTATATGCATGAGTATATACAAATTGAGTACAGGCGATTTCTTGACAAATTATACCCTCTTCTATATGGTGGTGTCAAGGATAAATGGTAAGTATCAAATGGGTCTTTTTGGCCAAACGAGGATCGGTTGATTTGACATGGAAGGTTCAACTCAGGGACGACGCGCCCCTAAATTTTTAAAAATACTACTATTTATTGAAATTTTATGTGTATTTTGGAAAATTTTATCAGTTTTGCCCCCCAAAAATTTTTTTTTGCCTTTTTTATTGCCTCCAACAATTTTATCAATTTTGCCCCCAACACCAAATTCCTTGCTTCGTCCCGGGTTCAACTTCACTTATAATGGTTAAGTTTGAATCTCGCTGTTAACAATTTCTATTGGTGGATTATTTGTAAGTCTAATATAAATTCTCTTTACATTAAAGTCCTTTCACCTAAACTTTTTCAGAACCCCAAAGTACATCAAAATTTAATGTGAATGAATGAAGTAGAAATATGAGAAGCAGAAGAATTGGATCATTTTCACCATTAATGTGAATGAAGGTTTGGTTGAAACATAAAATTAAGAAGGTACGAATAAAATTCCTTATTAAAGGTTTACATCAAGGAACATTGTGAAGTTAATTTGAAATTTCACCTAGACACTAACTTTGTAGAGCTCCTTTGCTCCACTAGACTTTAATCTTGAGCCAGTGCAACCATTACCTATCTTTCTCGGAGCACTAGTGCGGAACGAAATTTTTTATGTGCTGAATAAATGCATATAGTAATTTGTCAACGCCCGTCAGAATAGCTAACAATGTGGCGTGACATTCGATGCGTATGTTACGAGATCGAATCCTTTTTTCAGTTTTAAAGAAGAAAAAGAAAATAAGATACATAGTGTTATTTAGAGTACAATGAACATATATGAAAAGAAGTAAAGAAAAAATATTCAAAAAGGAACCTGCAAATAATTTAAAGAAAAAAAAATTAGGTTTTTTTTTGAAGCCCGATTGAAAGAAATAGGTTTAATTTTATAAACTAGGTATTCTAGGAAGACTTGTGACTAGCTTCACAATTTCATAAATAGAGAATCATGTCATTATGGCCAAGACATGAAGCAACAAATAGAAGAGGTCTTTGGACCTTTAAGTTGCCTCATTTTCAAAAGTTATTACTCACATTAGCCACTCTAATTTTGTTACGACTATTGAGAATGCTTTTAATTTACATTTCCACTATTTATTTTGGATGTTACAAAAGACTATTGTTAATTTTACAAAACATAATTAGGCTTCAGTACTTGTGTAGGTTACATTACATGACAACATTATTTTCTCCCGTTAACATGC
The DNA here is from genome assembly GCA_026122235.1 of Vinca minor. NCBI lineage: Eukaryota > Viridiplantae > Streptophyta > Magnoliopsida > Gentianales > Apocynaceae > Vinca > Vinca minor. The sequence continues at coordinate 14,099,570 of JAOCZM010000096.1, read as the reverse complement.
ATTTATTAAGTGTGACCATATGAGACTATGAGTTACTAAACCAAATCAAAATCTCTATACTCGTTTTTTGTAATCTGTTTTTGGCACCGGTATTTACCACTTGGGCGACTAATTCAAGTTCGGCTTGTAATTGGTTCGTAGCGTGACTACTAATGAGAGTGTCTGACCTATACTACTCTTTACACGGGATTCTCAATCGCAAAAAATTCTCACGAGGAACCGAAATTTCACTAAGGGAATTCGAACCCTCGCCAAAGGTGTTGCACTTGATACTTCCAACTAGTTATCTCGGAGCTCGAGATTAATTAATATCTCTATACTCTTTAGCTAGCCCAAACTCATTGAACTTAGGTTACTCATTTTGTTTTATTCTAGTACTTCAATTTCAAGATCAAGTCAGTTTAATCGTGTTTACTTGTTCCTAATCTTAATTAGTATATATACGTGCCTACTAATTGAAAAAAAGTTAAATGGTTGGGGGAAGAAATACTAATAGGTAATAGGTACCGGTCATCTATTACCACAAATTACACTTGCGATGTTTCTTATGAAATACTCCCTCCATTCCCTATTAATTGTCGTTTAGGAGATATCTAGGTATCCAAATTAATTGTCGTTTAAGGTTGTTTTATTAATTGTCAACAATTTATTCCAATTATACCCTCAATATTTTCCTTTATTTATGACAAAGAAGTGAGAGAGAGGGAGGGTGGGGGATAATATTGGAAGTTTAGGTGAAAATGACAACTTCCTTAATTTTCTCAAATTGTCTAAAGAGTCTTATATTTAGGAATGGAGGGAGTACCAACTTAAAATGACAACAATAAATTCTTCAAAATTAAATTTTATGCTTCATAGGTTTGTTCGCGATTGACTATACACTCGCGTATGATATTTTCTAAAGTGAGTTCTTTTTGTAAATGATCACTATGACAATAAGCCAACGCATTCTTTGTCTAAACTCTAACTTTACGGATTACCCATCTAATGTTTAACCGTGTATAACGTATGATGTAATTGCTCTTCTTATTTTTTCCAACGCTCGATGCAAGTCTTGTATTTTTCACTCTAAAAAGTTCGTTAGCTATTGATTATTAAAATTCCAAGAATTAATTAGTATCACTATAAGAGGTGAAATCTAGAATTATAGAATGAAGAGTGTACACAATGAATAACTTCTCAAGATAGAAACTTATAATCGGGTGGAAGTTATTATTATTGAAAGGAAGATAAAAATGAGAAAAAATTTAAAAAGGCTTGAATTTTTTATTTTTTTTTAGAAAAAAAAAAAAAAGAGGTTCAACCACCACCAACTTTTTTCTCCTTGACCAGCAAACGATTTTAATGTAACAATGAATTCATACATCTGTTACCTGTATATACGTGTCTATATCTCTCTTCCACCCCCTCCCCCACCCCCAGAAGAAGATCCCATTTCTTACTCACACGCTATATATCAAGAACAAGAAATTAAAGAAGAAGAAGGACAAGAACTACTAGACCCCGGTGGTTGTGCAGAATAGCAGAGAAAATACAAGTATTAGTAGCATAACAAAAAAGCCTTCCTCGTTCTGCATTACCTCTTCTTTTTCTACTAATACACCGAAGAAAATTATACATTTCATGTTTCCATTCTATGGGTGCATTATTAGCTAGTCGGAATTAAGGTTTTGAGGCTGAGCGTTATTACTAGAAAAAAAAGATGCCAGATATGGTTATTACAACGTCGAAATCACTTGTAATAATGACAGGAAGGTTTTTTAATGACGTTATTAGCTTCATTATATTTTCATTACTAGACGTGGTGGATTTTTTCCTATGTTACGTATACAAAGTTATAGATTTCTTCATCGAAGCCGAATGGAAACCTTGTTACTGCTCTTCGGGTAAAGAAGCAATAACTAGTAGTGGTAAAATTCTTGTTTCCGAACAAGGCGAGTCGAAGATCGTGTGTCTCACGTCCTCTAAGCTGCAATTGGAGGAGATCTCCGATACTCTCTATACAAGGCCCTCGTTAGTTTCTGAGGTCTCGAAAACTACTGTCAATGAGCTTAAACGGCTCAAAATGGAGACCACTGTGGTTGAAAAGATGACCACGCGCCACCGTGGAACGGTTCGTTCCACGTTTACTGTAAACTCCACTATTGTCGAAATGCTACAAGGAAAGATCGGCGGCGGTGGTCAACAACAATCGCGTCCGATTCCTAGGTGGTCGGATTGCGATTGTAATACGTGTCATTCGTGGTCAAAAGAATCTCTTTATGTCAAAGCCGAAGGAGCCACAGGTAAAAACAAAGTGCTAGTAATTCTTCATTTTAGTTTTAGTTATTTTGTCAGTAAAAATTAATTTGAGTCGTTGAATTGTTTGATTTTACCGTTGAAATAATTCTTCAAGAAAAAATACTTACGATAAAAACAACATTTTATTTTTTTTAACACTTTTACAGCATAAAGGAAATATGAATATGAGAAGTGGTTGGGAGATTGTCCGTGAGCGTACAATTGAAAACCGGTTCTGTCCATTTTGGTTCAGTCGTGACCGCATTGTGCTGGGTTAATTTGGATTGTTGAGTCGTTTGATCCAATAACTATAAAAAAAATCATGTAATTAATACTACATTTGATTTAAAATATAAGGCTATATAAGTTTTTATTGACTGATTTCCCTCTACATCATTTTCTCCACATTTATTTGGTCAAAATGTGTAGTTCCCATTCAACGTTCTATTAATTTCTTTGTTCTTTAGAGTATTAATTAAGGGTACTTTAGTCATTCTGATTAATATCTTAATTTGTGTAAAAATTTCTAAAAAGACTTATATTTTTAATCGGAGGTAGTAATTTTTATGAAAAATTATCTCAATCGTATGATCAAGTGACTCAAGGATCCAGATTGATTTAGTACGATATTAACCGAATAATTGTCAGAACTGAAACCATACTTATTTCAATCGGCTAGGAATCCTCTATCCCCATTTGGTGTTCCCTTCCCTGTCCCACAAATAAAGAATTCACATGTGTTAATTTTCTAATTAAAAAATTATAATCTAAAAGAAATAGTGGAACTTATAGGGAAAAAATATACACGTGGCAAATATTCATTCGTGGGGATAGAGAAGAGGACACAGAACGGGGACAGTGGATTTTTTGCCATTTCAATGTAGTAAAGAGTGCTTTAAAAATTCAACCGTTGTGTAGAAAAATTCTGTTGTGGGCCTAGGCTATATGTGGGATCATGGACCACTTGGTCCACATTGAGCCACATCACCTCTTTTGATAATAAAAAAAAACCCCTCTTTACTTGCACCAAAAGGGAGAGTGTTTTTATTTTTTTAATCAAAAGAGTGATGTGGCTCAATATGGACAAAATAATCTATGACCCCACATATAGCTCAGGTCCACAACATAATTATTCCGTTGTGTAGTAATGCCATTATTTTCGTCAACAAAATGCATAAGATTGTGTATGTATATATATTTTAATTTTTTTTTTTATGTTATGTTTTATTAATGCAAATATTTTGATCCCTTTCCAGAAAATGTGCAAGAAGACGTGATATTTATACATGGATTTATATCATCATCTGCATTTTGGACGGAAACGCTTTTTCCAAACTTCTCTAAGTCGGCAAAATCAAAATATAGGTTTATAGCGGTGGATCTACTTGGTTTTGGGAGAAGTCCTAAACCAACTGATTCTCTTTATACCTTAAGAGAACATTTGGACATGATTGAGAGGTCTGTTCTTGACCCTTACAAAGTCAAATCTTTCCACATTGTTGCCCATTCTTTGGGTTGCATTCTTGCTCTCGCACTTGCAGTCAAACACCCTAACTCCGTCAAATCCCTCACTCTTTTAGCACCGGTAAGTTTTTAATCTTTAACGCCCACATTTACTATGTTTGGATATTCTGTAATACTCTCTCCATTCCCATTTAATTGTCGTTTAGGAGATTTATAGGTATCCAAATTAATTATCGTTTAAGGCTCTTTTATTAGTTGTCAACAATTTATTCCAATTATACCCTCGATATTTCTTTTGTTATCCGCCTCTGCCATCCCTATTTTTTCCTTTCTTTTCTTATGCTATAGAAGTGAGAGTGAGGGATAATATTGGATCTTTCGGTGAAAATGACAAGTTCCTTAATTTTCTAAAATTGTCTAAAGAGTCTTATATTTAAGAATGGAGGGAGTACTATTTATGTATTATTTTTATTACAAAAATTGCATTAGATTAATTTGCAAAAACAGTCTCCCAATTATATTTGTTGTAGCAAGCTAGTTCTCATTCTATTTTTCAATAGTTTTAGTTCCACAATCATTTTCTTTTGATGCTTTTGATTCCAATGTGGCAGAACATCACCTGATTCTACCGCTTACGTGGCGGAGATTTTGCCATATGAGGACCGAAAACATCAAAAGCAAATAGTTGTAGAACTAAAATTAATCATTACAAAAATAAAATAAGTACTAAATTGATATAATTAAAATATGTAAAAACCATCGACTATGGGAGTTTCTTACCAAATTAGTGACAAGGAACAGGTGAGCACAACTCTCCTAACTTGGTTCTCATCTCATACTTACACATCATATGCGTGTCCATTTGCACAACATTTCAGGATAGTAAACATTATTTAAACGGTTCGAATCATCTGCAATACTCTCTATAATTTCTATAACATTTTAATTCTGAAAATTTTCGTTCATATAACTTAAATTATAATTAGAATGATTATAAAAAGGATACAAATAATTTGGAGTGTTATGTAAGAGGAGTCGATAGTTGTTCTTCCAGTAGTGCATTCGACTGTTTGAACAAATGTGAATTATTTGTGAGAGAAAAATGTAGGATTTAAAACCGCAAAAAATAATACTAACAAAAAGTGTATTTGGATAAGTTGTTATTAAAAAAAGATTGAGCCCACTTTTCCGTCCCGAGTGCTATCATAATCAGAGAATGCTGTACTTGCAAAGGTCCTAATCGGTAGATCACATATGGCCTTCTTTAGGGACCATTTTTTGAAGTTTGGCGTAGGCCATAGACTACAATGTATATATTCGGAATAAGAAATCATGATCCGTTTCTTTAGGATTCTTGGTCCCTATATTTCTCTCTTCTTTTTAATTCCTTGCATCCCTTCCCCAATTAACATACTTTATATCAAACTTTTTAAAATCGACTAATAAGTCAGGTCTATAACCTAAAGTTTTAATACGAAATAGTTGCAATATGCCGCAATGACATTGTGAATAAGTGTCTGACTCGCAATTCTGCTGATTAGGGATCAAATTTTGACAACTTAATCAAATATTTTAAAATAAGAAATAGTTTTTATATGTCACTCATATAATGGTAATAACCTGGCAGTCGAGTGTCTAATTCGTAGTTCAGATTAAGGAGGAAATAAGAAATAGTTTTTTTTTTTTTTTGCTAAGTTGAAAATAAGAAATAGTTGTTATATATATATATAGTGTGTGTGTGTGATGGCCCCAAGGAAAGTTGGTGTGACCTTTCATTGTCATTTCTTTATCTACCCAAAGAAAAATGAAATATTTGGTGGTATATGCAATGCTTAGACAGATTAGGAAGGAGTTATGACAATTTGGTGTGTGGCATTTAAGAATAGAAAACATTACGTAACGTCCAACTTCATGACTTTCTACATGCTCTAATAAATGTATCTGCTTTAGATGGAGGTTGTGTAGTGATGATGGATGGTGGTTCAAATTTGCCTCTCTTAATAAGTTCCACCGACTACACAAACTACCATTTGACTATTTTTTTTTGTTCTTTCATCTTTAAGATAATATTCTTCTGTTCTTTTTATTTATCTCACTTTTATTTTTTTTATTAGCTTTCAATCTATATACACATCTTGTAAACTAAAATAGTTAGCATGTTGAGGTCTTATCCATATAGCATGTTGAGGTCTATTCTTTTCAGCGTGGTTGGCATTTTTATAGTTGGAGTTTGATTCAACGGTTAAATGTTGAAATAAGTGAATAATTATTCATTAGGTGAATAGGTATTTCAAATCTAAGGGTCAAGAATCAATCGTTCCAATTGTACTATCATGAGTTTGCAAAAGTGAGTCTACAATTTGTATTATTAGATTGTTGGTCAAATGGTTTATTTAGTCCTGAAATAATTATAGTCTTAGCAAGGTTGGGTCCCTAATGATCGTTTGCAACTTTTTAGATCCATTCAATTTACGGGACCATCTATTTTTTAAAAAAATTAAATGTCCGTCAATAAAAGTTGGTCAAGTGATGTATTTAAGATGTTATTATAGAGAGTGTTACATAGGATCTATAAAAAAACATCCTAATAGGCTATTACCCTGAGGAAATTCAACACCTTTGTCTTTATGTCTTAATCAAATAAATTATTACCCTCCGACATCTAAACCCTTTATGATGTATATAGCAAAAGAGAACTAAGTACTTGTACCAAGTTTTTTCTCCTAAATAAATAGGTAACCAATTTTATTATCTCATAATTGGCAATGTGACACATTGTTATGAATTTTTTGTGCACAAGTCAATTTCATAATCCCCGAGTCCTAGACAAAGGTTATTGTTAATAATAATATCCATTTTCGATTTCCCATGTATCTTTAGTTGTCATGAAACCAACTGTAGCTAGTTTATATAGCTCAATTAGTTAGAAATGTTTTTAATAGGACTATAAAAAAAAATGTTGACTTTGAATTACATTTGTGTCCCTATTAATGATTAGTGAAAATGTTTTACAGGATCAGAACATACATGATTGATGTATTTTGCTGCCATTCACACAATGCTGCATGGCATACTCTACACAATATAATTTGTGGGACTGCTGGAAGAATTGAAGGATATTTGGATATAGTAAGAACTCGACTAAAATGCGCGGTCACAGTGTTACATGGCAGAGATGATGAACTCATCCCAGTCGAATGCAGCTACAATGTACAGTCTAGAGTTCCTCGTGCTCGTGTTAAAGTTATCGAAAACAAAGATCATATCACAATAGTTGTCGGAAGACAGAAGGCCTTTGCTCGAGAACTCGAAGAAATTTGGAAAAATTCAACCAGTTAATTGATACATCAAAGTGTTTGTGATCATCTTCTTCTTCTTCTTCATCATCAAATCATAAGATATATCATAAAAGTCTCTATTATCCTTATCAAGAAATGGGTAGAGAAGACTAAGGAATATTGGCAAAGGTTTTTTTTTAATGGTTTTCTTCATCAAGAGAAATATTGTCTTAATTAATTAGTTTAGGCCTTTTTAAATATCACTGATTGAATTGTTATTATTATATAATATCATCTAGTATATTGTGTTAGTTTTGAAACTCTTCTGAAGATTCTATATATAAGAGAAGTCTCAACCATAAATTTTCTGTTAACACATCCTTTTTATTTTAATAATTTCTTATATATACTATTTCTGATATCACAAGAGCATTTCCAATGGTACTATAATGCTTGGAGCATTTTTGTGGTACCCAAAATACCACATTAGATTTTGAAGCGAAATTAAACATGTTTGTTTTAATGGTAGCTAACTCCTTTACCACTTAAAAAGAAATAAAAATAGAAAAGGATCCTATTGAAATATGAAGTCCCACATCGAGTGCTTTAAGGAAGATCCAAATAACATATAAGCTCATGGGTTAACACCTCTCCTTACCAATTGGTTTTGAGAGGATATGAAGGCCCATGAGCTAATTTTCACATGGTATCAGAGTGAACCCTTAGGCGGGATGATGAGCTCATAATGCCCAAATGGGCTCTAATGGTCACCGTACGACCCCAAGAAGGGCGGCGGGCCTTAAATTGACTCCCATCTCTGGGGAATGTTGAAATATGAAGTCCCACATCGAGTGCCTAAGGAAGGTCCGAATAACATATAAGCTCATGAATTAACACCTCTCCTTATCAAAGGCCCATGAGCTAATTTTCACAGATCCACTTGAAATAATAAAAAAGAAGGAGGAGGAAAAAGCATTCTGCCTCATAGAGACAGATCATCGAGCCAGGCAGTTCGAACGCCACCTTACACTGTTGGAAATGCTCTTACAATTCAGTGCTCCCACCCGAATCAGATTAGAATGTGTCTCTATTCGTTTTAAATTGAATTGTAACATTTTTATTCAATTTAAAGAAGAAAAAAAAATGGACATTTCATTTGTTATAGAAAGAGTAGTTAGGAATAAATGGTTGGTCCGAATTGTGTGGCATGAGTGCAATTTTCTTCGCTTTGTACGTAAAAGAACATGATGTTGTTTGTTTGTTTGGCTCGATCATCAACATAATTAGATGTGAAATACCTTTTTTTTTGTTTTGACCTCACCGGAGGAGGTCGCCCTCACCAGAGGAGGGAGTCCAAGTAGGGCGGATAGAAAACTGGCAAGCAAGTTGCCTCATGATTAGGAATATAAGTGCCTCACAGAAAGAGAACTAAAGAATTGGAAACTAAATCATACTCCTTTGTGTGAGGAGGGTATCGAACCCACAATCTCATGGTTGTGGGCAGGCCATAACCCCACTGGTAGGGGGTGGAAATGAGTGAAATGAAAGCTGAGCATGGTTAGCTCGAGCTCACTCACACTAATTTTGCTCAGACTCATAGCTCACTCATATTTGATGTGAGCTAATTTTCTCAGCTCAAGCTCAACTCATCAGTAGTTCACGAGCAGCTCAACTCATTTATCTACAATTTTTTCTTTTTAAAACGATGACTTATAATATGAGTTTAATATCAAACCAATACAAAATAAATCAAGAAATTTTCTTAGCACAATAACATATAATAGAAGTTTAATATGTCTCTACTAATTATAATATATAAATACTCCAAAAATTTGTAGGGTTTTGGTTATTTGTTTTGCCTTGACTTCAGAAGATGTCATGTGCGGCTTTTTTATGTGCTACTTCAATTTTTTACAGCATACTTAATGTTATAAAACGTTATGTGCAGCTAGAGTTTTGTTGTATAGAAACTTTTATGGGTTACTTCATTTTTTACAGCCCACTCCATGTTCTATATATATATATATATATATATATTGAGCCAGCTCATGAGACAAATGAGTCGAACTCTACTTAGCTCAAACTCGACTCATATTTTAGATGAGCCAAAAATCTGGGCTCATGTATCGCTCATTTAGCTTATGAGCTGAGCTCGTTGAGCCGAATATCGAATCGAATCGTGAGCTACTCACGAGCCGGCTCAACTCATTTCCACCCCTACCCACTGGGTTATGAACCTTGTGATAGATGTGAAATATCTTCACATATGGTCAATTATTAAACTTTTTTAAACCTGTTATTTAGAGGCTGGGACCAAACTAGACCACATATATAAGGATGAATAGCAAAACGATATTTACAAATTTTCACAAGAAAATGAATATTTTCTAAGGCTTTTGAAAAAAAATTGGAGGAGCTACTGTCCCACATACGGTAGAACATTGATTTTAAGAACGGAAATTTATAAAAGGATTTTGAGAAAAAATATTAATGCGCAAGCATAGAATACTAATTAATGCATATTGAACCGTCTAAAAATATTGTGAAGTGACATTTACCGCTGCTCTTACCTCCTAATTCCGTCCTTATATATTACCGTCAGACCCAACCACAAATTATTTAGGCTTTGGATATATATAAAAAATCCTCTATCCCCATTCGTGTATCTTCCCGTGTCCCCAACCAATCACAATTTACCATGTGTATATATAATTGAAACAAATATTTATATAGTAAATTCTGATTGGTTAGGGACACGGGGACATACACGGACGGGACAGAGGATTTTCACCCATATATATACAGCTTCTTTAAGACATATCAATCCACCAAGATCTAGTTCACACTTAATGTGAGATTAATCAAAGTTAAATTATATTTGCACTCGCAGAATTTAAATCTTATTGAAAAAGAAAGCATGCTCAAAGCTCTTTTATGGCGCCTCCAAACCCATATTGTGGTATTGATCGCTCCGAATTTCAAATTTAAAACCCTTAACTAGTGTTCCCACTCATTTCCAACTACTTGTCATTCTCTTTGATTGTGTACAAAGTCCCGTTCAGATTTTTTTAACACTTGATGTAATAATTTAATAATATATAATAATTTTTTTTTATTTTTTATAATCTATATTTTTTTCACTAGTAAATTCAAAAGATTATATTATTATAATTAAAATTTAATTTAAAATGTTATAGAGAATGTTACAAAAAATCGTTATAAAGTCTCTACTATTCTGAACATAAAATCATCGCAAGAAGGAGGACATTGGGCCATGGGGGTAAATACTTTGCCCAATCATTTTGCGATTGACTATTTTTTCTTGAGATAATTCTAATGTGGATCACGCGCATTGGATTCTGCGCTCCAAAATCGATCGCATCACCACAAATTGAAGAGAGATACAACTTTATGATGATGTGGTCAACTCTTTATCACAAGTTCCACATGGATCTGATCTATATCAGAATTTTCTTCTTCTTGTGTAGGGCATCGTTACATTAATGGTATAATTTGATAATATTTTGTATTTTTTAAACGAAGCATAGAAATTAAATTGTTGTGAAATTTTTTTTTAATCTTAATGACAAAATTTTAATCTGTTCTTGTCACGTCTTGTGCCGATTGGCATGACTCGTAAACCTTACAAGACTATTAGTGACAAATTAGAAGAGGCAAAGGTTGCAACCGTTCATAACATTTTTTAAAATAACAATTTTTTTATAGGAAAATTTTATTTTCTTGAAATTCCCTTATAAATATTGTGCTCCACCCAAAAAAAAATCTAATAGAAAATTCGTATCTTAAACTCAAGATTATGGATTCGCCTTGTTAACGATTATTTACTTGACAATCATATTCAAACTTAAAATTTACTACTATAATAGTATAATTTATTATGAGATTTAATACTATCTACCTAAATCTAAATCTTATATTATTTGTTCACCTGCATTAAAGACTGATGCCGCACTTTGTACGGTGGTAGATGCACCTGGCCAACTTGGCTATGGATGGCTGAGGGAAGCCTGTCGCTTGGCTTCTTGAATGCTTCATGGTTCGTACATTCTAAGCCCACTACTTTTTTTTTTTGCTAAATTCTAAGCCCACTACTTTGCCTCCTGAATCTATGGGATTTTGAGAGAATCCACAGTTCCGCAAATTCATGATCAACTACCCTCACTTCCCACTCAATTACATTTCAGGTATTCTGATATAGACCTGAGTTATATGTGGAGTTGTGAACCAATTGGTCCACAATCAACTACATCACCTTTTTTGATTAAAAATAAATAAAAATGCCTCAAAAAGTCCACCAAAAGAGGGAGTATTTTTATTATTTTAATCAAAACTGTGATGTGACTGAATACGGACCAAGTGATCCATGACCACTTGGCAATTCAGGTCTATATCAGAATTGTTCATTACATTTCGGATATTCTAGTCAAAAGCGAATATATAGTACACTAATAAAATTGTCACAATGTAATTAATTTAAACATTGTTATTGATTTTTTTTCTAATGCAACGATGTCATTTCATATGCCATTACCCGAAGCTTTACAAGAACTGAATTGATCTACCAAATAATTACGCATTCGGCTATTGTTCAACCTAGACTAATATTGTTATGAGACTCAGTCCGTGTTCACATAAATGTATGTAGAGGGGGGAAAAATATGTCTTGCGTGATAACATGGTTTATGAGCAATAAAATTATACTTAGGCTAGTATTTATTGGATCATGATCTTATTGTACCGTACTTAGTCTGACACGTAAATCTCATTGTATCTGGTTTGAAACATGTATTTTTTGTCTAACATGATCCAATAACTCATTATTTAAAAAACTAATAAGAAATACATAAATAACTATGTTATATTTTATTGATTACATTACTTTTTTCACTTAGTTTTGTCATAAAAAATTACGTTTAATAGTCAACTTAGATTTAATTGCTTAAGTTACTAATTAACAGGAATGCTACGAGGCATTACTATTCGTCTTTGTTTATTTTCATGAGTTTGTCTTTGATACATACTCATTCCGTTAGAAATTATATGTTCACTCGATATTTTAAATGTGAATTAAGATTTCATCAAATTTTATAGTAGGATATAGTAAAATGTCAAACATGAATCTATTTAATTATACTCTAATTTAAATCTATCTACTTTTCTCCCTAAATTCTTCTCTCTCCAACATTCATTATAAGAGGTAAAATTGGAAAAAATATTATTAATGAGCCATTTCTTTAGAAAGTGAGCAATTAATTAGGGATCAATTAAAAAGAAAATATAAACTGTTAATTTGTGACGGAATGAGTAAACTTAAAGTACAAGTTTTCACGTAAGTAAGATCCAACCATTCTAGATGAATCTTATATTATTCAAATACTACCACACCAAGAACTACAGGAAATTTATTCTTTGCCTTAAAAACTTGTGCAAGAATTTGTACGAGCTCAACTAGTTTTAATAGCCAATTTATGAAAGATAGAATAAGAACCAATGAGTAACAAATTAATAAAGGTTGACTGCTTTTTTAAGCCAGAATTTTTTTCTCAAATCGTCCTAGAACTGCGATAAGAAAATTTGACAAGTGAACTTAACTTAGTTAACTTACGTTTTTCGAGGTTTTTATATAGAAAAGTTAGGGGTTCGAATTACTGTGATACCCGTGACTTTTGCTTACGTGTTAGTGACGTGTAATTAATTTTTCACGACTTGTTACGTTGGTTGAAATTTATTTTATGCGATTACGTGACTATGTGTCTATTTATTTTTATAACATGTTACATGTTACTTTTGGGTACGTTTTGTGATGGCGTTTTGTACACGTATCGTAGTTGGAATTTATTTGTGTTTCACCTAGATAATGGATTGGAATTAATTAGGAATATAATAGGATTAGAAAAATCACCATAATAATTATATAGGATATAAAATGAATTAAAATAAATTTAAGGAAAGATATTTAATATAGAGAATAATTTAGAATTGGTTTTTAAAAGAAAAAAAAATAGAAAAAAAATAGAAGCTATTTATATACTACTTCGTGGAAAGCAAAGAAAAAGAAAAAAAAAAAAAAAAGACCTAGGCTTACCTCGGGAAACGTGAAAGCAGAGAGCAAAAGAAGAGAGTGGCGGCGGCTTCTCTCTCTCGGCGCAAGAAACAAAAAAAAGAAGTAAAAGTAAACGGCTCTTTTCTCTCTCGGCTGCGCAGCAAGGAGACAAGTCCTTGTCTTCTCTCCGAAATTGTGTAAGGCAGTAGGCTGCCAGGAATAAATAAAAAAGTGGGTTAAATATTTTCTGTCCAGTTTTTGGTCAATCGCAAAGCAGATTTTCAGAATTATTTTCATCGATGTTATCACCCAGTAGCAGTGAGGGCATCTATGTCGTTTAATTACCGCGTATAGCTGCATGCATAAAAAGCGAATAAATTATTTCTATTTACAAAATTGTTACACGAATTGCGTTAATTTACGTCCCTGTAATATTTATCATCTGTTGAAATTACGTTACGAAATATTTATTACTCGTTAATTTACGTTACGGCATGATTTACTATTTTTGGGATATTCAATTGCATAAACTGCTCGGTAATTCATTATCTAATGCTTTGTTGTTTAGTTTGAGTTACAGAAGTATTGACTGATTTGAGCATGCCTATTTGATGTCAATTGTTTTAATTAAATTGCTATAGTCGCATAAACTGCCTCTGAACTGTTCTGTTGCCGTTTCGAAAATCTGACTGTAATTGCCTCTTTGCTTAATCGCTTTTGAGTCTTATTTGGAGTCGCCTATTTGGAGTCTTTGTTGTTGTCCTAATTGGTTTGGTCGACCGAGTCGTCGCCCTCTATTGAGCTGCGTCTAGGAACAGTACTTAGCAGGATCTGTCCGCCTTCTTCCTAATTTGTTATGCGGTCCGTAGTGACCTTACAGTTCAGGGTCCGCATTTGATGGGGCAAATCATCAGATACGGTAGTGGTTTTGTGGAGTCTCTGATTGGGGATGATGATACAATGTAATGGATGGATCCTTAAACCCGGGTCCTTTCGTTCGGGGGAAAATCCGAACCCACGTGTTGATACTAAACCTTCCTAGTTTGGTTGATAACTGGGACCACTATCGTTATTGCTGAGTATGAATGACTAGACGAGTAAGCTCATGTGGTGGGATTGTGTGTCATAGCCTTAGCGGTGTTCTAAGTATTTAAGACGAGTATGTGATTGGGTGTACCGGATGGGCAACGCGTGGTGTTTGTCGTACACTCGGTTATGGAATCGTTTAGGTGCAAAGAATGTTGTTAATTGCTTAATTGTTGTTTTATACTCGATTGTCTGACATAACTATTGGTTGTAGTGCATGAGTAGTATGGGATGCTCATGTCATGAATTCGATCCGGGATGTCGATTTGATAAGTATAGTCGAGCATTTGTTTTGGGTCTTTAATTGCTGTTTGCTTGGAGTCTATTTGGTATCATATGAGTTAGGGATGGTGGGTATTGTTTAGTGCATTTTTGCATAAGGTTGCATCTCATTTTTCTCGAAAATCGCAGTGAGTGCGAGTCCACTGCTCTGCCTCGGATGCATCATGACTGTCACTGCACTTCCCTGCATTGATCTCTGAGTCTTGTGAGACTTGGATTGAGTCGTTTGCATATACTTCCATAGGGGCATTTTGGGAAGCGGGCATATGCATCATCCCATGTCTGCTTTACTGCTTCTGCATTTCTGTTCATTCTTTAGTATCTATATTACTATTTTGGGTCCCTACTGAGCACCAGAGCTCAGTCCATCCGCTTTTTACTGTGCAGGTGATGTAGATGTTGAATTTGTTCATGATGATGATACTTGGGAAGGGCCATTCGATGAGTGATCCTAATCTACGTAGCTGCTAGAATTTATTTCCTTTTCAGTTATTTTTTTAAGAACGCTTAGACTTATTCCAATAATGTAATAAGTAGATTCATTTTCAGTTATGTATTTAGATTTCTGTTGTTAAACCTTTACTTTGGATTTAATGCATAATGAATTGCCTTTTTAGTAACTCTGTATCGTAGGCTTGGGTGTCTCATCGACCAATGGGACACTGCCATGTCATCGCCCTGGAGATGGGGTGTGACAATTACCAATGAACAATTTAAGGTTGTATTATCATATTTATCTATTTATTCTAACTTGATTAGTCAGATTAATACTCAAGTACTTGCCCCAAAAAAAAAGTGGAGATAATAAGAATTTTAATTTAGTAACGGGTAAACCCCTCAACACAAATCTTGACTATTCTCCCAAGTAATAATAGTGGAAATTTCCAAACATGGTACGTAATATTGTTATTACAACCTATTTGGTTCGACGTTTATTTCGTTACTCAAACCCCCAGTCTGTTGGCTAACCTAAGGAAGATGAAAAAAAACATGAATTATTTCCTGATTTGCTTAATGCGCACACAGCTTTAGATTTTCCCTAATTGTATTGTTGTTGGTTGGTGAAAGGAATCACCTAACATAGTCATGATGGAATTAAATTACAAAAACCTAAAAAGGAAAATAAAAAGAAAATTGGAAACACCTAACCAATATTGCAAGCTCTATCCCGCAGGATTTGTTTGGAATAGTTTTTGTTAGATTTAGAAGACAGTCTCAAAACGGAATACAATTTTTCTGTTTGGATATGTATTTTCTTTTTTTTTAAAATAAAAATAAAAATGCGAATATTATTGACATATATACGAAGTACATACGGTAAGATAAAATTCGAAGATTTCCAAACTATTGAATCGAGGATCAAGTCCTCAAAGCGTGCACTATGGCATATTTATCTTTTGGTGGCATTAGATAAATGTCACGAAAAGATTGTTTAAGTGCCACAAAATTGTGCAACACTTTTTGAAAGTACCTCACAAGTGATGTGGCACTAATGAGGTGTCATAAATAAATTGGCGGTACAACTTATGTCACTTTTTAAATGCTACAAACTCATTGAAAATATGACATATTTTGCGGCACTTTTGATAAATGCCGCGAAAATAATTTAATGTTTTTAAATAAAAATGATTTTTTTAAAAAGAAAAATGATAATCGGAGGAAGATCCTTAAGCATTATCCATAGTCACAATCTACAATTTAATACTTGCATTTGGTGAGATTCGAACACTTGACCGAACGTTTAAGCATTATACATAGTCATAATGTACAATTTAATACTTGCATTTGGTGAGATTCGAACACTTGACCGAACGTGCAAACACTGACGCTCTAACTAATGCAACACAAGAACTTTTGTTTTAATTTTAACTAAATTTGTTTATGTAACATAACAAATAAATTATAAATAATTACTTTTAAGTTTAATATTTATATTCATTAATGTATATTAACAACAACCAAATAGAAATAAAACTCCTTTACCATAGTGGTACTTAACTAAAATATCAACAGGGAAAATTCCCCGAAAGATAACAAATAAGACTAAGAATAATTTTATAGGCGATAAATCATCATCGAAGTTTTCAACCATTTCAATCACCACGTGACAGTCATTCTCAATGGTGAAGCCTGTAAATCCAAATCTCTGAGCGAAGGGGATCCCTTCAAGTACCGTCATTGCTTCAACATGCTCGGACTGTATTTTTCTGTTAAAAATAATTTATTTTTTACAAAGTCAAAACATTTCGTTTAAAAACTAAACACGATCCTGTTAAATTTTATGCATACCAAGGAGTTACACTTATATATATTGAAGCTCATAGGACCCGATTCATTTTGTTCATGTGTGGGTAGGAAAAGTCGATTAAAATGTCAAAATGAATGACTCGTATTATTTCTATAACTAACATACTGTTAAATAAGATCTACTTATTTTTGTCACTAATTCGATTCGCAGTTACAAGGTTTGAAATTTTATTCAATGATTTTTCGCTACAAATTAAAAATGTCTATTTAGTCTATTTATTTTGGAGGGAGTATTTTTGTATTATTAAACGATTTGTACCTCCGAACAGAATTGCGTACCAATGAAAAGTGTAGAAATAGTAGAGTGGAATACTTCCTTTATCGCGTTTAACAAAGAACCAATGAACAGTCCTGAACTTGTGTTTCATTTTCCATCTCTCTAATAATAACATGACAAGTGTCAATTTTTTTTTTTATTAAATTTTTATAACCATAAAAAATGCTAGAATTCGTAGAAAAAATGTTACAAGTGACAAAATATTATTATTGAAGCAGAGAAAAGAATACGAATAAGAGATAGAAGATATTTTTCCATTTTTTCATACATCTCGAGAGAAACAAGAATGAGAGAGAGACCAACATCAGTTGTGGTAGAGTGGATGAGGGCTCTTCCTCCCTTAAGAATAACCTGAGTTTGATCCGCGACCCAGGTACTTGTATGGAGTTATTGATGTTGGGAGGGTTGCCCCTTCTTGGGCATCTGCAGTACCCGATCCATATTAGTCAAGTCTGTCGGGGTTAGACACTGAATGGGAAACAAAAAATAAATAAATAAATAAATAATGAGTGGGAGGGCTCAACTTGAAGCCCACCTCTCTCCTTTAACGAAATACCCATCCTCGGGGAGGAAATTGAGACCCATTAACATTTCGGAACCTTTATTCTTATGGGCCTGTAAATTGTAATGCAGTCCACCCCTTTGTTTCCCGGACTCTGTTCCCCACAATACCTTTATTCTTATGGGCCCAATAAGTCACTAGAGATAATATTGCATATTTGTTAAACTAAAAACTTAAATATGGAGTTAGTTGAAAAATTTACGAAGTGAACGAGATTATGATCCAAAGTATAGGTTCAATGAGACAACCTAGATGTAAATATTTATTGTCGTCATTGTGAGATAACCTTAACCTATTCATATTTTGAATTAGTGATGTGTAAAAGGGAAATTGATTTGACGTTTCTTAAATAAGTAATTTAGTTATTAGAGAATTAAGTTAACCACCTAGAGAGGAAAGTCTGGCATGGGGCGGACCCATTCACATAATTTCAGACAGGACCCACATGCAGGATAGGTCCCGCAGACCTCCATGTCTCACAGATACCCAAAAGGTCCGTCACATACGTAATTTTTCCCACTTAGAGAAGTTGGCCAGCAAAAGGGAAATTGTTGCGGCTTATTCTCTAAAATATTTTACAGAATAAGGTAGATGTTCTAGGCACATCTGAACATAATCATTAGGACTGAACAAACTATAGAATAATTCTTGTGCAAAATATATATCGTAATACAAAATAGCAAGACTGTTAAAAAATAGCAGGACGTATATTCTCACAAGAAAAAATTCAAAGGGTAACACTTATTTATTCTATACAAGTTTCAGTTGTTGAACATTATTGACTTAAAAATAAAAAGGAAAATAAGTGATATTTTTTCTATCACATAGTTTACGAATTCCACCAATATAACTGAGAATTCTTACAAAGAAAAAAGACCAATATAATAGAGAATATTTCAAAGTAATTACATATTATGATTCTATTTAAAGATATAGTGGAATAATGTCACACCCCGTATTCCAAGGGTGACCGGGCAGTGCCACATACGCCGATGGGACACCGAACCCTCAAATGGAAATGCTATAATACCAAAAGAAATTAAACTTAAAAGGAAACTAAAAGGTTCTTACATAATAAAATCCTCCAAGTACAACGATGTTTGTACCAAAGAGAACTAATATTAACTAAAAAGAAATAAATAGTTATAACTATTACAAAAGCTTCAATAATCTTCCTCGATACAATCCTCATCATCGATACTATCAACCTGGACATCTGCAAAAAAGAAATATAGGAAGGACTGAGCTACTAACCTAGCCCATTAAGCATCAAACCCTTGGGATGAAACATCAAATAGACTCGAAAATAATGTTTCTCAATCCCAAAACATTTGAAAGAATCTGAAACGGAGTTAACTTGAAAACGCATTTAAAAGAATACTGAAATAAACTGAAACGGAACAGAATGGAAATAAATAGAAAACAGTCTAAAAAGACCACAGACGAATGCTTCGTCCTCAGGTTTGCAGGACACTCCCAGAAGCTGCGGACGAAATGTATTGTTCGTGCTTCCGTCCGCAACATCGTCCGTCAAAAAGTTGCTCCCAGTAGTTGCGCGGACAAGATTCAGAATCCTGTTTTTCTCGTACAATTTTATACATAAAATCCATTTTTCTGCACAACTGTTTTCCAACCAAGGAAACAGAGATTTTAGACCAATACCACATAGCAAATAGGACCAAAACATAAACAACAAAAGCTATAAACCATACTCTTCATATCTTAGCATTTATACAACGGAATCGAGCTACAAGCACCATGATTTATTTATAAAAGATCAGACAGAATTACAGTTTGTCAGACATTACAGGTATAGTTTCAGCTATAACACACAATCCCACAATCGAGAGCTTAATCATCTTTAAATAACTTTAAGCAAAACTACTAACGATCCCTGACTTATAGTCAAACCAGGAAATGCCATGAAGGTACTCATGGGTTCAGTACGACCCCCTAAACAACGGGTCTCAACTGATTTATGTTTAAGGAATCATTCATTTATGTCATCGCCCACCGACGTGAACTCCACAACAACCATTAGTAGCCCCTAATTATCGGCCAACTAGGGAAGTCTCCTGATTGAATTCAAACGGACCAGATTAATCGAATGATTCCTGCCAAAGTCGTTCTTAGACAAAAGCTCAAGATCGGGGTGACACTACCAACAATAGCTATAATAACCCGTCTCTCAAGCACCTCACGTATACAAAATTCTCATAATATGTATTAAAACTGCGCAGCTGCTCAACATTTTTTGCCTTGCAGCTTTTGATTTGCAGCTGATTAAATTGCGCAGCAACTTTTGACTTGCAGCTTTCAACTGCTCAGAACTTTTGATTTGCAGCTACTTGAACTGCTCAGTAACTTTTGACTTGCAGCTGCTTAAGGGAAGCAATTGCTCAACAGCATTTGACTTGCAGCTGCTTGAACTGCACAACAACTTGTGCTTTGCAGTTGCTTAATTAAAGTAGCTGCTCAACATCTTCCATTCTTCTATAAATAGCTCATATTTCCAGGTTTCTTACTTCATTCCATTTCTTATCACCTTCTTCATTTCCTTCTTTATAACATAAGATTTTGTAATTTCTACATTTTAGCCAAATTCTAGCGTTGTTTATTGGAATGTTTGATATTTTATTAAATTATGGCGAAGTTTTGTTCTAGGACATATTTGAAATTTGAAGAAAGTCAACTAGTCAGGTGAGTGGTTCTAACCCTCTTTACAAAATTATATATATGTATCGTGTGCTCATTAATTGTTCATTGCACTCATGGTCTGTATCCACTCTTGACATGCACTGGATACATTTGCATACACCACGAAACGTTTTCTGAAATTGGGGCCTTATTGTTAATGTTATTGGAAATTAAATATTTTACTGAACCTTGAACGAGATCTGTCCTGAGATTATTGACATGGCATTACGAGACTACAAATATATTGAATCGAGTCTAAATGAATAGAATCGAATGAGCTGCGTGCTACACCAAATGGTGGGAGCCACCTCCAGAATCCTGTCGATAAATGTCCAGATCAGGGCCCGTATGAAATTTGATTTAATGTTATTGGAATGCCATTGTCAATCTGATCTCGACATTCTTAATTTTCACATTGTTCCAGAATCATGCCCCTTATTATAGGAGTATATATATGATTTTCACATTGTGCCAGCTATTTTCCTGATATAACTTTAATTTCCAAAGAAACGGTTTTAAAGACAATGGCACCACATGCACGGCCCTCAGTGAGCTTCAGCTCACATTTTTTAAAATGTTTTCCCCCTCCACAGGTATCAAAAGTTGTTGCGAGATTTTGGTATTAGAGTGCGCAGCGAAAGCTTGGGATTAGAAATCTGTATATAGGGATTTTATTCTTGTATTGTATTGGATTTCATTGTACTCCCATTTAACTTTATATTGTAAAAGAGAGAACTCAGTGCTGAGAGACACAATGCATTCCAGGCCCGAGAGGGTAGGGTTGTCACAATAGCCATGGCGATGACACCAGATATACGACATTAACAATGTAAAAACCCAACAAAGACCAACAATCACAATTATGGGAAGCCATAAATACAATTCAATTGCAGGACAATAACATAGCAAATTCAACAATCGATCACATAATAATGCAAACAATTCAACGCTTCATCTATTTTATGCATTTGAAAACATGTGTAAATCTTTTATAAACAATTCCATAACGTAAAAAAAACTATTTTTCGTACTTGTAGAACTGAAAATAACAAGGGGGGAGATCTTTACCTCAAAAACTTAACAAAACTCACGAAGAACACTAATTTTTGTATTCCAGAAAACAGCCTATTTCCCGGAGGTATAACTTTCTGTACAGAACTAGAAACCTCAATCCGCTAGTTCCCACTCGTAGATCTTTCAATTATCTACAAGATTCATGCTTTGTGCGCCTAAATCCGACTACTGTAGCCTCTCCAAAAGGTCAATCTCTCACAGACTGCCAAACTGTCAGATTTTCCTTTTTCTCTTTTCTTTTTCTTGTTACATCCACCCAAAATCCTGCACTAATTACCCTCTAATTCTGCACTAACTCCCCCATTAACTCCCCTAACAAAAAAGCCCCTCAACTTACTAACAAATCCACTCAAGTCCCTCGACTAACCAACAAATTCACTATGCCCTTCAACTTAAAAATCACAGATGTAGCATATAAACAGGCTAAAAAATATAATTAAAATCAAATCAAATCAAATCCACGTCACGTAAACACATAAGTAGAAAAGTCTCGGGTATCACATAATCTAGATAAACTATTGGTAGCACCACAACAAGCCCTGTTATGAACACTTGAAACAAATTTTGATTAAGATCAGATACTTATTGGCTTTTGTGTTCGAGAACTTACATATTTCTAATCCATAAATTTAACACTTGGCTATTAGTAGTAACATTCACATTTAAGTGAAACTTGATGTAGTCCGTAACTAAATGTTC